>MUZC01000168.1:16099-30582 GCA_002072015.1 Radix auricularia | reverse complement strand
GGGGGGGGGGGGGGTTGCAGTGCCGAGTCATGGCTTTGGTTATCATTTTTAAAAAAAAATTTCGTCAAAGTGCTTGGGCTAAAATTTGATTCTGAATTTTAAGAAACAAATATTTTTCAGATATACTTGAAGAGATGTATTGAATAATGAATATATGTGCACTGTATACTATTCTGTTTTTTACGGCTTTTGCATCAAACGAAATATATTTAAATTAATAACAAATAAGATTCCTCAATCTTTGTTCAACAAGATAATTTCTTGAATTATTTTCAATCCACAATTATTAATTTTTTTTTTTTAAAAAAAGCTCTTCAATAACACAATTGCCACCAGCGAGAAGACGGACGATCTGGCAATTCGCCTGGAGATCTGCATGGACGAGACAACGACTTGCATCTACAAAAATGTGGCCAGGTACCTTGTGCAATTTTAGGGGCAAACGATTAAAGCGGCTGTTTGCACAATAATGAACCTAAAGGAACCTTTTGATCAATGATCACATTCGTTTATTTTTTTTTATATGCCCGTATCATAATAGTGCATGTTAATTGCTTTACCACCTTGTTCCATGCAGTTCACTTGCACGAAATTAAGAATCATAAGGACATGTTTTATGGCACTTCAACCTCCGTCCCTATCCTCCATATACATACCCACCTACCCACTTCATATTCACCGCCACCACACACACAAAAAAAGAAGTTGAATTTCCAAGAAAAAAATACTTGTTGTATTCTTAGAATTCAAACGCTAGTTACAAAACGAATGCACAGATTTGCACTTAAACTCACTCGGTCCCACAATTTAAAAAAATACATTAATTAATAACAAGACAGTTGCATGTTTATGATATTTATGCACTTTAAAGACGTGATGTCATATCCTCAGAGGTCTCTTTGAGAAACACAAGCTCGTGTTCTCGTTCCTGCTCTGCTCTGAGATCATGAAGACGGAAGGGGAGATAGCTCAGGGCGAGTGGAGCTTCTTTCTCCGTGGTCCGGTGGGCGGCTTGGAAAAGGTAAAACCGACGGCAACAGTCTTCCTTATTTACCCCCCATTCCCCCACCACATACACATACGACAAACATACACACTTGGTAGGAGACCACTGAATTTCAGAGAATAGTCCACACACACACACACATACACGCACGCATGGACTTATGCAGGTACACATACACAGAGAAAAACACATACTAACACACTAAAACACACACACACACACACACACAACCACACAAACACATAGCGAAATAAAAATCGAGATTACCCAAAATTTAATGACAAGAACAAGTTCGGTAACCATCCACACCACGCTTTACCCCACCACTTTTTTGTGTTCCCCTCCAGCAAACAACACCAAAACCAGAGCACACGCCGTGGATCAGTTTGAACACATGGAAGATGGCGTGTGAGCTGAGTGAAGCTTTTGAAGACTTCAACTACCTCTTCTACGACCTGAACAAGACCCCGGTGTGGATCAGGCTGGGCGAGACGTTCGAGGCATGAACCTTAAGCTATTTCCATAGTGTGGCGTAAAGGAGGGATCGTGAGATTCTAGAATTTGGTTGAAAGCATCTTCTTAAATCTTGAGGAAAATTCGGGGGCCTTACAATAAGTGGAATCAGTCTATTGGCTGCTTTGTCATTCCATTTTCCCGGGAAATGGATCATAAACTGTGTTTATACAAAAAAAAGGGGGAAAAATCATAATGATGAAATGTTAAAGACTTAAAACATATTGATATCAAACAAGTCATTCCGAAAATGTAATACAAAATAATAAAATATATTATAAGCGAACATAATATATTCAATAATTACTTTTTAAACAAAGTTACCAGAAAATTTGGTACAGCGAAGAAGAGGATATTGGTAAAATATTTTTACAGCAAAACAAACAGGTGCTTAAAAGCTTTTGAAAAGTTTTCAGGAAGAAAAATTTCATTGAGTGAAATAAATGTTTGAATTCATGAAAGTGACCAAACGGGTTTGTGGTAGCTTCACATGTGCTGCGATCTCAACAATTCATTTTCATCTGCTTCAAGAGCGTTTTCTTCGTTGTTTTGTTATTTTGGCCACAGTGTATGTAAATGACATACTGTGTAAATGAGGCGATATTTTAAGTCATAAATGGTCATTATGAATGACTTTGTAAAATTTTTAATTGTAACACCTTGTGATACGACAATCATTCGTCCCGGAGTCCCATTTTTATCTCAGGTATTTTTGCGCAAGACAATCCACTTTTATATTTACATGTATATTGTCTAATTCATTCCAAATCTGCCGATAGCGCCCATTTTAATTATATAATAGAACTAAAATTCACTGCAATGTATAAAGTAGTGCACAAAGTATCAGTCTGGGGTATCATTAGCAACATTGTTAACTAAAACGCAGAAGCTTACCATCAGAGTGAGGCGATGTGCAATGATAAGAATGACGGTAAAGCAGGTGAAAAAAAACGGCTGAAATGATGAAGTGGCAGAGGAAGAGCACTTAACGTAACAAGAACTTACAGTTGACTTAATTTTAGGAAAAGCGTTAAAACATTGCATCAGCCAATGACTCTAATTTTGATGAAACACTAAATTAATGTGTTTTCCATTTTTTTCTTTCTAGTTTTATTTTTTGTAATATTTTAATTTTTAAAAAAACAACTTTTAAAACTTTTCTAACGTGTAGCCGAAACCTCGTTTGCTACTATAATTTACTTTTATTTCATATTAACATAAAACATACTTGAATTCTCCTTTCGTAAGACAAGTTTTTGTATGATAGGGCTTCTATAGCTCAAGGTATCACTTTACTACCTTACATATAGATCAGGTAATTGGGAGATCGTCGCAACAAACGACGGGTTTGCGAGTTCTAATAATAAATATAAATGTATTTATTAAGCCATCTATAGATTTGGATTTTAAAAGGTTTTCCCTAAAATTACCCCACCCCACAAATTTTTTTACACACTTATCATTTATAATTCATTATTACCTTTTTAAGGGTTTGGATGGGAGAGGGGGTCGGACATACACAAAATGTTCAATCTTAGAATGCAAGATGTGACCGATCTTTTTTAAGGTACGAGCAAACCCCGCGCCTGAACGCTTTCACTACCCCGTGCTGGACCCCCCACCTTACACAGAGGGGGCGTTGCCAAGACCAAATATGGTCAATGGAAACTGGAACGATCGACTGACAGCCTTTCAGAAACTCATGTTCGTCAAGGTCTTCCGGGAAGAAAAGGTTAGGTCTTTTTATTGGTCGCTGATGTATTTTCCGGTAGCACTAAGATATTTATGCTGGTAGCACTGACATATTTATTCTGATAACACCAACATATTTTGCTGGTAGCAATAAGATAGTTATTCTGGTAGCACAACAATATTTATTTTCCGGTAGCACTGAGAATATTTATTTTCCGGTACCACTGAGAATATTTATTCTGATAGCACTTAGATATTTATTCTAGTAGCACTAACAAATTTTTTTCTCGTAGCACTCTATATGTATTTTCTGGTAGCACTAACATTTATTTTCTGGTATAACTCTCATAAATATTTTCTGGTAGCACTCTCATATTTAGGCCTATTTTCTGGTAGCACTAACACATTTATTCAGATAGCACTAACATATTTATTCTGGTAGCACTAAGATATTTATTCTGGTAAATCTAACAAATTTATTTTCTGGTAGCACTAACATATGTATTCTGGTAGCACCAACATATTTTTCTGGTAGCACTCTAACATTTATTTTCTGGTAGATCTCTCATATTTATATTCTGGTAGCACTAACATAATTATTTAATGGCAGCAAGATTTGAAAAAATGGAACTTCGGGTTCAGGAAAGTAAAGTATTATTTTGGTTAAGCTTTTAAAAGTAGGCCCGGGGGCGGAATGATTTCTTCTGGAAATGTTATGTTGTTAATATAAGGGATTGTTCTGTGGTGTGTGTAATAATTTGAGTTTCTCTGCGATATATCACATTTGCTATACCCGAGTAAATGTAATAATTTGAGTTTCTCTCTCATAGATTACATTCGCTATAACTGAGTTCGTCGCCGAGTGCCTCGGCAAACAGTTTGTAGAAAGTCCCGCCGTGTCCCTACCCGAGCTGTATGAAAGCATGTCAAAGGTGTCGCCCCTGGTGTTTGTGTTGTCATCAGGGTCGGATCCCATGGGCGCCTTCCTGAGGTTCGCCAAAGAAATGGAAGTGCTGGACAGGTTGGTCACCTTGCGAAAACTTAAAGAGAGGCTCGCGTGAGCAGTTGTTGGAAGTCTGCAGGCTGTTGTTTTTTTAAACAAAGCTCTCTTTCAGGGTGTATTTAGAGCTGTGGCGTAACTTTTGAAGATAGAACTCCCCCTCCTAAATATATCACCTTTTCCCACACTTTTCTTCAAATCTCCGACCCATCTGTATGTGTGCAAAGAATCTTGTGAGTTACCGGTAATTAAGTTTAAATACTTTTCTCGCTTAGCTACAGATCTGAAACTTGGTGCATGTACTCATGCCTGACTTTAATGTAATTACAAATAGATTATTATTGGGGAAAAAGTTACTTTATTTGAAGGAAGTTGAAGATGAATTAATCTGTAATAAAAAATATTGATTTCATTTTTGTTTAAAATTCAAGCACTAAGATTTTTTTAAATGCATCACTTTTAAAGTCAGTATGTGGTTTTCATCCATAAAGACATTTGAGTTGAGTTTCAAATTAACTTCAGCAATAGATTAACGTCTAAATGCAGCAGTCTAAAACCAAAGTGTTGCATTTCAAAATTCCTTGTTTTCATTGATTATATTCGATGTCTCATTGGTTGTAGTGTGAAATCGATTTCCCTTGGTCAAGGCCAAGGCCCAGTTGCGGACAAGATGATTAAAGCAGCAGTCAAAGTCGGTGACTGGGTGTTCTTGCAAGTGAGTGTTTTCAGTATTCAGTTCAGATCTAGTTGGTATTGGTACTACAACTTACGGTTTCATAATCATAAAAATATATTTCTTACACAGCAAAAGAAGGATTTTTTATATTCATATAAAACGAGGCACCCAAATGTGATTTGAACAGAACGCCCCATGGAACCAGAGTGTATGTCCGCTTGTTGTCTATTTCCCCCTGAGACTGGGAGCTAGAGTGCATGAAATCTATCTCCATTCAGACTGGAAGCTAGAGCGCATGAAATCTATCTCCCCTCAGACAGGGAGCTAGATTGCATGAAATCTATCTCCATTCAGACTGGAAGCTAGAGCGCATGAAATCTATCTCCCCTCAGACTGGGAGCTAGAGTGCATGAAATCTATCTCATCTCAGACTGGGCGCTAAAGCGCAAGAAATAATCTCCCCTCAGACTGGAAGCTAGAGCGCATGAAATCTATCTCCCCTCAGACTGGAAGTTAGATTGCATGAAATCTATCTCCCCTCAGATAGGCAGCTAGAGTTGGTGACAAATTGTTCTCTATTTCTCCCCACAGAACTGTCACCTGGCGGCGTCATGGATGCTGGCCATGGAGGACATCGTTAAAGGCATCCAGGAGTTCCCCCAGCCAGTCCACCAGAATTTCCGGCTCTTCTTGTCCTCCATGCCCGCCAAGCACTTCCCGGTCAGCGTGCTGCAGAACAGTGTCAAGGTCACAAACGAACCACCGAAAGGCATCAGGGCCAATTTAAGGAGGGCCTTTTCGGAGATGACAACCAAATTTTTTGAGGACCACCGTTAGTAATTTTGGTCCCTGATAATTCCTCGACAATGCTGATTGTATTTTTTTCCAACAAATGCGCGTTGTTCAATTATTTTTCTTCTTTTGTTGAACTTTTGATCAGACTATTCTTGAACACAAACTTTTGATTTAGTACTTAACAATAATACAATTTGATTAGTTATGAATTAAATTTATGTTATATTGTCTACCTACTACAAACAAATGAAAGAGAAAAAAAATACTATATTGATAATTAATGTTTTAAAAAGCGAATAGGAAAGGGGATGAAATTACAAAATGAAAAACGAACAAAAGGAAATCGTTTTTATATAATCATCTTTTATCAGGCTGCATGATGTATTTACTAATATCATAGGCAGTGGCGTCACTAGGGGTTCGGTGGGGGCGGACCGCCACGGGTGACACCATCAGGGGGGGGGGGTTACACCAAAATCTAACATTCGGTATGTTCCCGTTATTTGGCACTGCAAGACTCTGAGGATTTCCATCGGTTAAGTCCTGAGGGGGTGACACCATGAGCTACCGCCCCGGGTGACACCAACCCTAGTGAAACATCTGATCATAGGAAATTGATTAAAAACTATAAATGATTGTTTTACTGGCAAAAAGTTTTTCAAGAAACGTTTACATTTAAACTTTTCAAATCATTCCGAAAAATATTTGTTTTATAAATTGGCAAGTATTTAATTTTATTTTTTTTTAAAATTTTTTTGTTGTTGAAATAATTGAATCTAATGTTATTATTATTGTATGGTCTAAAAAATTAAACAGAAATAATAATGACTCATTAATGCCACTCCAAACAGCATTGGGTCAGGACTGGAAGAGAATTATATTCGGCATCTGTTTCTTCCACGCTGTTATACTGGAGAGGAAAAAGTTTGGTCCTCTTGGCTGGAACATTACGGTAATTGAATAACCCCTTGTGTCACGTTTAGAGATCAAGGCGTGATTTACATTGGTTATGTGGGATCTTTAGAATAATGAAGACTTTTTTGTGTGTTGTTCAGATTGATATGCGGCGGATTTAAGCGTGTTAGATGGCTGGATATGTCATTAAAATCACAGAATTAATGGCTATGCAGATAGTTTAGCAGGTGGCGGTGTGCCTCTAACTGTAGTAGGTACGTCATATCATTAAGGTCATAAATTGTTTAAATCACGCCTCGAAACATTACACGTTACTATTCGAACGTGTTATACTTTTATTACACTTCTTTGGCTTTGGTTGACCAAATTTAGGCAGAGTGCACTGTTAATTAAAAAATTAACTAGCACAAATTGACGGTGTTTGTTGTTGCAGTACGCCTTCAGTGAAAGTGACCGCGAATGTGCACTCCTCAACATGGAGATGTTTTGTAAAGACGGTTACATCCCTTGGGACACTCTCATCTACATTACTGGGGAGGTAAGCTTTTTTTTTTTTTTTTTTTTTTTTTTTTTTTTTTTTTTTTTTTGTAACAAGAAGGGAAATGCTTATTCTTCTAATATATATGTTAAGGAATGATTAATCTCAATACATATAGTCGATCAGTTATATTCATGTCTTCTCTGTGGGAACATTAGTTAAAATAATATGCTATTTGGCCAGCAAATTAGCGCTTTATCGGACTACATTAGAGCAATTACAATTCAGTAATTACATAAAACTATTTGTGTTGTTCTTTTATTGAACTTTTATGGATTTTTCTTGGTTATAAATAAATTACAATTAGTAAATACTATAACTATTGGTCGTATTAGATGTGATACGGTGGTATATTACCGAAACGATGGCTAATTAAAACCTATTAATTTTTATAAAAATAATTTTCACACATCTGTTAGCCAAATAAAAGAACCAAAAAAGTGTAAATTCGTTGACTCTGTTGTTAACCTAGAAAGCACAAAGAGATTCGGGAGATTGAGGGTGAACAATTTTTTTAAAAATTTAATTTAATTTAGCTTGATTTCTCATTGTTATAAACATAATGTAACTCAAAAAAATAAATAAATTGAACTAAATAGATTGTCCCGTCTTCAATAACTGCGTACTGGTTTCACAGTCAAGTGTCCTTAATTACTTGCATGTCAATGTTATAGATATCATAGATCTATTGAGTAACTAGTTCTTCTGTGGTAGGTTATGTAACATATGATGTAATGTAAACTTTTCAACACTTCGACTAACTTATACTGATGAAGGCATTTGTCGGAGTGTCCATACAAGACACGTTAGCTTGAATCTTAAAATCTATCATGCTCATTCCAACCCCACACCACCCCACTACTCAAAGTAATACTTACATTGAAACCTAAAATAATGTATAAAACATCTCTGTCAGATAACATGTAATGGGTCACACCTCAACCCATCCCACACACCGTCAAACTTAAAGCTCTTTATAAAGTATGTCATTTCTGTCAGATAACCTATGGTGGTCGTGTAACAGATGCCCAGCTCACACCTCACCCCACCCCACACACCGTCAAACTTAAAGCTCTAAGAATTTATGTCATTTCTGTCAGATAACCTATGGTGGTCGTGTAACAGATGCCCAGCTCACACCTCACCCCACACACCGTCAAACTTAAAGCCCTAAGAATGTATGTCATTTCTGTCAGATAACCTATGGTGGTCGTGTAACAGATGCCCAGCTTACACCTCACCCCACCCCACACCCCGTCAAACTTAAAGCCCTAAGAATGTATGTCATTTCTGTCAGATAACCTATGGTGGTCGTGTAACAGATGCCCAGCTCACACCTCACCCCACACACCGTCAAACTTAAAGCCCTAAGAATTTATGTCATTTCTGTCAGATAACCTATGGTGGTCGTGTAACAAATGCCCAGCTCACACCTCACCCCACACACCGTCAAACTTAAAGCCCTAAGAATGTATGTCATTTCTGTCAGATAACCTATGGTGGTCGTGTAACAGATGCCCAGGACCAACGATGTCTCCGGAGCATACTCAAGCTGTTCTTCAGACATGAAACGTTGAAGCCCAAGTACAAGTACTCGGAGTCTGGTGCGTAGTCATGTACATCTAATGAGACTCAGTGCGGCAGAACGGGTTGATCTGAAACCATAACATTGAAAAAGAAACAATTATAGAATGACAATTACCTCAACTAAATTAATAACTAGCTAATTACCCGCGCTTTGCAGCGGTAAATTAGGATTTCAGTTAGCGTTGACAACCCGTAAACAATAATTCAAAACCCCCTTGATTTCAGTCTGGATCATGATGGATATACTAAATATAATAACTTAAACCGTCTTGTCTTTATTTCTCAAGATCTTATAAAATTGAACGGGGGATAAAAATCTTAAACATTACCCGAAAAAAAAACATTTGGTGCCACCGGCCCCGAAGAAATGGAAATTTTGAGTTCACTGCACTTAAAGCTTTTAATTCCAGAAACCTTCGCTGTAGCATATACAAAACCTTCCTAAAGTTTAATGGCCATCGGATGAATAATATACATTTACTATTAAAACTTCTTTAAAAAACTAAAATAAGGGTTGGTGGCCCTATCGTGTTAAGTATATAGCTCAAAACAACACCTTTATTTCAATTAGGATCATGATGAATACATTTGTTAGTCAGAATGTGATTTTAAAAATCGAGTGTAATCGCATGGGCATGGTTAAAATGTCTTAAATGTTAACGAAATAGAGAATAGGGGCCCTCGGCTACAAAAGATTGAAAAAATATAATTTTATGACCTAACGAATTTTAATATAGACCTTCAAGTTGTTATCCTCCAAGTTTTGTAAAAATACATTTACACAGTTTTCAAAGTTTTTTAAATTTGTTATTTACCTAATATAAGGTGAAAAAAACACTTTGGGGTCCCGGGCCCCCGGTGAGTGATAATTTTAGCTGTTACCATCTCAAAATTTCATGCGGGTACCTGCCCAGGAAGTTCGAGAATTTGTGATGATTAACTTTTTATTTAAGAAAAAATACATTTGGCCCGGCCCCCAGTGAGTGGCAATTTAAATATGTTTTTCGCCTGTTACCAGCGCAGGAGTGTACTCAACAGTTTCCCTAAAGTGTCATGCCTCTACCTACGTGGGAAATTTGGGAATTAATGATGAGTGAGTTTTTATATAATAAAAAATACATTTGGGCCCCGGCCCCCTGTGAGTGATACTTTAATTTTTTTTTTACATGTTGCCATTACGGGAGTGTACTCAACAACTTCCCAAAGTTTCATGTTTCTACCTACACGGGAAAGTGGAGAAGTATCGATTTTCAGTATTTAAAACAACGTTTTTGGGCCCACGGCTCCCATGAGGGTGAATTTTAAAAAAAATATTTACACCAATAATCGTTGCGAGAGGCTACTCCAAAATTTACCAAAGTGTCATGACCAACACTGAAAGCTGGAGAATTAGTGATGGGTCAGGTATCTACTACTCATCTGTTCTCTCCCCTAGGTATCTACTACTCACCCCTGTCCAAGACCTTGGCCTCCTACAAGGCGTACATCGAGTCGCTTCCCCTGATAGACGAGCCGGAGATCTTCGGTCTGCACGAAAACGCCAACATCGCCTTCCAGATGAATGAGACCAACGCCCTGCTAGGTAGGCGGCACCGACGGGGGCCCAGGGGTGGTGATGAGGTGGAGGTGGTGGGTAAAAACTATCAGAACAGCACTTAATTGTTATGTCCCGTCATCAAAGTTCACAAATGTCGCCGTCATCAAAGTCCTCAAATGTCCCTATCATCACAGTTCACAAATATCCAAATCATCTCTCTTTTTCTCTCGCTCTCTGGCTATATATCGTTTTTCAAAGTTTTAATGTGTACCTAAAAAAGGAAGCTTGTGGGGTTTTTTTCGTTTCATCCATATATAAATCCGAATTTTCGTGTATAGAAATTGGTGAGTAATTTATTTTGGCTCTAGGCTGTAGAGACTACACTATGTCATTACCTCTTGCGACTTACGATAACATGTCATTCTTATACGCTCCAGGAACTATACTGGAAGTTCAACCTCGAGTGGGCGGGGGCGAAGGGGGGCTCTCCAACGACGACATTGCTTTTGACCTGGCCAACACTATACTCGACAAGCTGATGGACAAACTGGATATTGAGCAGGCTGACCCTGCCATGTTTCACGTAAGCTGACTATTGAGCAGGCTGACCCTGCCATGTTTCACGTAAGCTGAATATTGAGCAGGCTGACCCTGCCATGTTTCACGTAAGTGAAGCATGGTTTCCTATTAGTTATTTTTTTGCTGTGGTTGTATCAAGTTCAATGTATAAAATCAAGTGGTCAATTTTGTACATTAGTGTTGGGCGTGGAAAGGGGTTGATCCAAACCCGATGGACTTTTGTTATTGTTTCTGTTACGGATAGCCTGGAATTTTGTCCCAGTCGTGAGGTGTTGCGTGGCTGCGGCTTTGTTTTTTCGTGGCAATTGTGATAAATTGTTCGGCTCTCACACCCTCACTCGTCACCCTCCTAAAAGTCATACCAACTCAAAAATACTCCATTAATGAATGTTATTAGATTTTATAATTTAAACTTTTTTAAATTTTAAAAATGCTTTAGATTTCAAGTCCAAATGGTCAACCCTGGGAACCAATTACTATGTTTGTTATCTTTAGCGTTGTGTGTGTGTGTGTGTGTGTGTCTTCAGGATGCTTTCAACTTTGCGTTTAAGATACACTTAATAATCATCGGACCTGCGACCGTTGCGGTCTTTTGTGGGGGGTGGGGGGAGGCGCATGGACGCATTAACAGACAACGATCTCCACATTCGCCCATCTTCATCGACAGCGCGTAATTATTTCAACCTCCACCCTTTCCTGTATTTTATGTTTTTAGGTCAGCTTTTCCGCTGTCGAGCTCTTCGCCGACCCCTTTTCTAAAGGGCCTTGAAGGACGATTTTTTTTCAGGCCATCATGTCGATGTGTTGTCAGGCCATCATGCCGATTTGTTGTCAGGCTATCATGCCGATGTGTTGTCAGGCTATCATGCCGATGTGTTGTCAGGCTATCATGCCGATGTGTTGTCAGGCCATCATGCCGATGTGTTGTCAGGCCATCATGCCGATGTGTTGTCAGGCCATCATGCCGATGTGTTGTCAGGCCATCATGCCGATTTGTTGTCAGGCCATCATGCCGCTTTGTTGTCAGGCCATCATGCCGATGTGTTGTCAGGCTATCATGCCGATGTGTTGTCAGGCCATCATGCCGATGTGTTGTCAGGCCATCATGCCGATTTGTTGTCAGGCTATCATGCCGATGTGTTGTCAGGCTATCATGCCGATGTGTTGTCAGGCCATCATGCCGATGTGTTGTCAGGCTATCATGCCGATGTTTTGTCAGGCTATCATGCCAATGTGTTGTCAGGCTATCATGCCAATGTGTTGTCAGGCCATCATGCCAATGTGTTGTCAGGCTATCATGCCAATGTGTTGTCAGGCTATCATGCCGCATAGATACACTTAGCTTTAGGTTTCTCTGTGTCACAGTTAAAATAATCTCTTCTTTTGTTGACCCTGTCAGACTGACCACAAAGGTCGCCAAAACTCACTGACCATCGTGTTGACGCAGGAGACGGACAGATTTAACAAGCTGCTGAAAGTGATAAAGGTGAGAAGTCGTCACAGATTCACGTAACAAAACGATGATATCAGACATAGGCAAACTAGGCAGCCGTCTAAGGCCTCCAATTAGTCTCATCATAGGTGGGGGCCTCGCAAAAGAATCTTTCCATTTGTATTATTTATTTTTCTATTACATTTAGGTTCACCAAATTCACTTTGCACAGGGCCTCAAATTTCCTTACGCCGGTCATCGTTCCGCCGTTGGCAAGTTTTGGGCGTAACTTTTACTTGCCGATTATAATACTGCAGATATTTTTAAAAGAAAAACATATGGTATTTTACATTGACAGTTTTGGACGATCATTTCCATTGGGATTATAACATTGCGAATAATTTTAAAACAAAACATTAAGAAATGTGTCATGGACAGACTGTTTTAATGTCAATAAAAACCCAGACAATCTTGCCATCAAACAAGAATGTTAACGCACAGAAGAATGTGGGTGACATGACGTAAATTACGCCATAATGGATCTCAATACCGACAATATAATTAACTAATAAGAGTGCATAAGAAATGAGTGGAGTAAATCATTTCCCGCCCGACCCTCTCCCCCCCCCCACCTCAATAATCGTTTCTAGTCAAGTATTGTTGTCATTAGATTGGTATATAAGAGTGGAATGTTGACTGTATCATAGGTAATTGGATTTTAAAAATTGAAAAATTAGCTAAACTAACGTCACTGGGTGGGCTTGAACCACCAACCTTTCGGTTAACAGCCGAACGCGCTAACCGATTGCGCCACAGAGACTGTTAGATGTTGTAGTGTTCTATAAATATCATTGCCATGCATGAATTGTTAAATTAAACTTGAGTGGCTGAGGGTTGTAGACCATGTCCCGTGTACCTTAATTAAAATAAGAAATTAGTGGTATTCTCTTTTATATGTCAATCAGAGAACGAAGTGCAAATTTAATGTTTTGTTTTGTAACCCGTGGGGCTTGGGCCATGGCATGAGTTGGCGTTAGTCTAATTGCTATTAGTCGCTAATTGTTTGTCAAACCGTAAGCATAATAATTCATAATATTATAATTTCTTATTCAATCAATATTCCGTCAAAGTGAAGTCGTCAAACATACAACATCGTTGTTGAATACCTCCCCACCCCCATTTAGAACCTCTGCATTTTGAGAACCGTTGAGGGTAGGGGTCGGCCCATACACGCAATAGGGACGCTGTCCTTGAGATGGACAAAGATCCATGATGGACCATGGAATATTCCGTAGCATGAGTATAGTAAAGGAATGCCGAACCTTCTCGAAGCCATGCATGTCAGTGCGTGATTAACAGTTGGTACACGCCACTGACCAATCACATGAGAACGTTTCGGTCAAGCCACGCTACAGTAGAGGCCTATATAAACGGTCACTCAACCTGACAGCGGTCTCTTTCTCAGCATTTAGCAGTACACCAGGGTCGGCGGGTGTGACTGAACGAATTGAGTAGAGCCTAGCTGAAGTCTGTTCAGCTAGTTAGTAGTAGTAGTGGAGCTAGTCAGTGGAACTAGTCTGTGGAGCTAGTCAGTGGAACTAGTAGTGGAACTAGTCAGTGGAGTTAGCAGTGGAGCTAGTCAGTGGAGCTAGTAGTGGAGCTAGTCAGTGGAGCTAGTTAGTGGCGGAGGAACTAGCGAGAAGAAATCTCAGACAGGAGATCAAGAGCTAAGAGGAGGGGAGCAGGTGGCAGTACCTTGAAGAAGCCAGTGACCAGGGGGAACGGGGGCCGAATGCCAGCTGACCACAGAGCGGAGCTACGCTTGATTGGCCAGGCCGGAGTCCAGCCTTCCAACCAGTCCTTTGGCCACGCCCAGTCCACGAGGGACGTGGGGATCATTTCAAATTATTAGCATAAAATACATAGACGTAGATAGTCTTAGAAAGTGTAATCCAGTATATGTTTACTAATGATTTCCATGTATATATGTATATATCTTTAATGTATTAAATATTTATATCTTTGTCACTTTTACTTAGGTGTTACGTTTTCTAATTATTAGTGATAGGCTTTATGTCGTTTAGTTTATTATTATTATTAGTTTAGACTATAGGATAGTTAGGTTAACTGTACTGTACCCTAGACACAGTACTCAACAGTTGGGAGCTCTGGCAGGCTGTTGTTTTTTTAAACAAAGCTCTCTTTCAGGGTGT
>MUZC01000168.1:0-12910 GCA_002072015.1 Radix auricularia | reverse complement strand
TTTTTTTATAGTTAGCAAGTTGAATTAAATAAGAAGACTATGAGAATAATATAAATGACATTTGTTCGTTACAAAAGAAAGAGTATTGTTTAAGGAGCACGCAAATCGTAGCATATTAGTATAGTTTTACTAACTAACATGTTTTGTTTACTACTTATAGCTATCTATATACACAGCATAATTATATCTAACTTTTCAGCACGGCAGTAGCACAATTTTTAGTAGTGGCCCGTAGCTAAGACACATATTTTTCAAGTGGTCCTGGAATCTCAAAAGGTTGAAAACCACTGGCTAACAGAATGGTTAATACGCGTCCCTTTGCTGCATGCTGTGACTCTTTAAAAAGATAAATCGTACTTCCCCAATCCTCATGTGGAGGGAGTAAAGTGGGAGAGGGGAGGGAAGGTCTCTCCTCTCACGGGCTTGTATCGGTTTGTCAAAGCAAGTTGGATTCCTTTCATATGAAACATCAGACACCGCCTTTCTTTCCTGTCCATCTGTGATAAAACTTGTTGCTCAGTAGGATCAACTGTTAGAAAAAAAAACACCAACAAAATGCCCGAGAAAATCTAGGTTCAGTATCTTATTTATCACCGGAAATCCAAAATGAATTTATCCAGCTACTTACATCGACTGTAAGGAATCAGCTGTTAAGTGAAATCAGAAAACACAAGTACTACGGTATGTTACTTGACTCCAATCGATCTAGGACACCAGAAAAGCTTTCTCAAGTCATCAGATTTGTGGATGTGGAATTACAAACTAAAAAGTAACTATCAAAGAATCATTTTCAGATTTTGCACAGATACATTCCAAAGACGCAACAAGCCTTGAAATAGTTATCGTAGAGAAACTGGAATCTAATAGCATACCACTATCCGACTATCGGTCACGATGTTATTACAATTGTTCTGTAATGACCGGGAATGTATCCGACCTTCAACAGCGAAAATGTGCTAGAAATCACAGAGCATTGTTCATCAACTGTGGCAACCACAGCTTAAACTTAGCAAGAGTACACTCAACTAAACATGATCCAGTTGTTATCACGTTTTTTTGGAACAGTTGAAGTATAAATTTATGTTTTCTCCCTTTCAACAACTCGTTGGGAAAAATTAAAAAAGAGTTGTGCCAATCACAATGAAGAGGGAGTCTGAAACACGTTGGAGTGCACGATCAAAAGCTGTTATAGCAATTTATGAAGGACTAGATGACATGGCAGGGCTGTTGGAAAAATTATCAGAACATACAAATATGACGCCTGACACCAGAAGTGATGCAGAAGCTTTGCTGGTAGGTATATAAAACTTTAACTTCCTAGATTTTAAACATTTCTGGAACATCATACTTGATAAAATTGATAGTGTCCAGAAACGTTTCCAGAATCCTACTGTGAGTTTCAAGGAAGCTTAATCTGATCTTGAATCGCTTGAGCAAGAAATTGTCAACATTCGTGTTAATTTGAGCCATGTTGCGGTAGACAATGGGAAAAAAGATGCACAACTTGGAGAATTGAGGTTGACAGAAGATTAGACGATGCCTTCGAGAATTAAAAAGAGATGCAGAACTTTCTCCATAAGAATAAATTGCACCTGCTATGAACAGCGAAATTGATAAACTCCAACAGGAGATATCAATACGGATTTTACGTCTTAAACAACCTAAACAACAAATTTATATTTTTACTAGACGTCAAATCTCTTCTTGCTAAAACAAAAGTCGATACGCTTCATTAAAATTGCTTTGATTTTGCTAATTTCTACGAATTGTGTACAGAAATAAAAGACTAAAAAATGATGTTCAGTACCCGGACTGAAGTTCTACCTGAAACTACTTTGGATCTTCTTGATTTTATTGTTTCATATGGAGATGACGTATTTTCAAATCTGCGCATTTCACTTCAAATACTTCTAAAAATTGCTGTTTCAACTAAAAGCTGTGAGCGGTCCTTCAGCAAAGTAAACCTTATTTTGTCTTAATTACGTGCTTCAATGGGACAAGATCGTCTGGATGATCTTGCACTCCTTAGCATCGAAAGAGAAACACTTGAGAATATCAATTTTAACAGCGAGATTGACGACATTCAAATCAAGGAAGATCAATTTATTTTAGATTATGTCAATTCGAGTCATGTAGCCTATAATTAGTAGAGTTGTTTTTTTTCAAATAAATTGTTTATAATCGTATAGAGAATTATTATTAGTCTGTATTGTATTTCATTAAAATATCATTTGCTTCAAAAAATTAACCATATAAATTAATATAAACCGTAAAATTTCAAATTTTTCTTGGGGGCTCAGTGAGCCCCCAGAATTTTTCGGTCCGTCAAGGGGCGCTGAATTTGTGTCATGCCCCCGGGCACACTAGACCCTAGCTACGCCACTGTTTATGGCTACATATTCACTTTGACCGCCAATAAATTGCTCTGTCATTCTTTGACTGGAAGGCTTAATTAAAATGATAAGGTATCACAATTTTTTTAAACTAAAAGTCAAAGCATCCTATAAGTATTCCATTATTTTCTTTGTAAGTAGCCTCTAAAAAGTATCTTCAGGATGGGAAGTTTTTTTGTGACCGCTCATTTTGGAGAATGTAATACTGAAGCTAGTTTTAAAACAAAAAATCTGGAAATTGTACATTGAAGACTTTGGGGCCTACGGTCTCCCCATTGACTGAAGACTTTGCGGCCTACCGTTCTCCCCACTGTCATTGTGACGCTAGAAGCACCGAGAATCTTGTTAACGAACAACGATGTTAACGCGGAGGTTGATGAGGGTATAATGACGTAATGGATCTCAACAATAACTAGCCATATATCTACGGCGAGTGCATAAAATTGAGAGGACCAAATCATATCCTACGCGCTCCCACCCAGACATCCTTTTTCCCCAATGTTCGATTCTAGTATTGTTTCCATGAGATTGGTAAATAATAGCCTAATGTTGACTCCACCAATAAATGAATATAGTCACCTTTGATCTGTTTCAAATTTTGAAGAAAAAAAATTAAAATATTCGTCCCTGGGTGGGCTTGAACCACCAACCTTTCGGTTAACAGCCGAACGCGCTAACCGATTGCGCCACAGAGACGGTTATGAAGGATAATATAGCTTTAAATATCTATTGTATTATTGCCATGCATGTTTTTGGTAAAATAATGGTTATTGAAATGTGTGTGCCTGAGGGATGTAGTCTGTTTACCGTCACCTTACTGCGCGATTAGGGGCGTGTCAGTGTCAATCGGAGAGCGAGATGTATTGCTTTCTTCACAAATTTACATTTTCGTTTTGTAAACTTAGAGTCTTCAGTAAAATATTATAAATCTTAGTTTTTATATTTACCTTTTGTTATTTTGGCCTTGGCGCGTGGTGGGCAGTATCAAAGTCACGCGTTAGTCTAATCCCTGTCACTGGTGACCGTTAAACGCTAAATGCTTGTACTTGTACTTGTATTGTAAAATTAAAATTATATGCATATCATTATAATTCACATTCAATAAATATTCAGTAAAAGTGAAGGCTCCAAAACGTAAAACAGTCGTGCCTCTTGCCTCCCCCCCCCCACCGAGAGGCTGTCCATAAATTGCGTCACAGGATTTTGGCCGATTATTACCCCCCCCCCTTTTTGTCATACTTCGGCACAAAAATTTAGACTCCCTTCAAATATGAAAATATGGCGTGACAAAACTTTGACCCCCCCCCTCACCAAAAAAGTCGTATTTACTCATTTAAAATTAGCATGCTGCAAATAACGTTGTGATTTAAGCAGTGGCGTCACTAGGGGTGCGGTGGGGGTGGTCCGCACCAGGTGACAACATCAGGGGGGGTGACTCCAAAATGTAAAATTCTGTATTTTCCTGTTATTTCCCACTGGAAATTGGTTAGTTCGGGGGGAGGGGGTGACACCATGAGCTACCGCCCCGGGTGACACCAACCCTAGTGATGCCTCTACATTTCAGTATTTTTTAGCGTAAATCTGGATTCTAATACCATAACACGCGTGAAGACAAGTAAAACGTCATTAAATAAATTGCAAACAATCAAATATTTTAAGTGGAACTTTTATATAAAGTTGGTCTTTTTGATAGGATGTCACCATTTTAACCCCCCCCCCCCCCCCATCTCCTCGTCACATTTCGTTACAAATGCGTGACCCCCCTTCCCTACTATGCGCATGACGGCATTTAATGACGACCCTTTCTGTGGAGCCCTTGCTACCAGTAAAGTATCCTCTTCACTTAAACATCGTACACCCTTCCCATACTCACAGGAGCTACTATAATCAAAACATTAATCGTCTGAACTAAAATGTTGAAGAAGAAAAGAAAATTTATACGAAATACGGAATTTTCTTATAGACATATCATGTGTCACTTGAAATAAGAGTCACTTTTGGTACCGTGTCTTAGTATTTAGCGTTGGAGATTGTATATATATATATATAATATAAAGATGTACATCTGCGTTGGATTAAGCTGCCTTATGAAATGGTATAATGATACAGCGATTCAGTAGATTAAGGAACTGTTACAAATGTCGTGTCGGTACAGATCCCTGTGACTTCGAGGGTTGGAGCCCAGTAGATGTCAACTATAGCAGACAGCTACACACGCTACATAAAAAAATACAAAGAGATCAACTAAAAATTCATTAATTTAATTAAGGTACATTTGATCGATCTGAAATTTTTATACAATGAATTTTCAGGTGACTGAAGTCTATGTGCTATATTTAAGCTCGATAGAATTACGGGAAGTGGGTCTTTTTTCCATGGGTCCATGACAGTCAGAAATAGAGACAAGACGGTGAAGATAATATTATGTATTTAAAAAGCACCATATCCGTGTTTGATTGGCTAGACTTGTGTTAGAGGTCAGAGTTTTCTAATATAATAGTATTGTTTTATGCAGCGGTCCTTAGATCAACTCAAGAAAGCGATCAAAGGATTCGTTGTGATGAGTGAAGAACTAGAGAAAGTTTACATTTCCTTCCTCAATAACCAGGTGAGATTTTGCATGGCGTTCATTGAACTTACACATAGAAGTTTTTTGGTCTTTTTAATGTTGATCTTGTATAATCAGGTCCGGTTTTACAATGGGAACTGCCGGCTAATTATATAGGTGAGGGAACGACCGAAGAGACATCCAGTAGTAATAGTGTTTGTGGTTATTTTTAATTGTTTGTGTTTGTAGATTGGTGCTTGTTCATCGCCTCATACACAACGACGCCACAAATAACTCTATTTGCGACATTCACAAACACTTTTATCATCATCCTTTAATATAATAAAAGCCTGCGGTCCTCGATAGCGATTGGTCCCAAAAACTCCCACAGACTCCCACAGACTCCCACAGCCAAGCACTAACGGAGAAAAATTAAATATTTTATCTTTATCTTAGATGTACATACGTTCATTCTATGTAGAAAATAATTGCGTCCGCAGACCGTTAGAGATGATCTGTTGGCAAGTGATGCAGCGGTCACAGGCCACGGCTATAAGGGTTCCACGCATTACCCCAGCCGCCTAACTATTGTCTAGTTAGGTACCCATTAAGAGCTGGGTGACTCGGGGACTCCTCAGGCCCCGGGAACAAATCCTCGCCTTCGCGTGGATTCGTGGAAAAATTCAATCTCATTTTCATATAGGAAAATTTACGCGTACATTCAAAACGAGTTATTTTTAATGCAGTGTTTTTGCCATCTTTCAGTACCATGTTCCCATCTTGAAGTGTGTCACTCCTGCTAATGTCTACTCTTACTCCTAGACAACATGCCACCGAAACAAACGAGGGTGGAATGCCCTAGGGCGGGCATTGCTGCTCGTCAACATAGAATAATCCGATCAGCACGAGTGCTTTGATAACAATCTCAGTCAAAAGACTCCGCACTTAAGGGACCACGGCAACTAACTACCCACCTCTCTCTCCGCTTTCACAGACTCAGTCATCTGACCCTCTACTTACATTCTTCACCAGCCATCCATATCTCTCACGCATCCGTACCACAAGTCAGGTTGACCCCTTCTAATGTCTGGTTGACCTGTCCTAGTGTCTTGTTGACCCGTACTGGTGTCTAGTTGACCCGTCCTAGTGTCTGGTTGACCAGACCCATTCTAGTGTCTTGTTTTACCCATCTAAGTGTCTAGTTGACCCGTCCTAGTGTCTTGTTGACCTGTCCTAGTGTCTAGTTGACCCGTCCTAGTGTCTAGTTGACATCTCCTAATGCTTGGTTGACCCATCCTACAGGTGCCAAGCCTTTGGGCCAACGCTGCTTACCCTTCAATGAAAAGTCTTGGGTCCTGGGTCAAGGACCTGGTCATGCGATGTCACTTCATCAACAACTGGATCCGTTTTGGAACACCGACGTCATTTTGGCTCTCTGGGTTCTTCTTTCCGCAAGGTATTCAGTAGGAAGGAAACGCTACAAAAAGATGCATTATTTTTAAAGCTGGTTGCGTTATTGGTAATTGGAGGGAAGGGGGGTAAGTCGTAAAAATGTTTATTGACGCCTATCTAATGAGGGTATAAACATTATCCTGGACTTTATGACAAGCACAGGAGTCAAGAATCGGCTTTAAGTTGACCGGCGGTCTGTGGCTGTCAGTGTTAAATAACGGCTACTTATTGGAAAAGGCCAACAAATATTGGCTAAGACTGTATGGCTATGAGGTAGTAAGAACACAAACTTAAAACTCACAATCCTTTCTACTTACAACCAATGTTCCCTGCTGCACGGCTCCGTGATCGCGCAGATATCTGACCGACGCCCCGCAGCTATTTAGATTTATCATTCAGCAATTTTTTACAAGGATAATATAATACATGTTTGTGCGGTGTAAATTTTTTACACAAAAAAAGTAAATAAAAAAACTATTTTTAAAAAAAAAGAATCCTATACAACTTTGCATACGAGTTTAATAGTTTGCACACGGACCAACGAATCCCTTAGCTGCCTTTTGGGGAGCGTTGGTTACAACGGTCACTTGCTGACCCGCGGCTAGCAATGCGGCCAGCATCCTTTCTGGGCTATGGGTAATTTGGTCCAAGACGGGTGACAACATACTTTACCGTTCTCATTTAACTCATGCCTTCTTCCGTCTACACCCTCTTCTCCTGCCTCCTTCCCCCAAACATTCTTTCGCCTGCCGCCAAGGATTTCTGACGGGGACTCTACAAAACTTCGCCCGGAAGTACAACCAGCCAATCGATCACCTGGGATTCAAGTTCCTTATGATGCCGTACTCACGTGACCAGGAGACGGTCACTGACCAGATGATGGGGATCAGGCAAGGGGAGAAAATCCCGCTCGACAGCGAAGTAAGTTACTTACAATTTTCAAAGTTATAATAAGTTATATGGCGAATTAAGCGATTGACTGTGAGAAAATTTCAAATAACAACTTTATCACTCTTTCTTTACAAATTTATTTGCAAAAACTGACTTAAATAATATTATCTAAATTAAGTAGTGAGGATATGAATGTTTACAATAGAATATATTTATAAATTATAAATATATGTGTGTAAATATTTTTATGAGAAGCGTTGTGAGCCCAGCAGCTTGCTGGGTACTACGATATCAGCTATATAAAGTATTATTTTTAAATTGACATTGCTTCTGATTGTCATGAAAGAGTTAAAGTTTCATGTCGCTGGCAATGAACATCTTTCCAGATAACTGTATCTTAAAGTTACATTTTAAAACGAAGGTTTTTTTTTTTTTGGTTTTTAAAAAAATATATTTTAGTTTTAAAAAACAAAACTACCTCTTTTCTACCAAAATTTAGTTGTCATTTTTATGTGTTGTTTTTTATGCAAGTGATTTCTGTAACTTTGTCCGCTGCCCCCCTCCGGAGGCCATCTTAACCCCCCCCCCACCTTTTCTTTTTCTTGCTGTTTCCGAAAGTGATCATGAGCCACATTTTTAGAACTGCTAACTCAGTCAGGAGTAAAAAAAAATATATTATTTTTTAATTTAAAAAACAGCAACAAAATCAATCATACGTATATTTAAATTAAGCTCCCCTCCACGATACCAGAATCTGTCTGCGTATCTTTAGGATCACAGATCGTGACACCCGTGATGTCCTTTAACTCTCGACCTCACCCCCCCCCCCCCCCCCTCACACACAGGTTACCGCCCCTGATGACGGCGTTCTTGTCCACGGTCTTTTCATGGACGGCTTCGCCTGGGACTGGGAGCACATGACCGTGGGAGACCAGATCAAGGGCCAGATGAACTCACCGTGAGTCCCTCTCCGTGTTCATCTACTCGGACACGCCTTTGGGTCTGATCAGATATTTTTATTTTTTAAATTAAAATTATCAAGAGTGATGCAATACGTTTCCTCTGAGGTAAACTAAGGCTTTACCATATAATATCCTTGATTGTTGCTGATCTTGGCTCTGGATTTCACCGCAGTTAAGTTTTAATTTATTTTATAGTTTTATTTTGTATTTATTTTGGCCTTTTTGTTAGTTGATGAAGGCTTTTTGCCGAAAGGTTCTTTGTTTTGTGACGTCTAGTCAGGCTCATACATTCCTAAAACCCTGTTTGTATGGCATACATCTACTTATCTATAAGCCTGATAGCAGTCTCCCCTTACATTTTGTTCTAAATTAATTTTTTTTCCCCAGGAGGATATAGTCTGGTTGGAATTACATTTGAAAAAAAGGAATTCTCAGCAGTAACGACGTAGTCCATATGCTTGGAGTTACATTTAATCTATTTTACCATTTTAAAAAATGTAGTCGAATAGATAGTGATTGTCAGGGAAACATTATGAAGTTATTGGGTTTTCCCTGACATGTCAATGTGTTACTTGTGTTTGGTGCGGTGCGGTGCGCACGGTATGAAAGGGTATGACGTAAGTGTGTGAGCGTGACGTAGTAGGAGAGAGACAGTTGGTGTGAGCGAGCGATAAGACATGTTTGTTAATGGAGGAACCTTTGTTGTTAATAAAGTTATAGATGTTCAGAAGTGTTGGTGTTCTGCCTTGAGTTGATCTGTCCGTTTGGTCATAATAAGTAACCCAGACAACGACGTAACAGTGATCATTATCTTGTTGATTGGATGAAGTTGGCTCACACAAAATGTAGACGCCACGACGCTGCTACAGAAATAACTCTGTAGTCCATTATTACCGGTAGAAGGGTCGTGATGGTCGACAGACTTGCTGAAGATCTAATGTTTAAGTGTGTGAAACTTCAGGTTGAAGATAGATTGTTTACACCGTGCGGACTGTTGTTTCTCAAGCTGGAGAGCGTCTTATCTCGTTACGTGTAATGTTACTATATATTTTACACAAGGTTTTCGTAACTCATTTTTTTCAGCGTAAAGGTAGAGGTAATAACAACACGTTTAGAGAATGATGTGGTAAAATACAAGGATTTGCCTCGTCAAGTCCACTAACAAAGATCAGCTGATATCGATCCAAAATGAATACCCGGATATTTGATTAATAAATAAATGAAACTGTTCCAGTTATATATCAGGACGTTCTATAAATAGAATTATGCCATTAAAATCCCATTTTTTTTAAAATAAGACTATTTGCGAAACGTGTTTCATTCCTCATTTACCCAGCTGAATTCAGAAATTAAAATAAAATCCCCATCACTGACTTCACGCTCTAAGTTTGAAAAACTACAACACCAACAAAAATGCGTCATATTCTTTTTATTTTCTTCTTTTTTTAAAAAAAATATAAACCGTTCGATGTCCACTCCTCACCAGCCTTCCGGTCATGCACATGGACCCCAGGATGGACTACGAGCCGGACCCGTTGCTGTACGCTGCACCGCTGTACAAAACAGCAGCCAGGGCGGGGACCTTATCCACTACTGGTAAGTGTTAAAAACAACATCTATGTGTCAATCTTGGTTGCGCTTCAATGAACACGAACAATGAATGGTTTTGACTTTTAATCTGTCAGAGTTTGTCTCGCATTTCTATATTTCGTAAAAAGCACAAGTTTTATCTCTGGCGTAATAAAGGGGCGCGCAGCAGGTGGGTGCACCAAATGTGATTCGGCCTTTCCCTCCACCCCAATCACTAGAAATAATATGAGAATGTCAGCACTTGACGAACTGCAGGGATTTTTTTTTCGTGCGACGGGGGTGAAAATAGTTTGAGGTTATCCAAGCAACGCCACCGAAATGTTTTATTTATTTTATTTTTAAAAGTACACTAATTCTTTTGTTATTCCCGGCCCCTTTTTATACAGGTCATTCCACCAACTATGTAGTTGCTGTCTATCTACCATCCAACAACACACAAGATTACTGGATAGCCAAGGGGGCAGCACTCTTGTGTCAGCTCAGTGACTAATGACACTTCCACCCGAGTGAAATCAAGGGCAAGCATTACAGAAAACAGTCATCAAATTACTATTCGTTTAAATTAATTAATTATTTTTTTAAATTTCATTTTCCAAATTCTTTTTAGAGTAATTTAATTCCAACGATAAACAACACAGATTATTATTGTTCTGATACTCTTTGTTTGTTTACTGATGGCTTTTCTCTTCCTTGTCACTGCGTTTCTGCTTTAGTTTGCAAACCAGAGACCATTACCCTTAACACATTAGTGTCATTACACTGGGGTATACAGAGCCGAAATTATGGGGGGGGGGGGGGATGTTGGCGATCTTGTTGACGTTAGGTGATGTCAGGGCGCCAACCCAGTATTTCGGCCGAGGCATGCTCACTCCTCGTGTAATGAAGCGCCAAAGTTTTCAATAATTACGGATTTCAACTGCGCTAAAGATTGATCATTGACGAAACTTGTAAATAAGAAGGTCCACTTCTGCTAAGCAAATTTTCTTTTAGCCTTGAACATCCTCGATCACCGACCTTCGCCAGTGGTTCCCATTCCAGATTATATGTCACAATTCAGTTCATAAATGAGTGTATAATGTATCTGTGTATGTGTGTATATATGTTTATTAATATGGAGATATATATATATATATCTGTATATAAAGTTGTTGTTTTTTTTAAATGTGGAACACGAGCGTAGACCTTTTTATTTTCAAACCAAAAATACAAACTGTGTTTAACTGAATTACGCATTTCGCTATTCAATCGCAAAGAATAAAAATATAGCCCGGGTTAATGTTTCCGGTACGATTGAAACTATTAATAGATTATTGACTCTTGTATGAACGGTGTTTATTTTCTTTCTCATTTTTTCCCCTTCTAATATATTCTAAAATGTTTTTCATACACGATTTGTGTGTATATATATACAAAAAGAGGCTTATACATATGTTATGGGCTATTAAACAAACGATTCTAAAATCAGATATAGCCTTTAGTCTACCTGTTCTATATTTATGTATTATAATTTTCTATTAGTTTATCTATAATTCAGTTGCAAAGTTGTTTTTTAATATATATATATATATATCAACGTTAACATATTCCATTCTCAATAAACGAAATAGCTATCAATTATGCAAGTTCAGTCTAGTCATTTTATGGTAATTAATTCGTTGATTAACTTAAGTTAAGAGAGGTATCTCTCACAGCAGGAATTACTTTTGGAATTTCTAGGGACTATTCAAAGTATCGATTCAGGCTAATGGGGCTTTTTTTTCCCTATTTGTTAATCAAAGGACGTTGAAATTGATTAAAGAAGCCCCCCCCCCCCCCCCCCGCCCAAAAAAAAACAAAAAAAAAACAAACAAGTATTGAATCTGTTAGAGTAAATAAATAAACGTTTATTTTATGTTATTCCAAGAAAGTGCATGTGGAAAATGATAGATCGATGACCAGCACGTTTTAACTAATCTAATACCTTCTTCTAATATAATACCTTCTTCGTGAGTCAAGGTGAAACAATTTTTTTAAAAAATCAACCAGCAACTAGAACAAAAAGTAAATGAAAGAAAATAACGAAGCAGCGAATTAAATTTAAAAATTATTCCATTAAAATTTTAAATATGTCCAAATATTATTTTTTTAAAAATTTTCTGGAGCCCTCATAATTAGAAACGGCTACGGTAGTTCTAGAAACGGAGCTAGAGATGTTCAAAACCAAAAGGAGCGTCCAACATCAATGTGAGGCTCCTATCATCTATGGAATAGAATGCATGACATTGTGTTGTTTAGGTCACGTTCGATGTGTTCGACAGAAGAGACGTAACAACGGCTTGGCATCGGGAAAGTTGCCAAGGGCGCCGAGGGCTAATCCTTCATAATAAGAATAAGTGAATAAGAATAAATAGGTAATTTATATAGAGCTGTATCCCAGCAAGGAGCCGAGCTCAAAGCGCTTTACATGGCGATAATAACATAAGCCTAATTAATTAAATAAACATTCATATCATAATAACCACATAAATGACAATACATTATACACCAGAACCGTTAATCATTAAAAGAATTTTTTTTCATTTATTCTGAAAATAAATTTTGAAGATATGCGTCTTAAGTGAAGTCTTAAAAGACTTAGTAGTTGAAATACTACGGATGTGTAATGGTAGAGAATTCCATTATTTGGCTGCACAAAAAGAGAATGACCTTTCGCCAAACGTTTTAGTTCGTGCCTTAGGAACACAGAGAGTGCGTTTGACTGCAGAAGAAAGTAGCTGACGACTTTGTCAGTAGACCAACAGAAGTTCAGTAAGATAGGATGGAAATGAGCAGGGGCGTCGCTAGGGTTGGTGTCACCCGGGGCGGTAGCTCATGGTGTCACCCCTTCATGATTTAAGGGGGACTTCCATAAATGACGTCACGTCAGGTTACCAATTTCACCCCCCCTTTTTACCCGCGTCATACTTTGTCACAAAAACCTAAACCCCAACCCCATGTTCCGCTATGACGTCACAAAGCTTAGACACCCCTCTCCAAAGCCAATTTTCTCAAAAAAAATTAGCATGTTGCAAATAAGTATTTTGTCATTTAAATAG
>MUZC01000167.1:1196338-1213115 GCA_002072015.1 Radix auricularia | reverse complement strand
CCCCCCCCCCCCCCGTCAAACATCGTCAAAAGAAAACTTATGACGTGGCAAAGCTTTGTACCCCCCTAGAAGCCATATTTTCTCATTGAAAATTAGCATGTTGCAAATTAATTTTTGTCATTTAATTCTGTTTTTAGTTTAAGGCTGCACTCTAATATCAAAAGAGTGTTAAGTCATGTAAAACGTCATGAAATAAATTGTAAACAATCATATATTTAAGTGGAACCTGTTTTTGAAAGCGTTTTGATGTAACGTCAAATTTCTTGAACACCCCCATCCCTTGTCACACATCGTCACAAATGCATGCCCCCCCCCCTCTCACAAAGTCTCCCAATTCCTCGTTTTCATACAGGACGAAGGAGACCAATACCCAATTTTAGGAAAACAATAAAATACTCAGTTGTTAAAATAAACACTTTGTCAAACACACACAGACGCACACTGTTATAAAAAAAATTAATTGCATTCGAAATATGCATCAAGTTAGTTTTAATTTCACGCGCTTATATAAGTTTAAACTTGAACATGTTGCTTAAATTGGGTGAATTGAAGTGACACTTAATCCAAGACCATAACAACATTATACAAACATACAAACATTATAAGACCCAAAATATTCTTGAATATAAAAAAACTGACAGGGAAGAATCGCGCACAACCAGCATAACGACCCTTCCTTGACCCCACCCCCTTCCCCACAGCTCCAATTCTTTTTACAATAATAATTGCAGATAATAAGTAACTTGATATAAAATTGTTTAATTTTTTTTAATTAAATAATTACTTAAAGAGAGAATAGCTCAAAATTCCCCATGATCCGGCCATGTCCGAAATCTTAAGCTCCTTTGGTATAGCATCATGTACAAAACTGTTGACTGTTGAGTACAAAATTAATATTATTGTTAATAAATGGCAACAAAAAGTGGCTAAAACGTGTTGCAGTGGAACGAATATCAATTAAAAGATACGTTATTCTGATATATTTGTGTATGTTGAAAGTACACCGCATCAAGCAACACCCCAATGACAATGGAAGGAACAAATATGGAGGTGGTAGAGAGATTTACATACCTCGCTAGCATCATAGACATCCAAGAAGGACAGCGCCGACTTTAGAGTGAGAATTGGCAAAGCAAGAACAGCATTTAAACAGCTAAAATAAAGTTTGGAGCTGCAACAACTTGACCCTCCAGACCAAGGTCAGGATATTCAAAACCCCAGTAAAGCCTGTCTTGCTGTATGGAGCAGGAACATGGCGGATTACAGCAGCCGTTTCAAAAAAGCTTCAAACATTTATAAACACATGTCTCCGAAAAATTCTCCGAATACGCCGGCCCAACATCATCACCAACAAGAACCTCTGGCAACGCACACAACAAGAGCAAGTGGAAGAGCTATCACGCCAGTACACATGGAGATGGAGTCCACACCCTTAGAAAGCCTACATCCAGCATTGTGAGACAAACCCTCACTTGGAATCCCCAGGGCAAGAGGAAAAGAGGTCGACCCAAAAATGGCTTAGAGAAGGCGACTGGAGCAGACTCCAAAGAGTGGGCACAGCTGGGGACAGTTAGAGAGATTGGCACAGGAACGGGATGCCTGGAGAGTCTTAGTTCGTGGCCTATGCCTCAGATGGGACGACGGTTATGAGATGAGTTTGTAGGGTAAAAATTTGTTCACAAAAATTGGTGCTGTGCAATTTTGCACACAAGTTTTTTTTTGTTGCACTCGATCCAATGAACATTGGAGGGAAAATTGATGCGCAGTAGAAAAACTATTAAGCAATTGATTATTTATACATGTAATTTGATTTTAAGTGTTCAACATTCTTCAACATATAACCTAATAGAAAATATTACATGATAAAGATGTATAACCTGCACTCACATATGTAAACTAACATAAAAGGTTTGTCATATTAAAGCACAAATAAACTAATATCACAGTTAACTATGTCCAAGTGTATTAAAGTTAATGCTCACCTTCGCTCTCAACTAACGGCGCATCGGCGTACTTTTGCATTAAATCATAAAAGACTTGGCAAACCTGCAAAGACATTTTCTGAATTTAGAAATTATACTCCCTAGTACGGGGGGGGGGGTGTCGGCGAACATGTTTACCCGTTACCCCAAACCATAAAATGTATGTTGACGATACCCCGGAAATTGTAAGGTCCTGCAAGTCAGTGCATGTGAACACAAATACTGTTTACCTGAACATAGCTCACAGCATTTTCACAACAATTTTACAACAAATTCAGTCAGTGATTCTCATACCTTGACAGCTACGAACAACAAAAATTTGGCGGCAATGTGCAATGTTGAACGCCTTTCTTGTCTTTATCTTTTTTTTTTCGTTTATGAAAGCTTCAATACAAATGCTGAAATCCTTTCTCTTGCTCATTCACAAGCTAAAAAAATATCAGCTACGCTCCGAGATGTGCAACCCAACAATAGTTCGTAAACGTCTCTGCCCGAGCCCAAGCTTTTGACAAGCCAGAAAAGTTTGAAGTTATGCTTTCAGAGCTTCCACTCTGTTCATAGTGATTCCCACCTCAGTGTGATAATTATGTCTATATATTTAGCCACCAAGAGACACATCAATACAAACTTCAGATTTTAAATTAACTTTATGAAATATATGTGGCCGTGTGCCAGCGCCACAACCGCGCTGTGCCAGCGCCACAACCACGCCCCAACTGCTTCCCCCTTACGCATCGCTTGGCGCCTTGCTTTCGGCGTAGGTGACAATTATAAGCGCCAAAGAGCACCACAAGTAGAGTTACTATGGATTTTTGTCATCAAAACTTCCTGTTTTGGTGTTTTTCATGTACTGTTGATCTTCATTATTATTTGATATATAAAAAATAAAAAGATTTGGAAGTTACTTCAATGCTCACGAATTATTAAATATACACGTCAGCCTTGAAAATAAACTAATAATTAAACAAGTATAGAACTATAATTCTCACAACCTGCATTTTTGTTGCCTGTTCGTGTTAATTTTGAGAAATTAACAAATCAACACAGTCCACCACTCGGCTACATATAAAACCCTTTTCAGTCCATGTCGGACTCTAGGGCAAGTGAAGTAGCGTTCACAAGTTTTTTTAGCCACCACTAACGAGCAAAGGATTGTGTGGCTAGCTCGATGCCCCGGGGGCCATGCCAGTACCGACGCTCGAACTCGTGACTCGAGTATTTGCAACGGCTCAGCAGTCCAGCGCGCTACCACTTTGAGCACCGCGGCCATATTTATGAAAGTAATCATTAACGTTATGAATACATCATTTGCTTGAAATCGCAATTCGAGAGGAGCAAAAAACTACATTTCCTCTTACTTTGTTTTAAAACTTTTAAAATTAAAAATGGTGCAACTTAATGTGCAGATTTATGAAAAAGTTTACTATTAAATAATTGGTTTAATTTTAATAAGTGCATACGCCCATTATCACAGTTTTTAAGGCATTATTCTGAATGCCACAGAGGGGTTTTGGATACAGTCAAATCATGTGGATGAGCATTATAGATATCCAATTTAAAAAATACGATTTCTGGAAAGAACTGGTTCAATAGTGGAATTATGGTCCAAGCATAAACGTACACAGGACGGGTTTTAAATGTATCTAGCGGATTCTACAAGTTCCCAATGTGTCTGCATTAATACCCAAAAGAATCCCCATTTTACCCAAAAGTGGGTAATTCCCCCCTGTTCGCCAACCCCTTGAGTATTACGAATTTCATTGCTATTCCACTGCAATAAAATGACAAATTAACAAAACAAGGAGTGAAAATAAAAATAAATTGTAAAAATATATATTTTTTAAATTTAAATTTTAAAATCATTGTAAATTTTGTAAATATTATTATGAAAGTTCAGTGCTACAACTTCAACCTACATCAACATTATTTTTTATGACACCTTCCAAGACACCGCTAAAGAAGTTCCAAAACCAGGCACCGCCTCCACGAAAGTTGAGACTGACGTGTCCAATGTTAAAGTTACAGTTGAGTGTTTTCAAAAATGGACGGTTGAATTGGTCACAACCTGGTTGGATATTTTCATATCTCAGTAAACCAGATGAATGTTTTTTATAATATTTTTATCAACCTGTGCACGTAAAGTTGAATATGTCAATAGCATATTACTGCATCATACGTCAAATATTGCTGTATTTTTATAGTCAAGTTCTTAAAAAATAATTAACATTAGTACTGTGTAAGAAAACAAGGATCCACCTTATCATAGTCAAAGGTTTAAACTAACGTTAATTTCATGCAGGCTTTTTTGCTGGAATTCGATGCCATGTCCTATTGTACATATTCATCTGTGTGGTTGCTAGTTGGGTGGAAAATTCTCAGTTTATTGTTCTTGCAAATTGAGAAAGTAACTAACTTCATGCATGGAGAGCAGGGAATAAATCCTTAGTTTTTTCTTGATTACGAAGTGAATATGTGAGTTGGCGTTTCAGTCTAAAATAACCACTCATCTCAATATCTAAACGACTTGAACCCACGGCTCCAGGGGCGGGAAATGTGATCACTGATACGCATTATGCAGTGAATGCGTTTGAAATGAAACCATGACTAGTGAAGACACAACGACCAATGCAACATGTCTCAATTTTTTTCGGTATTCAATTTTCTACACGAGTCAAACCTATGGCATGTTGCAATGCAGATCTAGTTGAAAACTGCAGCCATAGTCTACATTTTTAGATTGAGCTAAAAAAAAAAATGCGTATGTTTGGTAGCACATTTTTGTTAAAGCAAGTTTTTTCTCTTACTAATATAAACAAATCATCCCACATAGTCGTCAAACTGATGAAAACATGCAGTCCATCATTGAAATCTCAATGGCAGAAATTGTTAATACGTTTAAATTACTCTCGCAATAAAAAAAAAAAAAAAACTTGTTTCCAGGAAAAGATCCATGCCGAATAACCAGCTCTTGTTAGATTGGTATAAAATGGAAAATGAGTACCATCCCATTTTATATGCTTTTATTGATAAAACTTCGTTTTCTGTTTTATTTTATATTCTAAAGTATTTTTTTCTAAGATGGGTATCATATACATACGATGCTCAATATATATGAACGGTCTATTCAGTGCATTTTTTTTTTCATTTTTATTTCTTTAGTAAACATTTCTTGTTATATTATAAAGCCTAAAATTTTAGAAAGTTATACCACTGGTACAATTCTCTGATGACCTAAATTTATGTTGATTCTCAGCACCAATCATTGTGAGCTTATGGGCGCGTTAGATGGTTAATTTTGCTGTTTGACCATTGCCCACTCGTTTCGTTCATCTCTTTTGTTTAGCAGGAAGGTGTAATGTTTTGACAGTGTGACTTGAGTTTCTGTGTTTGCTTAATGATTAATGGCTGCGAATGTTTTGTCAGGTGGCTCATTATGGATATAAAAAGTGTGGAGATATATACTAATAAATTTAGTTGTTGCAAGGATCCCGGACTTTTAGTGTTTTTAGTTGAAATACATTAGTACACATTTGAATTTTATTGTTGTTATGTTGTTTTTATCACTATTATTATTATTATTATTATTATTATTATTATTATTATTATTATTAAAGTCTTCGTCGTGCGATTCCATTGCCCCCTCTTTCTCCTTTCTTTCAACCATCACAAACCCAAAAATAATCAACTCACCCAAACCAGCTGTAACTGATGTAATGACATGAAAGAAACCAATATCCGCTGATCCATTGAACGTGACAGGGAACCTGGATCTGATGTGATTTAATATTGGTATTGAACAGTACTGATGACTATAAGTATTTTGATTTTATACTTTTAAATATCAATGCCATTGTCAGAATTTATAATGTTAATAACGTATTCCCTTTATTTAGGTATATCATGAAAGCAAAATTCTCAAGATATTAAAATAAAGTTTGGCTCGTTAATGGTCAGCTATTCCTTGTTTACATATAAGTCGTATGGCAAAAGTTAGGGGGGGGCTTCACTAAACAATATCCTCTCAACATAAAAGCAAAGTAATGCAATCTCATATAAACCTCGACTTACAGGTCCGCAGCAACGTGAAATTTCATTTTCAAATTATTTGACCGATGGGAGTTTACTCTCAATCCCAGTCGTATGTTACCCTCTCAATCAGAATTTATTCATCTTATTTGTAACCCAGCTGACCAATGAACATTTGCTTACGATAATATCTTTACGTTACTTTTATCTTTTACCAATCTGCGTTTACTTACAATCCCATGTCGGCGTGAACAATGCAATGACCGTAGAGTTTAATTCCGAAATGCCTCATCGTCAAGGTCAGTCCACGAAGTCCCGAGTTATAGGTGATTGTGCTTGTAAAAGGGAAATCTATCGGAACTATTGTAATGCTGAAATTTGTGACAATTCATGAAAAAAGGTTTGTAAGACAGAATTGGTTTTTAAAAAATTGTATTGGTTTATTTTTAGTATTTCTTTTGTGAAATTATTTCTTAGCTTTGGTTTTTTTTTATTTTTTTTTTAAATTTTTTTTTATTATTTTTTTTTTTTAAATATATTTGTTTATTTTTTATTTAAAGTGTAGTAGCATAGCTATCAAATTGAATGTAGATTGAAGTTCATTTTAGTTCACACTAAAAAAAAGCTTCCCCCCTTCCTTAAGCTTCAAGAATGCAAAGAGACAATTATTCCGACATATTCCTTTATTATATTTATATGAATTTTGTCCCGGTCACAGCGCCCCCCCCCTTCCCCTTTTTCATAAATTTTTCATACTAGTGAACACAAGTGAAATATTGTTGATAATAAAAGAAACGAATCGATAAGTATTATTGATTATTTGATGAAGTATTACTTGGCAAGACTATAGCTTAGAATCCCTGAAGATCCCGAAATGTCCGGAACCTGGAGAGTTGACAGCAGCTTGGTGATGGAGTCCTTAGCAACCATATTGACTGTAGGGCAAAGCACTTGATTATTGGTTGTTATTCGGTGGTTTTACGATGCCATTTTACAGTAATACTAAAACAGTTAAACTTATAACATAAGTCAGTGGAATTAATATTATCTTGTTGTAAGAAAATGTCATGCATACACTTGTAAAAATATCGAATAAGATATGAATGTCATATTATTGTATGAATTCCATTTATTAGTTAGATGAAGTTCACAAACAATAATGACAATATAAATGCTACTCAGCAGTTATATGAAATTTTAATATAATTAGTAAGGCTGCTGAAATTAGCGATTCATTTCTCGATTAATCTGTAAATATTTTATCTATTAAAATTATTTTAATAGATAAAATAGCGATTAAAAATTTTTAAAATTTTTTTTTAACTTTTTTTTCGATTTATTAATAAATAATTATTAATAATAGTTTTCGGTTTTTTTTCATGTACAAACTTCTCGATTTTAAAAAAAAAAAGGAATTCAAAAATTGTAAACTTTAAAATACCCTGTTTTATAAGGAAAATGATATAAAAAATAAACATTGTTTTTACTTAATTAACAATAACGAAATTTAAATTCATTGTCATTTTATTTAACTAATTATATTTAAATATATCTCCTTACAATAATATAGTCTGTTTTATCAAATACGTAAGTTAAGGGCATTTTAAAAAATATCCTAAAAGGGCATAAAGTGTGAAGGAAAACAACATAGTGAAAAAAGTGATTATGAGGTCTCAGAGAAAAAATCGTAACTTTTGAACTACTTGGGATAAACAGATGATCATCATGTTTCTGCTATTTATCAAACAATTTCTATAAAGCTGTAGTACTTTAATATTTTTAACATCAATTTTAAATTTTCATCCAAGTGCCTAAACTTTAATGAGTTATTTAACTTATTTGTATTGCTTACTACGCTTTAAAAATAGTCCGTTATTATTAATTCCCTTGAAATTTTCAGATTAATGACGTCATACATCTTTATTTTTAGCTTCAATAATAACTATCGATTAATTAATCGGTAAGTTTTAAAATGTGGCGATTAAATTTAAATTCATTGATAACAGCCCTAAAAATTAGTATTAATAAGAGAACATGATAAGTATAACCATTAAAATCTTACCGTCCAAACCTTTCTTTTTCATCATAACACCAAAATCATTTATGAGGCACGGACCAATTGTTAGCAATAGAAGAATAATTTTGCAACAGGGGAGCATGCTGAAGAGTTTGAAAAAAAATTCCATTAAAGTATCAAAATACTGAAGATGCCTTGCGTTAAAAATAATCTATTGTAAAAATTCAATTATGTTTTTCTTTTAATGTGACTTAAGGTAATAAATATTCTAATTAAAGAAAGTTTAGTGAGAGAATGTGCCGCCAGGGGCCGAACCCAAGTTGCCCCCCCTTTCCACACTCATTCGGAAAAACGATGATTCTATTAAAAAAATAATAATAAATTAATAAATTTAAAAAAAAATAATAATAAAAATAGCTTTATTATGAATTATAATAAGGACTCCTATACTTACATTTTATGTTAGAAATAAGAGCATATTGAAATTATTTTAATTTCTGAAACATAATTTAACTTATTATTAGAGAAACTGCTCTCACACTTGCATCTCAAAACTTAAGATACTCAAAATGGTTTCATGGTAACATTCACTATTTTATTCCCTGTATCAGCAATGAGATCTTTCCACATGTTTGTGGATATGGGAAAATGTCTAACAACGTTTTAGTGTACTATAAATAGTTAAAGCGTTCGTTTCAAATGGAGAAAATTACAAAATACACAAACAAATAGTGTAAGTGTAATGAAAACCATAATTTTATGCTTTATTATAATTTACTTAATATAACAGTTTAAAAAACGGCTAACGCCTTTAAGAGTATAATGAATATGCAGTACTTACATAAGTATTTAAATTGTATTTAAATCTTTAAGACATTCTGTATTAAGACAAATATTTAAGATTTTAAAAACGGAACAACAAAAAACAACAAGAAGAAAAAAAAACAATGACACAGGATATAAAATATACGACAAATGAGGAAGTATCATAAGTTACAGTGAAAATAGCAACGGGAAAAAGATTCTACATTCAAGTAAATTGTGAACTTGGTTTAATCTTTTCGGATGCAACATACTACAAAAAATTTCAAAATCTATTTTCCATATAGATCCTATGATGTGCATTTCTCGCCTATAAAATACCCGTCATGAATAGTCATGATCAACGCTGTTGAAGGGTTTAGAGTTTAGACACAAGACATAGAGCCTGTTTATTTATACTGTAGTATACATGTTTTCTCTAAACCGATCTCCAAGACGACGACCTTTCTCACCGGCATTTTTTATGATATTCAACTGGAGTAGCATGTAAACAAATCAAGTTTAATGTCTTATTTGACACAGATTTAATTTTGAGATTTATATATTTGAGTCTTTCTTGAACTCATGTATACTTTCCAGTTTCCAGCGATGAAGAAGCATTAACACATGTTAGGCCTCTGTAGTCTATTCAAAATCATTTCAGAAATGTGGTATGCTAGTACGTGTGTGTGTGTGTGTATGTGTGTGTGTGCGCGCGCGCGTGCGTGCGCGTTTGTATGTGTGCGTGCGTGCGTGCGTGTTTGTGTGTCAAAAAATCTTTTAAATACTCTACAAAGTCTACCATCTTATTTTCAACACACGTATCAAACAACTGGTCGTGTTTAAATCTTATGATTATGCAACAAGGTCAATTATGTCTTGTCTTATCCATTCAGGCGTTTCTTTTATACAGAATATTATTGCGTTCACAGACTATGCCGGTTTGAGTTTAAGTTAACAAAAGTATTTGTAGTAACGCAGGTTAAAAATAATATTTATCACAGTATTATAAATCAAATGTCAAAATAATGTTATAAAACAAACAATTCTCAAATACACAGCAAATGATAAAATATATTTGTACTGGTGCTTTGTGGTGAAGCGATTATGTGCAAATAAATTGTCATGTACGTCAGATGTAGACAATAACAAATAAAATGTTATTTACATCAGATGTTGATAATAAAAAAAAATGTAATTTACGCCAGATGTTGATAATAAAAATGAAATTATAATTTACAACAGATGTAGACAATAAAACTTTATTTTAAGATATAGTGTCCTTTTTCACAGACAAAAGATCTATTATATATATACATATTATCAGGGCCGGCCCTAGAGATTGCGGGTCCAAGGGGCCGTCCATAAATGACGTCACACACACACACATAGGGGGGGAGGGGGTTACACTTTTGTGACGATGCGTAACGAAGGGGGGAGGGGTTGAAGAAATATGACGTCACATTAAAAGGGTAACTTTAAATAAAAAATTCCACATTTGGTGGCTTACAGTTTATTTTCTAACTTTTTTTCTTTCTTTTTAAAACCATCAATGCTTCTCAAAGTGCTGTCGGTAGGCCATCAGACTCTGGTTGGCGTAAGTTATCAAGAAATCAAAATTAAATCTAATTATAATACATGTACTTAAATTTGAGAACTCACAAGAGAACGTATGAAATTGTTACCCAGCGTTGTTTGATATTGACATCAAAGCATGTGTGATGTAGCCGCCGCTTCGTTTGGTTCTCTTGCGACAGGAGTCGGCAAACTTTTTTGCCCGTTATCCAACAATATTCCAGTTTATTTGTGCGTTACCCCCCCCCCCCCCATCCAGGATCAAGGTCCTTCCACATTCATACATGAGTCGGGGATCTGGGAAAATGGCTAGATTACGGATTTGCCTGAGCCCGAGCAAAATCCGGTACATCCCGGCGCGCCAATAAATGTATCTATAAACAGCCATATTTCTTTTGAACAGCGCAGGATTATAACTCTGGTGTGGAGCAAATGTGTTCTGTATTGCCAATAGGCTGTTAGGAACAAATGCATTCTACATGACCAACAGGCTGGTGAGGAACAAATGTATTCTATACGACTAATAGGCCATATAAATTACATTTGTTCATCACTAGCGTTTAGTCCTGCCCTGATGGATCTCTTCCAGCCACCTCTGGTTTAATCTGAGTTGAGAATCCGGTACCGTGTCTAACATGTGTTTTCACCGGGTTTATCAAAAATATTGTTTAGATTTATTGGTCTCTTTTTTAGAAAAAAATACTTTTTTTTACCCCTCTCAATAAATCTTGCATGATGAAGTTAGGTCATGCTATCATTTTTTTAAAATAAAATTTTTTTTAAATTCACCAAACTTAGCATATTTTCCCTAGTCCCTACATACTATTACTATTGGATGTTGCCAATTTTTTTTTTAAAAAAAGGATTTGTGGGAGAATTTTGTTAAATTTATTTTTGCATAGAGGTTTACAAATGTGATTCAAGGGGGAAAAAAAATCCGACAAAAGCTTTCACCTCAATATTTTTTTCACGGTCCCATTAGCTCTTCATATAATATTGGGCGACAGTGGGTTCGTCTTTTTAAATCCTTTATAATTTATATTAACTTGTGGTGTCTGAGCCCTTGTTTGCCGAAAAAACTTTGGATCGATTTTAACCCACTTTAAGCAAGCGAGCTGAAATTTTGTAGGCAAACTTGTGCAAATGATAAAAATGATGTATCAAAATTTCAGATCTATTGAATGTACTGTAAATGAGTTATTGAATTTTCAAATTATTTTATTTATCTCTATGCAGCATGCTAATTATTTAGCCAGAGTGTCGTGGTGCGTATTATGTTCAGCAACCTTTCCTGTTGCGTATTAAATAGACTATAGACAATACTTTTTAAAAATATATTCACTATCGGTGAGTATTATTGGCATTATATTAAACATGTTTTACGAGACATAACTAGAATCGTGTATTTTCGGATTGTTTTGCCCTGCGTATTATAATGAACATCCTTATAGTTGTGTCTCGTATATAATCCTAAAGGAATTATGGTTAAAAAACTTTTCTTTTTAAATTATAAATTTATTATTATTACTAGGCATTTAAAGAGTCATAATGGAGTTAGTTGTACAATTAATAAGCTTCTATAAATAGTGTGGGACTTTCAATTGTGATAATGAATAAATACTAGTTCCAAATAAAATATTGTTTGTTTCTATAGGTGTATAGTATAGCTTGTAATTTGTGTGTTCAAATCTTCAATTACCTAATTACCATGATTAAACGGTAACGTATATTTTAGCCCCTAGCTCATGTTTGTAAAAAAAAAAAATTCTTAAAAAAATAACACTTTCTAATTTCCATTCTAACACTAACGAGAACTAAGACAATTTGATGGGATAAAGTTTTTTTATTTTGCAGGCATTAAAAAACAAATTGGTGGGGGTGATAAAAAGGTACTTAACAAACACAAGGCGTACAGGACATTATTTAAAGACATCTATTGCGTGTTAGTTTTACAAAGTCTAAAAAACGTTCAAGTGCTACATTCATTATTTGTCAATGTCAGTAAAAACGTTGATATATTTTGGTTAGGGCTGCAGAAATGAACAATTAATTACTCAATTAATCTGGGAAAAATTTAACGATTAAAAGTATTTAAATAGATAAAATAGCGATGAAAATTAAAGAAAATATTTAAAACAATTTTTTCGAATTATAAATAAATAAATTATTAATAATAGTTTATTTATTTTTTTTACGTACAAACTTTGCCAATTAAAAAAAAAAAAGATTTTAAAAAGTTTTTATAAGGAAATTGATATTCAAAAAACATTATTTTTACATAAGAAAACAATAACAAAATTTTAATTCATTGACATTAAATTGAACTACTTATATTTAAATACATATCTTAAAAATGCTATATTTTTTTTAAATAAACAATTATTTATGGGCATTTTATGAAATTTACAATTAAATGACATCATTCATCTTATTTTCAGCTTTAATCAAAATTATCTATTAATTATTAGGTAATTTTTCAAAAGTTAACAATTAAATGTAAATTAATCGAAAACAGCTCTCATTTTGGTGTCTCTAATGAATGGTAACATTCAAATACCTATTGTACACTGTCATACTTCAGAGAAAAGGTCAATCGTTTGTGCTGCAAAAGTACATCATCAGATGTCATCATTTAACTATGAACTATGCCACACTAATGAATTATGGGAAACACCAAAGGGGGGAGAGAGACTAAAATGGCCAAAATTAAAGGTGTTTACTGGGACAACAAACAATCCAACAAGTAAGATGGTGGCTAAGGAAGGGCATCCATTTTGAGCAGGCGATTCCAATGCGTGATCAGACTAATGCTTATGAGATAGTCCGTCAGTTGATGTCACTGTGGATCCCAGCTCGTGATCAAAGAACTTTGCACAAACAACCCACAGAGCATCATCAACCTTTCTCTTTGTGAAATACATCAACCATAATTTGGAGACTAGTACTTGTATAATAAAGAAGAACAAGATTTCTCACGTAAATATAACTGTCTCTTTTCATCAACGTCTGGTTGCTTGCAGCGGGGGTCATTTCATGAAAAGATTTTCTGAGGTAATAGAATTGAAGGTTGTTTCTGTAAATAATGCTCATGGCTTTAACTAGGTGCAAGTCAACAGGAAGTTACAAAGCCATTGGGGAGAAAAAACATTCAGTAGCAAGGCAACTAGAAGATATAGATGAAAGGTTAGTACACTTAAAGACTAAGGTGGCCATTTTTTTCATTTATAATGATGAGATTTTAACACGGTTGATGGGTCTCAGCCTCATCCTGACTCTAGTTCCTGCAGCCCTTAGCAGTGTGAGAGCCTTAACACTATAACACAGTATTAAATCACATACTCTGAAAGAAGGTGTCCCATTTGGAGATGTTTTGTACCTTTAAATTTATATCTATAAATGATTGAGTGTATGGGTGTCTCTCTAATGATTATACACATTGATTCAGGGGAAACCGTACAATAATTATCCTTAAATTTAGACATTCTAAAAAAAAACAAGCTGTCACATATAAGGAAAAGTAGGCTGAAAATCTGTCTCCTCTTTAACCCATGAAAAAAGCAACAACACACAAAAAAATGTTTAAAAAAATAAATGATTAAACTAGGGACCAACCGGAAACCGATCTGAACATTTGCCCTGGCCAGATATCAGCTTTATCAAAACTATTCACCTCTGCAAATAGTGTGCATGCAAATAGTCAAACATCTAAAAATACTTAACAAAATACAATTTTGGAATTCAATAAATATCAAGATTAGTATACTTAAAAATTGTTAAGAATATAAAAAATGTAGCCAAATTATAGATATTATTAATTTGAAATTATAAAGATATAAAGTTAATCAACTATTTTCTACGACAATTTCATGTTCACTTCTAGCAATTAACGCCATGCCATCATATTTAAAATTTAAACTGTTGAAATATCGAATACAATAATAAAAAAAATTCAAATAAAAGTAAATAAATTAACTAAAATTAGCAGTGACTAACAGTTACAAAGTAAATAAGTAAGATATTAACAAGAGAAACCAAATTTACAAGTCATATATATAATGAATTTCTTGTTTTAAATTTTCATTAATTAATAGTCCTTTTTTCTGGCCATAATAATAATTATAATATCACTGCACTTTGCATAAAGAGTGTAGACAGTGGTAAAGTAAAAAAATAAAATATATACAGTCACAAATAATTTAATAAACCCAATGGAATGCCTAAAATTAAATTTTATTTGTAGAAAACATGAAAGCTAAACACAAGGCAGTTAGGGTTTTGCTAAATAAAGCAACCACTAATCATTTTCAAAACCAAAATTAATTAGAATTTCCTATTTTCATTTAGCAACCCTACTACTCGGATTCGTACCTGGATCAGGGAAATAGTACATCTAACTATTCAGATTCGGCACCCGGTAGAAAATGTCTACCTGGTTGGTCCTAAAATTAAACAGAGCATTTCAGACAAACCCTTGCATATATCTACATAATATATACAATCTTTTAAACATGGATGTCATATGCTAAAAAGCATTTACACAACAGACACTCGGATGCTTGTTTCTTTCAGGATTCTTTCATCAGATCTTTCAATTTTCCACAGATTCCAGTATACTCAATATATTTACACTATGATAAAGATGTCCAAAAGCACAATTGTCTTAAAGTTCTTCAAGCTTTATTAGTAAACAAATAAAGCTAATCTCAACAAATTTATTACAATTTAAATGAGACAATTATTGTTAATGTCTTTTGGATTTTGTTGATATTGCATTGGTAATCTGCACTATGTTTGTCTGACACAATTATTGCATTAGTTATGAGGGCTGGGTCACAAACCCTATGCGTTTCCGCTTCCTGTGATTAGCTATCATAACTGACGTTGACAACTTTTCCGATTCCCTGTTTTCCCATTTTTGAAAATCGTGCAGCCCTTGTTGTCCAGCAGCAAACAGTTGTCTTTCTTGCTCATCTAGCATGCTCACTTGGCCTGTCAGGTCAGTGTGTAGTGCATTCTGGGAACCATCCATTATACGTCGAAATCTACCTTGGAAAGTCTGATAAAAAAGATTTTGTTAATTATTCCATTTTTATCCACAGTTAAAATAATTGAACTCTAGAACATTTTCCTTTTTGCATCAATAAAAATGTATTTTACATTCTAAAAGTACAATTCTATAATGAAAAATAATATACATTTCTCACAATGACTCCTATAGCAGAGTTTCAAGTAAATCTTACCACCAGTTTGAGAATTTAATATCAAGGCATTAATTTTTATTTTTTATAAATGAAATATATTTTATCACATTGCCTGTAATTTGTAATAACATTCCCAATGAAATCCTATCTCAAAAAATAATAAAATGTTCCACAAAACATTGACTCTTTGGATTTCACTGCAGCTAAGTTTTTATTTTATTTTTTTATATATTCGTTTCATTTGTGTCTGTTGAAAAAGGTTCTTTGCCGAAACGTTCGCTGTTTTATTACGTCCTGTCAGGCTAACCCTTAACTTATCCTGTTTACGTCTTTTCCATTCACAAAACAAAAGAAGTTTTAATCAAAATAATTTTGATTAGAGCTAGATTTCAAGCATGCAAAAAACATGGAAACATGTCGGGGAAGAAACAAATCTTTACACTATAAAAAATACACACAAAGAAAATGTTAAAATCCATAATTATAAACTTTTATCATCCAGTTATCACTGCAGAAAAATTAGCATTCCTTGTAACCTTATTTTAATACTAGGACTTTCTTTACTACTTTTAAAACTGGTCTTCATTTTTTTTTACTCATTCCATGATTAGTTGACTAGGTTAGTTTTACACAGGAAGTAGACATACAGATTCTGATAAGGATATTAAGGAAGGAAAATAAATTTAATCTTGTTACTGTCAATTTAGTTTATTTAGCTTTTTTTTCAGGAAGAAGGTTATGTTTTTCATACATTAAATTTATCTTTTAAGAGTATATATCAAGATTTGCAGGGTTTTAAAAAAAAATTGTTTAATGGCTTTGGGATAATAGAGGGATGTCATCTGCAAACACAGGTCAATTAATTTCAAAAAATGGAATCCATTGTATTTCAATTTCCTCACATTTTGTGTTGTATGACTCATCTACTTTACACTATTGGATACTGTACGACAAATTAAGGAATAGTGACATTAGACAGCCAGTGTTTAAAATTTAAAAAAATATATATTTTTTCTTTTGAAAATAATAGAATAAAAGAAGTCTAAAGAAAATTTCTTTTAAAAATAAAACATTTGTCTTCAGCCATCAAAACAGCCACATCTGGCTCGCCAGCCTTGGTTTCCCGATCTCTGATTTAGAGTCTATTAAAATTGTATGCATTTAAATTCCCCCCC
>MUZC01000167.1:1173039-1189004 GCA_002072015.1 Radix auricularia | reverse complement strand
CCCCCCCCCCCACGCTGCACACCCTAGCTTGCCAACCATAAACTAATTGGCTTAACCTGACAAAGGTCATTTGTCAAGCTTATTTCAACTTGTCTTGTGCTTGTTTCGGTGTTGCGAAATCATTATGGAAAAGAAAGTGGGAAATGAACGGACACAAACACAAACATTAATAAAAATTAGGAAAAGTAGTGTCTTAGCTGGGGATTGAACCTACGACCTCCACGGGTTAGGTGAATGTAATAACCACTACACTACAAAATACATGTTATTTTGTTGTTCTGAAAGAACATAGTAATTGACCTCAATTCAACAAATTGTTTGTCTTAATGACCCCCCACGCTGTGCACTACCTTTTTTTGCAATCTGATTGGTGGGTGGGGTCAAACAGCTTGCTACTTGACTACTTGCTTGGTGTCAGGCATGGTTGGACCATGATGAGAATTATATATATAAATGAATATGATATGATAAATATAATATAAATATGCAGGCAGGGGCGGATTAAGACTGCACGGGGCCCCGGGCTGCAATCAAACGGGGGCCCTAGCCCTAACCAGCCAGCATCCCTTAAAATAAAATGATTGTTAACAGATTGATAATATATGACTGTAACTGTAACTAAATATTAATAATGAAAAAAAAAACGAGCACGAAGAAATAACTGTTGGAAGTATTTGCAGTGTGTTACAATTGAGTGTGAAAAGAAAAAATTATTACACACTTCTTGGAATCGAACCCGACACCAGTTGCACCAAGCGCCTGTGCTCTCTCCACACGGCCAGCGGAACTTGTCTTGTTTAAGAAATTTTAAAAATTTAAACTATGTTTTATACTATGCTCACTTAGAAGTGAGCCAATTAAATCAAGTTTTATCGATTATTAAGACTGAATCGCAAACAGTTTTATAGATAATATTTTAATTTTTTTATTTTATTATATTGTCAAGGGTTCGTGCAAACATTTGTACACTTTTATTATAAAATATAAAAAGTTTGGGGGCCCTCAAACCGTCGGGGGCCCCTGGCTTTAGTCCGCTCAGCCCCCCCCCCCCCTTAATCCGCCATAGTATTCAGGGCTGCCAAATAATATTTATATTTTTTATTATTAATATTAAATATCATTGATATGGAGTGCAGCATGCAACTTTCACAGCACAGTCATAGGACTCGTAGTCATAGGCACTTATGCTTATAAATTTATGATAACTATTTCATTAAAAAAAAATGTACTACTTAGACTATTTACTTATCATTTAAAACTTTTTGTTGAAATTCCATAATTTTCAGGCAAATTTACGTATTTGTAATTAGTATTAGTAAAATAAATATATTAAAATTAAAAGTTGGAACTTAAAAAATATCACAAGTCTCACTCAATAAATCTTAGCTGTCAATACTGTCAACAAATTACTCAGAATTACTTACTGATATTGATAAACTTGGCTTGATCATGATACTGACAAGTATTATTATTGATAATAATTTAGAAGTGTCATTTTTTTGCTTTTTTGTTTTGTTGTTGTTGATTCAAATTTTAAAGCAACTGAAAAGCATATTATTTTGAGTAAAATATTAGATACTTTCAATTTCTTTATTTAACAGGATGATGGACTTTGAACAAAGTTACAAAGAAATTTAATGTTTTAATTTGAAAATTAAGACATGTTATGATGTTTTTGTTAACAAGACATTTATTGTCATATATGATTAGAAAACGTTATGCCGTCTCATATACATCACTGAAAATGTCAAAACTTGATTTAAATGTCAAAGCAATGCACAAGCCTGTTAAGGAACAGAAGCTCAATTTTTCTAAGTCTAAGGCATCAAAATTTGTGGTAAGTTTAAATTTATTTATTGTTTAGAAAAAATGTAAGTAATTAGTCCAATATCAATAATATTTGTTAAAGACCAGAAAAAAGGAGTGGGGGATGAGACTTTCTACTCTGTGTATAGCTTTTTCATTCATAAAATAAAGGGCTTTATTTAGGCTACTACCCACTTTGTATTTCCATTTGTAGAAAACATTTTGCAGTATCAGAATACATAGTATTTATGTCTGATCTTGTCCTACATTAACATTTCAATTTTTAATTTTTTTATATGACTATCCAGATTTTATAACTACTTCAAATACATATATTAAGGAACCAATTACCAACTATAAGATAATAATATTTTAATGCCCTAAAATTACCTTTCATTAATATACTCTGTCACTTGTCTGATTTATCTTTCTGTTACAAACGGTCCTTCTATATAGAAGATTATTGCGTCCTAAGTTTATCTATGGGTTGTGTTTAGTCCCCCATTCTTATTTGAGTTATAAATGATGATAAAGTGTTGGCTTTCCTAGTTTCTTCAGGCAACCCATACCACGCCCGAATTCCGGATGGGAAGAAAGAAAACTTGTATGTGTTTGTTCTTGCACAAGGAATAAGAAAGGTGTTTGTATCCTTATGTCTCTCTGAGGGTTGTATTAAGTTATCTCTGTGTTGTATTTCCAAATTAGAATTAATCGCTTTATGTATAATTACTAATTTACTCTAGGTTCTTCTGTCCTCAAGTGTTTCAAGGTTTAATGATTTAACTAATGGTGTTACTCTTGTGAGTTTTGAATATTCTCCAGTAATGAATCTTGCAGCTCTTTTTTTAATTTGTTCTAGTTTATCAATGTTTTCTCCGGTAGAGGCATATTCTAGTATAGGTCTCACCAGGGTAAGGTAGCATTTTAGTTTTATATCTTTATTACATTTGTAAAAGTTTCTTTTTATAAAACCTAAGGTTTTGTTTGATTTTGTAATAACTTCATTGACATGATTATTCTATTATAATTCTATGATAGTTTTTATGACTTTTAAGTATTTTGCATCTTTAGTTTGGGTTAGTTCTTTTCCATGAATGAAATATTTTGAATTTATTTGTTTCTTTTTCTTTGTTACTCTTAACAGTTGACACTTTTCTTGGTGGAAAGACACACTCCAGTTAGTTTCCCATTTTATCAATTCATCCAAGTCTTTTTGTAAAATTTTGCTATCTTGTTCTGACTTAATGGTACTATAGATTATACACATTTTTTCTTAGTTATACACATCCATAGCTCATTTGGGTGGTATTAAGTTATTAAGGATTTAAGATTTTTAATTGAACACTAGCCCCATCTTTATTTAACTATTTGAACAAATAAAATGGTTCCAATAGGCTCCATTTTCGTCCCATCAACTTATGGATAGTGATCATTGTGATGTTGATAATACAATCCCTCTCTGGTCATATTCCATTTCAACAAAATTTATCGTAGGTGGGAAGGATATATATCCATTTGGGCCATAATTTCATTAAATCAACAAGAACTAAAGAATGAAAACAAGATCACATTTTTTGGCATTATATCATCATAGAATTGCAGCTAATTGTCCTTAATCCCTCCTTTCCTATTTTTCTTTTAGTTGTTTTGTTTTCTTTCTACTTATAATTCATGCTTGTTGGTTCTTCGCCAAATCTTTGTTGATAACAGGTGACTCTTCACTCATCAACATGGTGTTTCCAATCACGAAACCTGGGACTATGAGGAAAGGGGGAGGGAGGTAAGATTTAGGTGATATGCAATTGGGAATTTTACAAATCCATTACGGGCATATTTTCTAAAAACTTTTAAATAATGTTTTATATTTTAGGAAAGCCCTTTAAAAAAAGGGTAGTCTGAAAATGTGTGGTGTTTTTGTTTTTTTTTCTAATCAGAGAACTGTATTTTTATTAGAACCTGCAAACATAATTCTTTACTTTGAATTTTTTAAAGATATATTTTTTTATCTATTAAAGAGTTTTCTAGTCTTGATTAGGAATGGGTCTTTGAAACAGTACGCATTTTGTTTTTACAAATTTTACATTCATCACTGTGCAACAGTTAAGTTATACAGGGTCGACCTATGGGAATTGGAGGCTCTAGGCAAAGAGAATTTGATGGCCCTAAATGTAATAGAAAAATAAAAAAATAATATGGAAAGGTTCTTGAGCGAGGCCTCCACTAATGATGAGACTAATCGGAGGGCCAAGGTGGGTGTCTAGTTTGCTTATGGTTAAAGTCAGCCCTAATTTATATAATGTGCTTGTGACTCTAATATTAAATTGCAGCTTATAACCTCCATTAAAAGGCACTTTCAGAAAGTATTTTGAAAGAGTGATTGAAATTAATTCATTGTATACAGAGAACAAATCCTAGTTATAGAAATCACACCAGAATATCTTCTGGTACTGTCATCCAGTCTGCTATAGTGATTGTTAAGCAAACAGCTTTATCATTAAACCTGGAAACACTAGAGCAAGGGGGGGGGTAAATTACTCCATTTTGTATAACAAGGGAACTCTTGGCATTGGATGTCATGGATGTCACGTGCGAAAATGTGTGGTTGAAAGGATGTCACGTAACGAAAGAAAGGATATACCAGAATGCATGGGAAGACAGGGGTGAAAAAGTAGAAGTAGACACAAGAGAGACTGATGGTTGTGCTGACTTCTCTCTGACTATTTTCACCTTTAAATTTGTACATAAGTTGCTGCATTAAATTTATTTTGTGATTACTGAGGATTCCAATTTTATTATTGTGAGTAAGATATTGTTGTTAAATAACGCCCACAAGAGAATGGGTAAAACCAACATTACAATGGACATTTATTTAGAGCCTATATAATCCTCTAAAATCTGATCTTAAGGGGTTATGACAATATACAATTTTATAATATTGGGGTATCTGACAAATAAGTTTACCAACCCTTGCACTATAGGATAGAGTAATAAAGAGCAAAGTAGTCATTATACATAAGACAATTAATTCTAACTTGGAAATACAACACAAAGGTCATAAGAGTCGAAGGTCCAACCCTCCAAGAAGAATGACACATATCCCATGCAATTTTTATATTTTCCATTAATAGATCTTCATTCATACATATTACTTTAATTTTGCGATTTAGCTTTTAAACTATTGAAATTTTTGGATGCAGGTTTGTATTGAAGGAAACATTGGCTGTGGAAAGACAACTCTTCTGGACTACTTTAATACTCACCATAACCTAGAGGTAACCAATGACCTTTTCAAATACATCTCACAAACTTCAGCTGAAGCTCAAAATATAAATTAGAACAAGTATTAGAAATTTACCTATTTCGAGTTTGACATAAACTAAACAAAAAGGTTTATTGATTTGTAAAGAATGGAGTTGAGTTTGAGCCAATCCCATGTGCATAAATTATGACATAATGTTGAATTCTGAAATAAATTCATGTCTTATTTTATATTCAATTTATTTAAAGATGCTGGCAGAGCCTGTAGAAAAGTGGAGAAACATCAGAGGACTGAATGCTCTTGTAAGTTGAATGGCATGGTTATTTTAAAATAGGGGCTCTTATCCTTAGTTTTTACCCTTGGGTCTTTGTCAGTGAGCTCAAGGCATTTATTACTTTTTTGTACACAGTTTTCAAGATAAAATAAGATTCTTTTTAACATTCTAAAAAAACTTTTTATCTTGCTTTACAATATTTATATTTATTAGCCATCATATGCCAAGGTTAAAACACTTGCTTGTTTAAAAATTTATTTAAGAACTAGGGTATCACCCATTAAAATGGAAGAAGTTTTCAAAATAAATATATTTCAGCTGCAATCTATTTATTTTGAACAAATGTTCATCAGAACAAAAAAATAATGTAATATAAAACTTTCATTTATTTTGTTTCATTCATTTATTTCCAAATTAACAGTTTTATGCGGATGTTTGTAAAGAATTAATTTTGGTGCGCTGCTTTCTAAAATTAGTAGCATCATGGACATACATTGCAAATTATGTTTATTGATAATTTAGATTAAGTAGCAGCTTGACTGGCCTGCTTGTCAATTCTTATAAAATTCTTAGACAGTGGAACAAAATCATTAGCACACCATTTATTCCTAACTTTAAATTTAAGGGAAAGAATTACATCTGATAGGCATGATATCTGTGATGTGTAAGGTAGGATGTATCTTCCTAATTAAATTATTTTGTACAACAGCATTTGTATTTTTTAAATTCTTCACTTGAAGAGTATTTAGTTTATGTTTTATTTGATTGGTGCTTGATGACAAGCAATGAATGTTTCTTTTTTTTTCAGGATGAAAATTTTTTTGGTTTGATTTTTATAATGAATTTGGCCATATTAATTTATTATTTAAAGTGAGAATGTGTCACCTATTTAAGCCATCAGTAGTGGTGTCATCAGCTAATCTTATGATTGGAATGTTGTTACTTGTCTATGGATATTAATTTGTAAAAAAAACATGATCTCATTAACATTAAAATGGAAATGCAACTGAGTAAGATGTTGTAAAGCACTTTTAATTTCAAACTATCAATAATGTTATTTTAATGATATGATAAATCATCTACTGAGTACACACAAAGTGTAGTAAAGGAGAAATTAATTTTTGTTATTTGCTTAGCAACATATTTCCTCTTACCTGTGAAATATGAAGTAAAAGTATAATTAAGGAGTGGTAAATAAAAAATATCTGTTACAAAAAATATCTAAAAATGTATGCTCATACTATAGAGAAGATTATTGTATCCTATAATTATTTTACAGTAATGACATAGATTTATTTTGCATATGGTACAAAATTAGTTCAGTTTGCATTAATAATATAGAAAATGGCATTTAAATGTGCACTTTTCAATAGGACCTAATGTATCAGGATCCTCAAAGATGGGGAATGACGTTACAGACATACATACAGCTTACTATGCTTCAATCACATATCAAAGCACAGGTAGGCTTTAATATTGTAGTTTTATCATTATTATAGAAGGAAAACAACTGTCCATTATGAAATAGAAGTAAATTTATTTTATTGATCCAAATGTGTGGAAATATCTGTTGTCATTTTTATATGCATTTTCACACACAGCTAAATATATGTTTAATATGACATCTTATAAAAAGAAAAATTTAAAGACAATTCATTTAAATTATGACAAAAGTTGAACATGCAAAAATTGGGATGTGCTAATTGTTTTCCCCATAACCTTGACTTTTTCACTATCATCTCTGCACTCATCACACTTGCTCACATATTTTAAATACAATGAAAATTGTTGTCTTTGGTTTTTTAAAATGTAAATTTTTTATTAAGGTGACAGAAATAATAAAATTATTTTTTCCCAGACAAATGTTCAGAGCTCATCATCTAAATTCCCCTTCACTTTGATGGAAAGATCCATATTTAGTGCCAATTATTGTTTTGTTGATAATCTTTACCAGAGGTAACCACACTAAAGAAATCTTTACATTTTATGTTACTCTCAACCAACCATATAATTTTTTTTTCAACTGCGTGTTCATCCTTCCTTTATAATTTGTCTCTGTCTTGGACTTATACTATTACTTGAATCCACCAGCCAAGAAAAGAAAAACATTTGGTCAAAATTCTTCAAAGCATAAATTTAGAGAAAATACAACTCAAGGAAAATTATTGACTAACTTTAATAAAGTTGATGGATAACTTAACTTTAACACAATTTAATATCTTGAAGTGGTACAACTTTGTAATTAATTTGATATTTTTATATTGAGCCAAATATGACCTAAAATGATGAGTTTGTATCTTATGTAAAGCACTACAGATTTATGTTAATTAATATGGAATTATAACTAAGCCATACTCTGCTGTAATGACAAATATATAGTTATAAAACCAAAATGCTGTATTTACTTACATATAGCTCAAATTGTTCAGTGGGTTACTTCCATAGTTCACAAAATTACAATGCCATTTTGAATGTCAGTTTGAATTTTAATGTTTTCAAACTATAATAACAAAAACTTTTCACTAGAACTTGAAAAGCATTAACATAAACTGCTGTGGCGTTAATCATTTTTATTATTTTTTAAAGAATTGACCTCTGGAAGTGTTTGTAAGGTCAAAGGTAGAAATAAAAGACTAGCCAATTGTCTTTTACTTTTTTTTTTAGTTAATCGAGTGTAGCCTAAAGGCAAGTGCATTAACTCAAATAAATTCCTTAAATTGGATCTTTTTCAGTGGCATCATGCCAGAAATAGAGCACATCATTCTGACTGAATGGTTTGACTGGATTGTCAGCTCTCAAAACATCCAGGTTCCCCTGTTTGGTGAGTTTTGTACCCTCATAACTTATGAGCATGATAACATGGCTAATTGACTTTGTTTATTGTCATACAATGTGAAAATGTTCCTGCCATGTATGATCAATCAATCTTGATTTCAAAGCTATTTTTAAACCAAACTCTGCCCTGATATTATTAAAGGTCATTTAAATGCTTTCTTTTCACCAAAGCTGAACTGTTAAGATGTCACAATTACTTCATTTTAAATATGTGGGAAATTTTGTGTTTCTTAATCAAAGAAAACCTGTAAAAAAAATTATCCGTGATAAGGATTTAAGAAGCTGAAAATATATAGAAGTCGGACAATTGGTATAATCTTCATTTTTTCTTTTAAATCTATTGTCCAAAAGAGGGCTTCAGTCAAAGCTTTCTTTTGCCAGTATTCCCAATGCTTTACTATTCTCTCTGCCTCATCCAACACACTACATCTGTATGTATTTTTTGGTGTTCCTCTTCACGCTTTGCCCTGTGGGTTTTCATCTAATGCTTGACTTGGTGTACTGTTTTTGAGGGCATGTCCAATCAAGCTCCATTTTTTTAGGATACAAAAAACTTGTATCACCTGGTATTGAATGGGCCTCTGAATTTGTCACTTTAAAAAGTTTTTTTAAGATTCACTATTCAGAGAGCCCTTGTCATAACGTTGCATTATTGCACAATTTTTATCATCAAGAAGTACAATTATTTTAAGCTTAAACTTTCAACTATTCATTTTGATGTCTAATTTTCATATATGAGTCCTTTAATAATTCTAACTTCATTTGCCTCAAACATATTTGAATGTGAAATTTGATCTTTTAAATCAAGTCTTTTTAAACATTCATCAAAATATCAGTTTACATCAGAACTGACCCAGAAGTAGTTCTTGAAAGAATCAAAAAGAGATGTAGAAAAGAGGAGCAGAACATCAAATTGGTAAAACGTTATCCATACTTTTATTTATATTTGAATTTCCCATAAACAAATGTTTGACCGTTACTTAAAATTATAATTTTTAATTATACTGAGTGCTCGGGGATCATCTAGTAAAATGTTACTGCATATTAGCAAGTACAAAAAAATAATTAATTTTATGTGAAAATATATAAATTGATAACATTTTTCAGCATCAAAAGCATTTCAATTGTGGTGTCTGGAATGATATAATGTTTAATTTCGACAGTGACATGCACACACAAAAGACCTCAAAATAAGCATTTGTGCCACATTCTTTTAAAGCCAAATTTTATTAATTTGTGTAACAAATTTCTGTTGGAATTATAACCTTGAAATTTTTTAATATTTATTTTTATCTTAAGGATTACCTGAAGGCTATCCACCAGTTGCATGAAGATTGGCTAATGAAAAAAAACAAGGAATTGGGTCATGAAGTTTTGGTAAGAGAAATATTTTTTTAAAAATTGTCCTAATAATCATGTGGTTTCTTTATAATTTGAGGAAAAAAGTCCTGTGCACAACTAATATGTCAAGGGAAAGAACTGAAAATCAGATGCTTATCCTGTCAAATTAAAAAAAAAATTCCATAACTTTCCTTGGGGATAGTAAATTAGTAGGGCTGTTAATGATTAATTTAATATTAATTTAATTACTTCCCTTGAAATTTTCAGTTTAATGACGTCATACATCTTATTTTTAGCTTAATCAAATTATCAATTAATTATTCAGTAATTTTTCAAAAGTTAACGATTAAATTTAAATTCATTGATAACAGCCCTACTATTTTTACAACAATTTTTTCTAGCACATTTGCGAACATTTAGATATAGTTCATGAGCCATTGCAATTTTCGGTACTTTTTGTGCTTATGAAACATGTAATTATTTTTTTATAATTGGCTAGTTAATGTGTCATGTAGATTTAAGGGTAATTTCTTTAAATAATGTCTAAAAAATGTGTGTGAGAGTCTTAAATTTCTTTACTTATAAGGAAATTTTATCTTATTATTTATATTTAAATTTAGTTATGATACCCCACATCCAAATCTTATTGAGTACCACAATAGAAACTAAGCTTTTTATATCCTTAGTTTTCTCAGGAGGAGGTAAATTATCCCATTTTTCACCTTTCATGTTAACCCAAACTGACGGTCATAAGGTCTAATTTGTGAATAATTGTGTGTTAACAGCTGGGGATTGCCTGAAGATAATTCACTTCTTGTTTCAGGTGGTTGATGGCAACAGACCTCTGGAAGAAATGCCTGAAGTATTGGATCAGCTTAAAGCCAGCATATTCCATCACCCTAAATTCATTAGCTTTTTCAATGATTAACTTCTAGACAATGGCTGCCACGGAATGTATCAGTGTTTAATTGCTTGGCTTTGGTCCTTTTACTTCTATTGAACCTAAATGTTTGTACTAGAATATTAGACATCATTACTGGGCAAAATCCACTAAAACAAATAAATAGGTGCTGTGTGTGGGGCTGAGATTAACACAACCTTGTCTTTAAAACAAACATAATTTTTAAACTATAATTTCTATTATCTGTAATAAGCAAATGATTTTATGAACAAGAAAAATTTTTAAAATGAAAGTAAAATAATAATATATAAAGCTTGAATTAATTGTAATCTGGTAAGATAAAATAAAAATTCAATTTGAAATTATGGCTGATAAAATAAGTCTATTTGGTAAACTGATGCCTGTATAACTGATGGGACTAAGATCAAAACTACCCCTAATGGCAGAACAAATCTTTTATGTAAAAAAAATATTGCAGCATAATAATCCACTCTACCAAACCTAAAATAAACCACTCCACCAAACTTAGGATAAACAACTCCAGTCAACCTAGGATAAACCCAACCACCCTAGGATAAACCCACCCAACCAGCCTAGGATAAACCCACCCAACCAGCCTAGGATAAACCCACCCAACCAACCTAGGATAAACCCACACAACCAGCCTAGGATAAACCCACCCAACCAACCTAGGATAAACCCACCCAACCAACCTAGTATAAACCCACCCAACCAACCTTGGATAAACCCACCCAACCAACCTAAGATTAACCCATCCAACCAACCTAAGATTAACCCATCCAACATCCTAGGATAAACTCATCCAACCATCCTACAATAAAAACTTCCAATCAGCTCCAACATCAGCAGTGGCATTACAGGCCATACAGGACCCTGGCCTGCTTACATACATGGGACCAATCCATGGTTTTCCCCTCCATAAAAATAATAATAATAAATAATAACCCCTTTTCAGACCATGAAAAGGCCCTTGGGGCAAGTGAAGTAGCATTCACAAGTTTCATGTAGGTACCACTAACGAGCAAGGAATTTTATGGGTAGCGCAACATCCCGAGGGCTTTGCCAGCACAGAGGCTCACACCCATGACTTTCTTTTGCATCGGTTCGGCAGTCCAGCACGCTATCGCTGGCTAACACCTGCCATCAAATCCCTCTCTCAATTCTATGACCTATCATTCTTCATGTGGACATTCCAAGTAAACCAAATGAAAAAGTTCAACATTTTAAAAAAATCTGAACTGAGTTCTCTGTTGGTTTCCATGTTCATGAATGTTCAAATACAATTGAAGGGGAGAATTTTTAAATTTAAAGACATGCTGAGTAAAAGTTACTAGTGAACAATAAAGATCGAAGATTAAATTTCATGTCTTTGTGTAATGCATAATCATGAAATGAAATATTGTTTTTTAGCAACACATGTCTAATTTTATTTACACATGTTTATTGATTTTAAAAAAAATTGTAAAACACATTTGTGTTATGAAATATTTATTGTTAATATACACACTTGTGAACGAATCTGTGTTATGTTTAACACACTTTTCTAAGGAAATATTTATTAATAACTGAAAATTACTCCTGTGTAGAGACTTCTAACTTCTACCAGTATTGAGAACAAGTAAAGAAATGTATTTTGAATATATAATTGTAAACGAATCATTTTTTCGGACTTAATGTTGAAATAAACACTTTTGATTTCACAAATAGTGACTTGTTTAATGAATAAGATTCATATTCCATGTACATTATGATAAATCTGATGTGGCTTTGAGTTTCTACCTAACGAAAGATATTTAACTTTTATTGACGAACAAGCAAATCCCCCTTCTTGTGAAACCCACTCAATACGAACATTCGTATTTTATCTAGTCTTCCTTTTCTCTCTATATTTCACTGTTACATTTATGTTCTCTGTGTATTGCTCCACTACCTGCAATCTCTTGAACTCTCATCATCTCTAATTGCTTCATGCGTTGTTTTCTTCCTGCGTTGTTTTCTTCCTATCACCATAATTCATGTGCACTAATTTCCCTACACTGTGTAGCATCATTTACTTTCACCTCATGTTTGTTATCACAGCGATAAACTCCTCTTGTGCGTCTATGGACGGACTAATTTATTAAACGTTACCTGGGACCATACGCTCGAGGAGGCCAAGACTTGTTGAACTCGTTGAGCGGGTCAGCAGGGTCAGCTCCATATTCCACACCATGGCATCGAAGACAACTAGGGATAGACAGAATACAATAGGCATAGACATAATACAATAGGCATAGACAGAATACAATAGGCATACACAGAATACAATAGGCATACACAGAATACAATAGGCATACACAGAATACAATAGGCATAGACATAATACAATAGGCATAGACAGAATACAATAGGGATAGACGGAATATAATAGGGACAGACGGAATACAATAGATATAGACATAATACAATAGGGATATACAGAATACAATAGGCACAGACATAATACAATAGGGATATACATAATACATAAGGGATAGACGGAATATAATAGGGATAGACATAATACGATAGGGATTGACAGAATACAATAGGGATAGACGGAATACAATAAGGATAGCCAGAATACAATAAGGATAGACAGAATACAATAGGGATTGACAGAATACAATAGGGATAGACGGAATACAATAAGGATAGACAGAATACAATAGGGATATACGGAATACAATAAGGATAGCCAGAATACAATAGGGATAGACAGACTACAATAAGGATAGCCAGAATACAATAGGGATAGACAGAATACAATAAGGATAGCCAGAATACAATAGGGATAGACAGAATACAATAGGGATATACGGAATACAATAGGGATAGGCGGAATACAATAGGCATAGACAGAATACAATAGGGATAGACATAATACAATAGGCATAGACAGAATACAATAGGGATAGACAGAATACACTAGGGATATACGGAATACAATAGGGATAGGCGGAATATATCTTGGGATAGCTAGAACCAGGGGCATACACGGTACAACTATAAGGGATCTCATCGGCATCCTTCCTTCTCGCTACACGTCACTGCATTCACTCGTGTAGCTGAGCAGTCCTATACTAGAGTGATAGTATTTACCACAGCTTTTGCATACGAATTATGTGCATCCCAATGTTTTAGCCTTCCTCAGTGGCGTCGTGAGGGGGGGGGCGGGCCGCCCCGGGTGACACCATCAGGGGGTGACACCAAAGCCAAAAATTTTACTGTTCGATTTTATGTCAGAAAAACAAAGAAAACACATTTCTTTCAACTAGAAAGAAAGTAAGAAATACGATGATATACATTAAACACAAAGATTTTAATTTTTTTTAAAAATCAGTTAACTTGCAATAATAAAAAAATTCCAGCACACAAACAACATTAAAACAAATAAGAAAAAAAGAAACAGTCGCAGCAGAGAGATCTTTAAAAAGGTTGGACATAAAGACATTTATTCTTTAACACACTAACAGCTTGAATGAATCCCACCTCACTATATCCTCCCCTTAGTGGGGTGGGGATGAGTATAATTTTTCTCAAGTTTTCTTTGATGTTTTTTAAGAAGAAAATTTTGAATACAATGTTTTTGAGTCAATGTTTTGTTATATTTATTAAAGACGAGCAAGCATGGATATGCATGTTTGTATATAAATAGTCCCCCGGTTACGACGGTCGCATCCCGACTTACGCTGTTTCATGGTTACAAACGAGCCAACATAAAGAATAATATTACGCGTTATTCTTTATTTTTAATGTGATTTTTTCAACGTTTGTTTTTCATGGGGTAACGTATTGTTTTCTCTATTTGAAATCAAAAAGTTATTTTTAAAAAATATTAATTATTATTTCAACCTTCAACTTAAGTTTGCGATTTTTTTCATGGTGAAGTTTTCAATCAAGTCAGTCAAGCTAAATACGCTTACAAGTTCCTTTTCAATAGCCATTAAAGAGAGCATATTCAGTCTTGGTTGTCCAATACGAATTCTAACTCATTTTTGTATTTGTTTCAACTTTGAAAAGGACCGCTCTCTGCTGCAGTTTGAAGTCATTATTAAGAGATATGCGAAGTTCAATGCTACATTTTTTAAATAACTGAAATTCAGCTCATTCAAAAGCAGCAAAATTTATTTTTAGCTCTGTGCACTTGTTTTGAGTTTCGCATTTTGCTACTTCCTTTTCCTTACCCTAAGCCTGGGGCTGGACAATAAGTGTTTTAAGAGTTCTGAAAATTGGACTTATTGTGAAGGTAAGCAGTCTTCGAAATCACTTTAATATTCTTCATTAACTTGGCTGCTGCCTATCGAATGGCGTCATTGCTGAGCTCAGAATGGATGTCTTTATATGCGCTTAATCAATGTTGTGATGTTGTGGGGCCTCAAAAAGTTTGTCAATGATTACCATAAATACCATTTTGGTGATATCAAACTGAAACTTTCTCTTCTTTGATAGTATTGTCGATTATTTATGTTCTTTTTTCCACGGACTTGTCCTTTCTTTTGTCTTCATATGAATCAAATTAAAAATGCTGTCTTTTAACAAACTCAATGAGAGACTTCAAATACTTGGCTGAAATCAAAGATATTCTCGGCTCTTGAAGGGATAATTTTGTTTTCTGAAATGTCTCTAAAATTGTTTCCCAAATTCAACATAGCGACTTTAAGTTGTTTAAGTTCCTTCCGAAATCTCTCTGCTTCAAGTCAACAGACACGGGGCTTATTTTGGTAAGTTTCTAATTCTTTCAGTGCTGCCATATTTGTGAGAGACGTGTTGTATTGACATCGTATGAGCGTGCGAGTTGACTGAGTATGAAACACGTGATTTGTGCTGTGAACGGAAAATAGTGTGTGATCGTGGAGGGACAAGATGGATGGGTATTAATGTAAGGTTCGCTATGTAAAAGAGATTGATTCTAAGATTCATACTTTTTACCCAGACCACAAAATTCTCTTCGATTAGGGCCTCTAATTCCCTTAGGCTGGCCATGCTTACAGCATTATGTCGGGCTGACCATCTTGTGTCAAACAAGGCTTTGTTAACATGTATCACTTTTATGTGTTTTGGAAGTATCTGTCGACGATGAGTAGATGCAACAAGCCAGGTATAAATATTTTGCAGAAGACAACTGCTCTACATTTCCCAACCAAATGAAGGGAATGGGCTGTACAAGGCACATAATGAGCAGCACTGCACTTCTTACAAAGATTAGCCTAGACTCTGTTATACTTCCTAACTATAACTGCAGCATTGACTTATGACTGTCCAGGGCATTTTCAGGGATTCATACAAACATTGGCCCATCTTTGTTATACATTATAATAACATTTAAATTATTGGGGGCCCACTCAGCCCCCTCCCTTTAATGAACCATAGGGGGAGGGGTCACGCATCTTTGACGATGTGTGACTAGGGGGCGGATGTGTTTAAAAATGTGACATCACATCAAAAAACCCCGCAACTTTAATTAAAAGTCCCCTTAAATATTTGATTGTTTACAATTTATTTAATGA
>MUZC01000167.1:1143865-1168696 GCA_002072015.1 Radix auricularia | reverse complement strand
TCATGGGTCTAGGACTTATGGATGCTGAGATCAAAGGTGATGACAGACGGATGGACGGACGGACGGACAAAACGGGTGCAATAGCGCATTCGACTTCTCGAAAATGCGCTAAAAATATTTTCACTATCGGTGGGCATTATATGTTAAATATATTTTACGAGACAATACTCAAAAAAATATATTTTTAGATTGACTTGAATTCAATGTTTTTAAATATATAAAACGCCATTGAATACACACATTCTAGCCAATAATAATCATTCATTACTATGATAATTATAGTAGATAGCATAGAGCAGTAGTTCCCAAAGTGGTCCCTACGGACCCCTAGGGGTCAGCAGAACCATTCAGGGGGTTCGTGGACAATTAAAATTGATTTGGGGGTCCCTGAACAACGTCAGGGGGTCCGGGGAAGGTTTTAAATTAGTATAAAATAATGTTTTTTATATTATTATTACGGAAATAAAAATAAAGAACAATGATTACTGTTGTAGAAATTTTTAAAGTTCTGAGTAAAATAAAGTTGTTTGATCTAAGAACAGAAAAAGAACTACGAGATTCCAACAGCTGTAACCAATCAAAATGCTTGGTTAATTGAAAAGCTTGTCACGTTAGACCGTTAGATGCGTGAGAAAGGCAGAGACACAATATGTAGGTCATAAAAATACAATCTTTAAGAGGAAATGACAATGATTTCAGGGTTGGGTAAATCTTACGTGTTGTTAAGTTATATTTATCCAAGGCAGGAGGAATCCAGCTTTACATTGATACCACTTTTGATATGATTGGACGATTCGAAATACATGAATCAAGGCAGCAAAAATTCTTTTTTAAAATTCAAAATTCGACCAAACACCTTTTTTAGAGAGTTAGCAAAATAATATTTAAAAATATTTTCTAATATATATTCTGATACATTTGTAAAAAATGTTGCTAACATTAAAAAAGTTGCTTTAAAAATCCTAATATACTGATACATAGAAATCTCACCCGCATCCCCCTTTTTTATTTTCAAAGTTTTAGATGGCGCAATGAGACAATAAAAATAGTTTATGCTGCTAAATGCATAACTTGCCTACAATAAACCAGGAAATGGTATGTTACTAATGTGACTTCTGTGTAATCCGACTTTGTGGAATGAGTCTATGAAAGCATGAGGAACATTTAATGAAAATCCTTAGTGATAAAAACGATAACGATTTAATGTTTTTTGTAGCAGTCCAAGACACATATTTGAAAACAGCATCACTTCAACAACTCACAAGGACAAAATCTAAGCAAGATGACTAAATGATGATGTACTGGACTGCGTGCGTACTACAATATTTCTTTATTGATTGCAAAGTCTGGAAAGCCCAACACGATTAGTTAAGAACTTATTTTATCAGCTGTAAGTGAGGAGATAAACACTGTGTTGCACAAACCAGCTTTCAACATCACAAAAACAATTCCACTGACCAATAATTCATTCCAAATAAGGAATAGCAAAATTGCTAAGTGTGTTGAAAATTATTTATGTTGAGTACTTAAAAAATGTCTGAATTTTCTCTACAACTTGATGAGTCCACTTTACCAGGAAATGAGGCTTTACTTTTAGCATGTGTAAACTTTGTAAAAGAAGATACATTTTGCCAAGACCTGTTTGCTAAATGTTTGGAAACAGATATAAAGGGTGAGGCGTTCTTTACTCAATAAAAAAATCAATGAAAAAGCTGTAACCTTGACTAGTATCATTTCTGTTGCTACTGATGGTGCTCCGGCAATAGTAGGAAGATACCGAGGCTTTCTATTGCTATAGCATACTTAAAACAAGCTGTACCAAATGTATGTTCAGTGCATTGTGTCATTCATCGACATAATTTAGTTGCAAAAATCTTAGTGAACTTTTACATTGATCACTAGATTATGTCAATGGAGCAGTTAATAAAATCAAAAGGAATGCCTTCAATAATTGCTAAACTTTGTTTGGAAAATGATGAAGACTATAATCGTTTACTACTTCACACAGAAGTACGTTTGTTAGCTAAAAGTTTATGTTTAAATCGATTTTATGCACTCTTATTCAGTGCTGGAATTCCTGGAAGGCAAAGACAATGATTTGAGACAAAATTTAATTAACTCAAAAAATGACATAGCCCATATGACATATTTGTTTGCCAAATTTAAAGAAACTAATTGGAGACTACAAGGTGACCGATTAAATTTAAGCAAAACCAAAAGCGTAATATCTGCGTTTGTTGCAAAACTTTTTTTGTATAACCAAAACTTGGGGTGAGGAAAATGTTCTCAGATTCAAAATCTCTCGAAATTGCAAAGAGAAATGAACACTTGTTAGCCTACTGTCAACACTTAGCGGCTCTTCCTGCAGACCTGAACCAAAGATTTGAAGACATTCTTCACTTGGATGTTCCCGACTGGATGTTGAACCCTTTTGCTCGGAGACAAACTCAGATCACAGACAAAGATGAATCAAAACTAATACAGGAGCAACTTATTGGATTCTCAACAAATGAGGAACTTAAACCAATGTTTGAACAAGGTTACCACAAATTCTGGTTACAAAAGGAGATCCCAATTGTATTTCCTGCATTATGGGTTATTGTTCAAAAGTTGACTACTTTCTCGTCTTCCTATTTGGTAAAGCGTGGATTCAGTGCAGTTATGAACCTCGTCACAAACAAAAGACAACCTGCTAGATATTAGTGCTCATGTGGATTTGCGTTTAGCTGTTCATAAATCTCGTCAAGTTCATTCCAGTCATTAAAAAAACAACTTTAAGTTAAGTTTAAATAAATAATTCTCCAACAAAATGTTGTTTTTTAACTTAGTAAATTTGTATGCAATACATATATATAGTGTTTTCATTTGCGGGTCCGTTGGCAAGTTTTGACTATAAAAGGGGTCAACGGGCAAAAAAAGTTTGGGAACCACTGGCATAGAGGGTTTTTTCCCCCTCCATCCCTTGAAATTTCATGTCCATCGAAAATTGAATGAATACACATTTGAAGGAAAAGATTAATGGCCACGTAACAATAGTGGTGGAGGTAGAGTAGTGGAGGTATAGTGGTGGAGGTATAGTGGTGGAGGTATAGGGGTGGAGGTGTAGCGGTGGAGCTATAGTGGTGGAGATATAGTGGTTGAGGTATAGTGGTGGAGGTATAGTGGTGGAGGTGTAGTGGTGGAGCTATAGTGGTGGAGATATAGCGGTGGAGGTATAGTGGTGGAGGTATAGTTGTTGGAGTGGACAAGTCCAGCATGTCTACGTCTAAGGATTGAAATAAAATGGCCCAATAACTTTGTTCAATTATTTTTTCATTTAACAAACTTACAATATTATCACCTGTAATAAACTGATTACATCTTCACTGCCTGTATCAAACTGACTACATCACAACCGACGTCACAAGCTGACCACATCACAACCAATGTCGTAAACTGACCACATCACAACCGACGTCACCAACTGACCACATCACAACCGACGTCACGAACTGACCACATCACAACCGACTTCACAAACTGACCACATCACAACTGACGTCACAAACTGTCCACATCACAACCGACTTCACAAACTGACCATGCTATCAACGCCCTGTCATTAGTCCCCAACCACTCCATGGTGAGTTGGTCAGCTAAATCTTGAGCGCTTTGAATGTTAAGGACGTTGGATAGAAAGCGTTGACTGGATTTGGATTCAAGTTCATCCAGGTTCTCTACAAGAGAGCGCCGAAGCATGTCCAGTGTGACGCTGGAACTTAAATTCTTTTTTTAAAATAATAATAATGTGTTACATCAATTGAAAAACGCAAATAATTTTTTATCAATGGCAAATTTAAAATTTAAAATTCGATAATATTTATTGTGTTTTAAACATAAAAATAGTGGCAATGAAGCATAGTTAGTGATTTTTACAATAAGATGAGGCTAAGCAAGCACATTCCATGTTCTCCACAACAAAAAAAATTAATAAAATGAAATTTTTTATGTACTTTGATAGACTGCATTTTTATCCAGACTGGTAATATAGAATTAGGCAGAGGTATCAAAAGTCGGGTCCGTGGGCCACATAAGGCCTAACATTTTAACTGGCCATCTGCCTCATCTCAAATATTTAACTGACTCGTGGATGCTTTCTATAACGACGAAATTATATTTATTAGAAACGCCAAACAAATTTATAAGATGTTTTGAAGGCAAAAACCGACGATGATGGCAAATGACGGCAAAAATCCATTACGTCTTATTATATACCATCGCAGCCTCTATTACAAAAAGCCATGAAGTTAAATGCTGTTATTTGAACGAATATCGATGACGTCCAAAGCCTAAAATTAATACATAAATTATATTTAATTTTACAAACTCAGTAAAATGAATGTGGCGTCGTTTTATTGAAAATATTTCTTTTTTTTTCCCAACACAATTTTAGACAATACATTTTGGCTTTAGTTAAATTTCAACACATTTAGTTTATCTTGAGGTAGTCGAAGAAGATAAACATCTTTGATTCCATAACAACTTGGTTATTATTTATACAATTTTAATAAATCTCTAATAAAGGAATACAAGATTTATGAAGTCTCCGAAATCGTTATAGTAATGTCCCCTTTCCTCCAAAAATATCACTCTTACCAAAAAAATATAATACAGAAATAAATCATATGATTTAAAAGCCTAATCTCAGTCTCGTGTTATTTTATTTTTATTTATTATCCTACTTAATCCAACCCGCGCTGATTCTTACTTCATGGAAGATGGCCCTCTGTACACACACACACAAAAGTTTGGACTTAGTTTATTTTACCAGTATGGATAACTACGTGTGGCATTGAAATAAATTTTCCTTTAGTTTAAATCAAGTCCAAGACAGCAAGTAGTTATTTATGCTGGTTAACATAAAGCAATGAAGTTAAGACCCGGCTCCAAAAGTAAACCCCATTGACAAGAAATTATTTTATACATGCGAAAAATAGTGTTACGGTAGAAGCAGTTTAAATATTGTTTAAAAATTAGATGAACACATTTAGACCCAGCCATACAAACATGAGACGTAGATTTAGACCTAGAAAAAAGACATTATTAGTCGATTTAAACCCAAACAACCAGACCTGATAAGAGCTACTGAGACCTATAAAAATAGACAAATTAGAAGATTTAGACCCAAACAAACAGACGTGGTTATTAGATTTAGACTCAAAAGACAAGGTTGGTAGATTTAGACTCAAGCATACGTGGTTGGTAGATTTTGAAACATTCGGCATCCTTCCGTCTCGCGAGACGATGGTGCATCACCGTTGGGTTGGGTTGCATTTTCTCGAGTGGCTGTGCAGTCCTATCCTTGAGTGACAGTCTTTGCCACAGTTTTTACACACGAGTTCTGTGCTTCCAAATGTTTTGGCCTTTCTCCTAGCTCTTCTGTCTGCAGCCTCCTCCATTCTTCGCTCCTCGGCTACTATGACGCCCTCTTTGACAACTGTGCGCCACGTAGATCGGTCTTCTGCCTTACACTCCCAGTCACTTGTATGTATTTTGGCTGCTTTCATGTCCCTTTGACAGACATCTTTAAATCGCAAGCATGGGCGACCTGTTTTCCTCTTTCCTGAAGCAAGTTCACCATATAGGAGGTCCTTCGGGATGCGGCCGGGGCTCATTCTTTTGACATGTCCTAGCCACCTCAGGCGTCTTTCACTAAGAATTGAGAACATGCTTTGGGTATTGGCACGCGTTAGGACCTCACTATTAGATTTAGACTCAAGCATACATGGTTGGTAGATTTAGACTCAAACATACATGGTTGGTAGATTTAGACTCAAACAGACATGGTTAATAGATTTAGACTCAAACAGACATGGTTGGTAGATTTAGATTGAAACAGACATGGGTGGTAGGTTTAGATTGAAACAGACATGGGTGGTAGATTTAGACTAAAAAAAGAAATGATTGGTAGATTTAGAATAAAAAATACATGGCTAATAGATCAGATTCGAACACATAATGTGAAAGCACCTTGAAAACGATTGGAGCGATGAGAGTGTCCTTGTGAAAGTCCTGGTGAGTCAAGTCCTTGGTTCTAGCCTGATCCCGTATCGCTTCTATAGCAAGGCATGAAGTGCAGGTTGTGTGGTATCTGAAGAAAGGGTTTCTTATATAGCATTCTCCTGAAGTAAAGATGGGCCCAGACATTGATGTGAAAAGTCAATGAGCAATAGTTATTTTCACTTGATCTCCTAAAACAAGTAGCCTGGCGTGCCAGGACCGGCGTAGGGAATAGGAGGTCCTAGGCAAAGTGAATTTGGTAGCCCTAAATATGATAGAAAAGGTTGTTTAAAAAAACATATGGAAAGATTCTTATGCGAGGCCCCAACTAATAATGAGACTAATTGAAGGCACTAGATGGCTGCCTAGTTTGCCAATGCCGAAAGCCGGACCTGGTCATGCTTATGATTTAATACAATAAAGTTGAGATTATCAGATTATGAAAGGTGGATTTTGGAGATGAATCCTCTTATTTCTACGCTCAGAATTAAAAATAATTATCTTTTTAGATTCAATTTGAAAAAAAAAATATGATGGGTGATAAAAAAAAATAATTTTTAAATATGTATCTAAACATCCATTTTTGAAAGTAATTTATAATAATTTTAATATTATTCATGTATCTTTTTTAAAAAAAATCAATGCTTTTAATCGTTATTAAGATAATTATATTTTCCCTATTACACCAGCGTTTATTTAATTGCGCCATCAAGCTGTTAATAACAGTATCGATTAGACCCTTTGAGAGTTTACTGTAAACCTAAATTGATTGCTTTGGACTGCAGGTCAAATAGGCAAGGCTAATAATAGCATGAGTCCTTCTTACTGACATAGAAAATAATTTTTGTTTAAATATTTCCGTCCTGAATTTCAACCAAAAATTATGTATCTATCAAAGGTATTGAGAAAAATGTACTTCAAAAATATAATTCCAGTGAAAATCATTTATCGCGAATTTGGGAGAACTGAATCTTCAATTATTATTAGAGAACAAAGATTATTTATTTCAAAAAGTACTCAATACAATTTGTTATGGACACTTATTTCAATACCGCCTATTGATTCCGTATCTATTTATAATCTTACCGATCAAAGAATCATTCGACAGGAGGTTAAGGCGCAGCAAGAACTTCCGAGAAAATCGTATGAGTTGATAACTGATTTCATTGTAAACGCGGTACGTTCTGGTGGGCCAGTTAATCAAAACCTCCGTCCAACAAAACGAAGCGATGTCTGTCGCTAAAAGTGTCGAGACAACGAGCAGAACCCAACAGGCCCGTTTTGTGCCGGGCTTCTTCTGGTGACCTAAAGTTCGGAAGCTCCTATCATTGACATTTCTGAGCCGGGTGATAAAATTTTGTTTGTCACCTTTGGCACTCTTTGATTTATTTCCGGGGTCATAGACTCTGCGCACATGATTGCTGTCGTCTGACTTTTCTGTGACGTCATCCAATCCTCTAACAGAATTCTCCCGCTGATTGTTAACGTCTGCAGGGAGATCTCCAAGGACACCATCAACTTCAGATGCTTGGCCGTTTTCAAAAAGATGGATCAGATCTTTTTCAATTGCAACGTGAGTGTCGCAAAATCTGGCTACGTCCTTTAAGAAATTTTCCATGGATTTATTTTTCACGTTCAATGATACATTTTAATTAATTTTAAATTTGAGATTACAGGCAGGTCAGCTGCATAAATGTATAAAAAGTTATATTATGATTTGTGTCTTTTAGTGTCTGAAATGATGAAAACATTACGAGTATCTATGGTTATAATACTGATTACAAAATCATGATTACTTTTATGATGTTGAAGAGGCAATGTCTGGCCTCGCTAAACACATTCAATAAATAAAGCTATATAACTACCCTAAGACCTGACGGTCACACGCGCATATAATCTTAAGGAACGATATTTCTAAATGACAAATTATTGAATTTTAATTCTCTTCGGTTAACATTCCAATATGAAGTCCGTCATGGTGGGAGGGTCGCATTTATCATGTACCGAATTTATTATGATTAAATCCTGATAAACGAATTACAATTCAGGGGCGTCCAAACTTTTTGTAAAGTGTTCCGAATTCCATAAAAGTAAAAATATCTGTGGGTGGCATCAATAATATACAAAAATAAAATCCCATGAGACTGAGTTCAGGCTTTTAAATAATATTTTTAAAAAATTATTTTTTAAGTACTAGTACTAGCTTTGAGCTTGAACATTTGAGCAGAGCACACCCAAAAGAGGCGCAAAACTTGAAAGACTCCATCGTAGTTCATCTTTAACTTCAAGTTAGGCACGATGGCTTATAATTATATTGATTGTAGCCAATGCAGGAAAGGCACATTGACAATATATGATGATGCGAAAGGTAAAAGTATTTTTTTAGCTTTCTGAGACAGTTCGGAGTACACCAAAATTTCATTTATCTCATTTTCTGATGCAATATATTCAAAATTTCCTAAGTAAATTCAGCATAGATAGCCCCGTAGAAGAAATGTGGAAGGAAATATAAACTTATGCAATACTATAATGGATGAGAATATTCCAACAAAACTAACTTCAAACAGAATTAAAAAATGCTGGTTCAATTCTAAATTTAAAAAGTTATGCAAACAAAAAGAGAACTTATTTAAGAAATTTAAGGTTACTTATTTAGAACGGATACACAAAAAATACTTTAAAAAAACTCTACAACTTTCAAAAGCTTTCCCAATTTTACAACAGAAGTTTTTCAAACGTCATGATTTGTGGAAAAGGCTTGTCTTCCCTTCTACATTGTTTGTTGGGGGTGTGGGTGGGCTGCGGGCTAATTCACGATTACACTAACAAGCATTAGCGTTATGCTTGACTGGTGACAGGGGTCCCGTGTTTAGTTTTGTGTTCTCAACGCACTGGATCCAAATCCTTTTAAAAATATTAGATAACTATAAATTTTAGACAAGATGACCGTAATCCCTTTCCGTCTAATGGAATGTTAATTTTTTTCCATAGCTGAAAATCAAGTATGTAAGTTTTAAAATAAAAGTTTAGGTAGTCAAAATTTTAGATCCTAGAAAAATAATTTTTATTTGCTTTAAAATAAAATTCCGAACGGGTTATTTTTTGGTCATTTATTTTAAAAAATCCATTAAAAAGATTTCGACTGCAATTTTTAAGGCCATCTGTTGGTTCTATTTTGTAAATGTAAATTGAATTACTACCATCACATTGATTTCTAATTAAAACAAACGTTGGCTGGCGTAACATGCAGACGTTACAAACATCCAGAGGTGAACCAAACGATGAGCTACGTAGGGTTCAGAAGCTTTGAAGGTTGATCAATTGAAGCGCCCTTTTTTGGAAACACCTTGTGGGATTCTCTTACTCTGTGTCCAATTCTCCCAACCCCCTTCCCCCATTGTTTTAAAATATTAAACGAACTATGGCATCTATTTAAGGAACTGTATAAATTGTGTTTCTGTTTAGACTGGTTGGAATTTAGTTGAACTAACACCCCTGTATGAATCTGCGATCAATTAATTCATTTGATTTGTTTTAATTGAAACGACAACATACTTATGTGACTACAATGGCAGACAATCGATTAGTCAAGGATCAAAGCCATTAATATCAGCGACGGCTTACACCAACCGCCACTTATGTCTTCGTTCAGGTACAGACGATGGACGCCTTGCTTAGAGACATTGTCAGGCTTCACGTCACGCATCAAGAAAAATGGGAAACCATCTTAAATTTGGCCAAAAATAGTTTGTCGATGAGCGACAACGACAGCAGTGACCTGACAGGTGACGGAACGGGCCTCTCTCATGACAGTAATGAAAATGCACTGAAAGGTCAAGGCCATGAATGCAATGATGCCATACAGAGAGGTCAAGTGCAGGAAGATGATGAGACGGTATTGGCAGGTCAAGGCCAGGACTACAATGAAGCTGCACTGAAAGATCAAGTACAGGAAGATAATGAGACGGCCTTGAAAGGTCAAATCCAGGAAGGTTTGGAGAGACAAGACCTGAAAACACGTGAGACTCCACCGAAAGACCATTACCGCGAGTTACTGGAAATTGTGAAAGAAAAGTCTTCATCCGTGGAAGAGGCCGACTGGCAAAAGCCAAAGACCCGTCAACGACTTTTTTCCCCACGTCAGTTTGTTTCAATGAAGCTCATCGCCCCACTCACAGTAGCAGGGCTTAAAACTTTTGATCTTGAGAGGAAGTATTCTTCTTCAAGCTCACGTCAACGGAGCGACCATACTCCGGAGAGAAAGAAAACTCTCAAGTGGTGTTTTCTAATCGGTCTGCTGGCGGTGTCGGGATTTGTTTTGTTGGACGATTTATTGGATCACTCAGAGGACTCTCCAACTTTTCTGAACGAACTCCCCTACAATGTGATTAGATGTGCTAGAAAAATGTTTCACGCTACGAATTTATTACAAATCAATACGTCTATGACAGGTGAGTCATTTTGCGATTTTACATTGATTTTTGTGTTATATTGATGATGGATGTCAATATTTTTAGCGTTTACGAAATGTAATCCCCAATCTATAACTCAAGTATTTATTTATTTAAGATTATTAGAGTATTTATTATTTCAAAATCCACATGGATACATTTCAAACTGCATACGCAAAAATGTATATTTTTTTTCAAACATATTAACCGATAATTGCTCCAAGCTTCGTCAATGACAGACATATCATACAAATCAAGGTGTCAGTAAAGAGGCACTGTCATCCAGCAGGTGCAAGTCGTCTTGGGTGAAATGGAAAGCTCATAAAGTAAGACCCCGTGGATTTTTAGGCTTTGAAATGTACGAGGTAACAAAGAGGCAAACTGACAACAACCTGGGCGACTCAATCACAATCAATAGTCCCAGTCACATGACATCATCCTGGGTGACTCAATAACAATTAATCGTCCCAATCACATATGGTGGGGGTGGGGAGAACCTGACTGGCTGACCCCTTTGAGAATAAGCGCACACGAGAAGGGCAGACAACATGACTGTTAGAGGGAGACACGTAAGAATGCCTAAGATTTGTCAGAGTTGAAAGCTGAGTCACAGACATCAGAAAATAGATATTCTTCTACCAAATCAAACCAAACCAGATTAGTCCACGCCAGGGACTCAAGCAGACGGCATCGCATCATAGCCCTGAAACACTGCACCTCACTAGTTCGTTCCCCCAAGCTGGTCTTAGGCGGGAGCCTAGGTTGTATGACAATGTTGTCTCTAAGGTTCCATTGTCCGTGGGCAAGATAATAAACATGCGGGCAAAGTTGCACAACAATTATTTTTTGTTCAAAACTTTACACTTCCGAACACATACATTATTTTACACATATCAAAATTTGATGTGCGGTAATTCTAGAGTAGAGTGAGTCCTACACTCAGACTATGTTGTAAGACACTGTCCCACAGTAGACGCAAATTACCCAGGTACTCTCAAGAGGAATCCTAAGCTTTCCAGCATATGTATGTAAGTTAGCAACCATATACATATCAAAGTCAAAAGTTGCCATACAGATCAAATAATTGAGCATAAACAGCAACTATTATTTTTAATCAATATACATAATTTGATCTTTACGTATGTCCGTTCGTAACGTTATGTTCATTTTAGAAAGCAGCGCAATTATTGCACACAAAAAAATAGCTCTAACTATTTTCGAACGACCGCCAGTATGGAAATGAGATTTAATTTTTCTCTCTTACTCTTAGTCTCTAAATTTTTAGAATATTTAATAAATTGATTTCAGCTAAAATATATTTATTTAGAAAAAGTTCGCGATTTATTACACTAGTAATAATGATATGATAATTACCAGAGAGAAAGCAAAATTGGGTTTTTCCTTTAAGTTTTATACTTTTGCAAGCTTTTAAACGGATTTTTGCAATGTAGAAAGTGATATGTTCCTGAGTTACTTCAATGCTGCAATATATATTATACATGTATTTCATATTCCATTTCACCTATTTCATTCATAAAATATAGTTTTTGTTTTTTTTAATTCATATTTTCCCAGTTGACAGTTGCCTTTTGCAAAATCCGTTCTACAGTCTTAATTGGCTTTGTCGCGACTGCCTTAAAATGGAAAGGTTGACTAGTATAAGAATTGAAGAGAAGATAATGCTCACAGACTCTCACATTGACCCACTACCTTATGTGATTGAGGTATGTCATAGTCCTTGTTTCGTATCAACTTCTTATTTTAGTATTTATAAGCCAACTTCTCGAAAGTTACACTTTCCTTATTTCCTTTCAACTCGTTATAGACAAACTTCTCTATAGTTACACTTTCCTTGTTTCATATCAACTCATTATACTAATTATAGGCCAACTTTTCTATAGTTACACTTTCCTTGTTTCATATCAACTCGTTATAGGCCAACTTCTCTAACGTTAAATTTTCCTTGTTTCATATCAACTCATTATAGGCCAACTTCTCTAAAGTTACACTTTCATTGTTTCATATCAACTTATTATAGGCCAACTTCGCCAACGTTACACTTTCCGAACTGCAAAAGTCAATAGCCAGTAACTACGGGCTACTCAAGAACTTCTCGAACAGTGGCTTATTGTCTAACGTGCTTGCCATCCAAAGCATCACTGACATGGTTGAGAGAGAGAATGTTGATCAAATGATCAGCCAGGAGGACGCCAAGGTCCTCTGGTAAGATTGCTGAAAATTATAACGTCGCGTTATTGTATTGCCACGGCTTAGAGGGTCAGCTATGGTGGTAAGAGCAAACCAAAGCCATCGTGACTGAACTAAAAACATTTCTACTAATTCCTACACTAAATGTGTTTATTTAAAAATACTATAACCTCTTTGCCGCATGATGTTTTCTTTTTTTTACCAGAAAGTGAATTATTGATATTGATTTATTAATTGTATTTTGTAAAAGGATGTAATAAAAATAAAACAATATTTACATAATGAATTTTTTTTTAAAGTTTATCTGTGTAACTGACTCTGTAACGCTCAATAAGTGGCCCGGATTATAATTTCAATCAATCTGCGTTACCTTTAAAAAAAACAAAAACAAAAAAAACGTAGTCTTTTATTATTATTTTTAATTAATTTTTTTTTAAACGCCTAAAGTTCCATCAGTTTATTTTACTACTTTTCTAAAAAAAAAAAAAAAAAAGATGCGCAAAATGGGATATAAAGAAGAGGGACTTCTAACAAATATCTAAATTATTTGAAGAATATAAAATACGCGTGCAATGGCTTATAATTAGGAAAGGGATTATAAATCTTTTTATTCATTTATTATTGTTAATTTTATTTTTATGTTTTGCATATTTAAATGGAATCTTGTTGATCTCTTGTCGTAAAAACTTTGCATTCAATGTTGAACCACTTCCCCGTATCATATCGAGCTTAAATTTTTCAGGCAGACTTGTGACGACAATAAAAATGATGTTTCAAAATTTCACATCAAACGAATTTACTGTATTTAAATTGATTAATATTTAGATTATATGTATGTAACGTAAGTGCCCATGCTAGTCTGTTGCGCTGTGCGTATTATTTTGAGCACAATCAATACTTTTAGTTATGTCTGAAATATAAAGAATTTATAGTACCAAACTTTGGGTTTTACACTGGGTGTGGGGTGTTACTTCACATTATTTTTAACATATGACATAAGTTCTAGCAATGCCGCATTTTTAGAAGGGTCATCGGGTTATTTCTTGCCATCAAACTAGCTTACTACAAGCTACCTACCGGTCATCTCTACTATTGAACGAGTCTGCAGTGGTTTTCAAAGCTGGTGTCGGAATTAATCTGCATTGTTTATCGAGTACGTTACTTAACTCAAGTAAATTTGATTAAAAGAAAGTTTACAAAAAATCGTTTATGGTTTGTCTCCAGACATAAAAATATATTTTAATAACTTAAACTTGGTTTTGATGAGGAACGTTTATTATTTCAGGATTCCGGGCGAGAAGAACTCCAAAGAATTGCTGAGGAAGTTGTTTCCCATTGACTCTTACATCTCACCCAACGGTTTCACGTCTCGAAGGATGGCTTTGATTATTTTAAGCCAGGCTAATAATTTTGGCAAGGTAAGAATATTTTTTGCCATTACGCAAGTTATTTTGCGACCCCCCCCCCCCACAATAATATAAAATTTAAATCTTGCAACGCCCCTAGCCCCCCTCCCTGACCAATAATATCGGTACTGCCAACTCCCACAGTAACACTAGGTCTTGAGCCATAAAAATAGGTAATGACTTTAGATAATGTTCTCCTTGATACTTTCATACTCTCGATCGTTCCCCCACAGAGTATAGGAGGTGAGCCATCACAACGGCCCCGGACAAAAAGGCCCCGACATAACAGCCCCTTCATAACGCCCCCCCCCCCCTCAAAACGTTCCAGACACATTATTAACATTTTTTAACAAAAACTTTTTAAAAAGATTTTGTCGACTTTTTTACCCTTTAAAAAAATGGTAACATTGTAAAATTATTTCTTGAGGTGTTAATTTAATATTTCTTGTCAACAACAATTTCACGTAAAGGCTATTACATTCACTCTTGTGATGTCATTATTATTGTTTATTGTGAACTAAACCTGACACTGGATAGGAGAGTAAAAATACAAGTATAAAATTTGATTGTACATTTTACTATTAGTCTATCTATTAGTCAGGTCCGTTTTGTCGGGGCCGTTTTGTCCGGGGTCGTTTTGTAGTTGACCAGTATAGGAAAGGCCGCTTAGATACTCTAGATCTCGCCCAATATAATCTAATACTGCCCCCTTCATACTCTAGATTTTAACACAAATAACCAAGGCGTTACCTTAATTATTAATTTGTTGGTTTTGCTTTCTGGATAATCTAGATCTTGACTAAGATACTGTAGGTGCTACCCTTTTGAAACTGTAAATCTTCTCGCCCCTACCCCCAAACTAGTTACCACTTTATTGATACTCTAGACTCTAGATCTTGTCCCTAATTACTCGGTTTTTTAGCGGATGTTGGAGTCATTGTACAGGATCTAGCAACGCTCAGTTGCTGGTTTTGGATTGGTGCATTAGTAAATTAATGCAGTCCCCAGTTATTAAAATACCTGTATAGAAGGAGCGTCTGTAACATATAAGATACCAGGGCCAGCTTTAGGCAAAGGCAAACTAGGCTTAAGGCCACAAAATTCACAACACCTAGGGCCTCCAATTCCCTTAGGCCGGCCCTGGCAATACCTTTACTCGCAACGAATAAAGTAATATCAAACAACCGTCTATCGGCAGATTCACAATGTCTTTTTTTTAAAAGATGTATTTAAGGTATAGTTACGTTTCTAATGGACACAAATGATCCTGTGGAAATTGTCACACTCTTCTTGTTGTCAAACAACGCTATGGCGTTTCCCTGTGTATAACTTGCTGAAAAACGTATCTAACTTCGCGCCGAGTTCGCACGCCGCTTCCACCAGTGCATTTTGAGTACAGAACAGTGTTGCTCTTTTTCGAATTTGAACTGGTTTATCTTCGTTTTTTTCGGTGGATTGATTCAAAGATTCAATTCAGAAGTATTCTAGTTATATAGATCTGACCAATGTAGCGTATTTTAGTATTTTAGTTTTATGTTTTTTTTATGTATTTGTAAAATTTCTTTTAATAAAGCCTAAAGCATTTTTGGATTAAAAAAAAATCCTTTATTAACATCATGTGGATTCCATGATAATTTCTCATATATTGTTACTACCACGTATTTTGTATTTTCCATCATCAGTTTGGAAATAGTTGCTCCGCATGAATGAAATTTTTAGCTGCTATTTGTCGTTTTTTTTTCTTATTACTCTTTGTTGACACTTTTCTGAATAGAAAGACATACTCCACTAAGTTTCCCATTCCAGAAATGCATCTATATCGTTTAGTAAGATTTCCTATCCTCATCAGATTGATTTGTTATATATATTTATATTTTACGCTCATCAGCAAATAACCTGATTTTTATTTATGATGAGCTGCTGTTGGGTAAATCATTTATACAAATTAGGAGGAGTAGATGTCATAACACAGTTCCTTGCGGAACTCCTAGGTTAACAGTTGTTGGTACCTATTTAGATCCATTATTATTAGTTTGCTCTCTACCCAAAAGGAAATCTTGGATCCAATGATGTATTGGACCAGACACGCCAAAGCATTTAAGTTGCTGTTTTTATAAAATAATTTAGAGGGATTAACATTATCAAACTTTGGAGCCGTTCATAAAGTACGTCACGCTCTAGAGGGGGAGGGGGTGTAAGAAAGTGTGACAGCTTGTGACAGGGGGGGGGGGTGTTCGGCCATGTGTGACGTCATGGGGTTTTATATTAAATTTTATTTATTTTGTTACTAAAAATATATTTTTGTTCGAAAATGTGACGTACTTGGGGGGGGGGGGGTCCCGAGATTTGTGACAGTTTGTAACAGGGGGAGTTACAAATGGTCAAAAAAAAGCGTGACGTACTTTATGGACGGCCCCTTTTTGTGAAGTCTAGTAATATTGAACCTATTTTTTATTATCTACGCCTTTTAACAGTTCATTCATTAGACCAATTGATATTTTTTTCAAATGATTTGTTTTGCCGTGTCCATGAGGGCTTAAGAAATTATTTTTGTGTAGGGGATCCTACATGTGGAAGAAAATCAGCAGTCCCGAGCCTGCGCTCTTCATGGGGCTTCCCGGAAAGCCCCCCTCAGCCCCCTAAGGGACGTAAAGACTGAGAAGCCCCCCATGAGCGGTCGCTGCTACAAGCGGCCGCCTGGGCGTCCAGGACACTAGGTCGAAGACGCCTGCCACTAAGTGTGCCTCCCAAAAGAGGTGTGGAATTTCCTACTATGACTCGCTATCAACATAGTATCACTCTGGCGCAACCACGGCAAAGCTTACGAGTCTCAATGGTTTAGATCACCGCAAAGCGTGGGATCATCACTGACCTGCCTAGGGTTTAACCCCCACCGGAAGGTTTCCTCAGAGCTGGCGACCAAAAGCGTTTCCTAGCGGTACCTTTTGCTATTCCGTGCTGGCGCTCCTGGCCCTAAACCGGCACCGCTCAACAGCGTTGCTAGTTAATTGATGGGGACGAAACGGTCGCTTCGGAGTTACCCGACCCTCAGAAGCGACCGTGTAGGGGATAAACTTTACTACTATATATTATGTTCAGGAAATTTACAAGTGATCTTGGTAAATGAAACATATATGTAATTACCAGGGTCTTTTTTATCTATTTTCTTTCAAAAGTAAGGTCACATTTGCTTATTGGTAATCTTGTGGCACTTAACCCTGAAAAAGTACTTCAGGTATGGGGGACAGTTCAATGTTTAGTTCTTCGATTACTCTAGAGTTTACATTGTATAAAAAGGCTACAATATTAATCTTTCAATTGTTAATAAATATTTTGATTATTTACAATACTGTTTCATTTTGATTTTGCCTAATAGCGTTTCAAGGAAAAGACAAAACTAATTTACACTCAAGGGCACGGTTTAGCAACTATATATCTTTCACCAGCCTCTGCTTGTTATAATGTCTGCAATGATTTGATATTTCCTCTTCAGCCAGGACATATCGGTAAGAATAATAGTTTTCAATAATTTCTCAACAAAGTTTAAAGAAAAATTAATTAGGAGATATAGCTATAACTATAACGTTAGCAATGAAAATGCTGAACACGTAACAATAAAAAGCTGTAATAATCACTACAAAAGCTAGGCTTGTGAGTATACAACAAGCAGTAAAGTTTCATAGGGGTAAGCAGCCATCCAAAAATGTAAAAATAACAGGCAACAGCACAGTTAAATCTTACTAATTACTATGCGGAACCCATGTGTCTTACACTAAGTTTGACAATGACGTATAAAGCGTTGACGAAAACGCAGCCCTGAACATGTATAGTGTATAGGCACGGCAGCTAATGAGTTTGTGGGAATCCCCATTTAAGTGTTCAATGAAGTGCAAGAAATGCAGGATATTGTGCACTATCCTAAACTCCTCGGAGGACCTCCAATCTTGGAACTTTAGGGGAGGGGTTAAAATCAATCAAATAGAAAGTTGTAGTTGATTTCATACAATATTGATCTCATTTTGAACGATAGATACAGTGTTAAATTATTTACTCATTAGCATAAGTCATTTACGGAATAAATAAATTAAAATGCCTCTTTTCAAGATTGTTTAATTTTATGAACATTAAATACAATTTGATATAATTATGCATTTTTTTGTACATTAAATTAACTGTAAAATAATTATACTGTTATTTGAACATTAAATACACTATTACATAATCATAAAGTCATTTGAACATCAAATACACTCTTACAAAATGATACATTTCTTCAGTGCCGGTCTTAGCAATTGCTAGGACCTATGCGGGCTAGCATGCCAAAAGGATTGCACAAAACCCACTCTGGTTAGGGATACGGAATTAATCAGGATAATTAGTGAACATTAAGATAGATGGGGCCTATGCGGCCACTTAGGTTGAAGTGGCTTCAGACCGGCCCTGCTTTTCTTTGAATAATTAATACACGCTTATATGATCGTACTGTTCTTTGAACATCAAATACACTCTTACATAATAATACTATTTCTTTGAACATCAATTATACTCTTATGTAATCATACAGTTCTTTGAACATTAAATACTTTCTGACATAATCGTGCAGTTTCCTAAATATTTAAAACCCAGCACAATCATTCACGTTAGATACATTTAATATAATAATTTTTTATGTCATTGCTTTGATACCGCAAGGATAATTACTTCAGTTTTGAATCTAAGTTTGAGTCTTTTGTTGTTTTTTAAAGCTGCAGTGTGTGTAGTCTAAAATTGTGTATATGTTGCCCATTTTCTTTCCGTATTTTAATATTTATACCAAAAAATATACATTAATGTACCTCTATATTTATATATAAATATGCCTATGTATATAACTATGAACAATTAAACATAAATAAACTAGAGCAAATTCAAAGAAGAGATGTAGAAAAACTATTATGTTGTACTATGAAGAGACAAGAATAATTTTTTCTTAAAGTATAAAAATAAGAATGGATATGTCAGACTTAACCTAGTGTACATCATAATTGCTCTGGAGGAAAGTTGTTGTCTGTCACAGAATGCCAGCATTTTATTTTCTGGCTTCTATCTTCACCCAGAGTCCTTCGTTAGCTTTAGGTTGGGTCTTGCTAAGGTTGAACGGGTAGACAGTCTTACTGCACGTGACTGGTGTGAACTTCTGTAGGACTGTGGCCAGAGCGATCTTCAGCTCCACAAAGGCGAGGCGCATCCCGATGCAGTTCCTTGGCCCCTGTCCGAAAGGCAGAAAGGCAAACGGGTGCCGTGATTGCTTATTTTCCTGCGTGAACCTCTCGGGATCGAACCTCTCCGGGTTCGGCCAGATCTCGGGGTCGTTGTGGATAGCGTAGACGGGGACGAGGACTGTCATGTCCTTCGGAATGTTGACCCCTTGGATGGTGACGTCCTCCACGCACTGCCTGTCCAGGGCGAATCCCGGGGGCGCCATTCTCATGGCCTCGTTGAGGCACATCTCGAGGTACTCCAGCTCCTGGACGTTATCGTAGCACGGGGCCTCCTTGCCGATCTTATCTTCGATTTCCTTCTGGGCTCTGAGGCAGCACTCGGGGTGGACAGCCAGTAGAAACAAGGTGAAGGACATGACCGAAGATATGGTCTCGAGGCCGCCAAAGATGAGCATGATAGACAAGGACTATGGAGATAAAGAATTTGATGTTTCAATAAAAACAATTCGGTTTTATTTTTAAATATTTATAATAAACTAAAATTAAGTCCACTGTGGAATTAGACCCATTAATGAACGACTTAAACTATACCTATTGCTTTATACCTGTTAAGATTATATTTATTATTATTACATAATTAATTATAATTCGTAAAGGATTGTTATTTCCCTAACATTTGCTGAATGAAAATATACAACATAATGCAGATAAATACAGGTATGATTATTTATTTAAAAATACTCTCTGTCTTAATTCTACCCGTTGCTAGCAATAGTCTATTTGTGTACATGCCCTGACCTACTTACATGAAGCTCCGATCTTGTAAGCGGATCTTTAGTGCTTTCACCGTCCTCTTTCTCGGCGTTCATGACGAGATCTAAAAAGTCGTTGCGTTTGCCAGCTGACCCGTCCCGTCGTCTGTCCTCAATCGCCACGTCCACTGCTCTGGCCAAATACTCCATGGATTTCTTGGGAAACACCGCTAGCCCGAACGCCCTCAGGACTTTCCCCAACTCGGGAAAAAATAAGAGCAATACCAGAAGCAAGATATTGGGGTTGGTGCTCTTTCTGGCCTCCGTGGAAAACTTGTTGTTGGGGTCCCCTAGCGTGTTGACGTCGAGTCCGAAGCCGATGCTGGCGATGACGTCAAGGGCGAAGCAGCCGCAGGCATCTCTTAGTTCCAACTCCTCCCCGCTCTCCTGCTTCCGCTTCAGTTTTTCCAGCAGTAGTTTAGCGTTACGCTCGACGTGTGGCGCCATTTTCTTGAGCCTCCCCGAACTGAAGGTCGGCGTGATTATACTTCTGATCCGCTTCCACTTGTCTCCCTTCAGCGTCAGCAGAGTGTCTTTAAATGGGGCGTCATGCTCCACGGGGACCCGTCGGTCAGTGAAATGTTTGAAATGCTTGACCATGATGTCTTTAACCATGTCCAGGTCTTTGACAATGAGTATCGGTGTCCTAATGTCGTACCACCCGTAAACCTGGAGTGAGTTGTGTTTTAAGAGAATTAATTGTTAAATATATATTTTTTTATGTACCGTTACAAGAAATTCTTGTTTGTGAGAAATAGAATATTCATTTTTATATGAGGCCCAATCAAGATACCCCAATTAACTCATTACAAACTCACGACACAAAAATGCTCCCTATCAACATCAACGGGTAAACACCAACATCACTTATTTCTCAACAACATCAACTACTCCAAAACTACAACAGCTGATCCACAACAACAACTGATCAACATCATCAACTACTCAAACCCAAAATGAAACACAGCGCACGAACATAAACACCAGCATCAAGTACTTGTATTGACATAAACACCAGCATCAAGTACTTGTATTGACATAAACACAAGCATCAAGTACTTGTATTGACATAAACACAAGCATCAAGTACTTGTATTGACATAAACACAAGCATCAAGTACTTGTATTCACTGTCACTATCAAACAGTAGATACCAACGTCAAAAAAATAGCACATTCATAAACTACTATAAAATTGCCTCGAAGATAAATATATATACACACTTTAAAAGGGGCACACTTGCAACTACGGTTACACATTATCAAGAATGGCTACACACTAAAAACAAATGCAACACACTTGCAACAACAGCTATAGATTTACATCAACAACACAACAAAGGCAACTCACAACCAATACCAGCTAAACACATGGAAAAAAAGGTAACACACATGCAATACCAGATACACACTAGCATCACACTATGGTCACACACTAGCAACACAGTACGGGTACACACGGGCAAAACGCTACGGCTACACACCTTTTGGCTCTTAAACATCTTGTACATTTCTGTTTGACATTTGAAAATCCCGTGCTCCACTCCAAGCGCGAAATGTCCGAATAGGTTGGCACCCGGTGGAGTATCTATTCCCATCTTCTTGAAGGTGTTGTGGCGGGCGGTCATCGTTTGGACAAACAGAATCACTGCCAATACCAGGACCAGCAGTAACGCCAGCCATGTGACCCACTCCATGTCTGTGCAATCAGGGTGATGTACTCTTCTGAAATATAACGGGGAACAACTCAATTCCCGCACTTGAGCACTTTCTTTGTTCTGTTTGTATCAGAGATTTGGATTGATAACTTTGAGCGTGACAAGTGGAAAAACAATTTTGAAGGGTGGCATAGAGATCAAAAGTGTGTTGTACTTAAATAACATTTAACTTAATGAATAGGAATACTGCCAAACAATCAAAAGTATTTCCCCAAGATTATAGCATAAATCATATAGGCATCTGGATATTAAAACTGCGAACTATGTAGATCTATATCATTTTCATGACGTCATGAAAAAAAATGCTTCGTTACATCGAAACATCAAATCCCGGTAGTAAAGCAATTTTGTAAAACGTTTTCTTATAGTTAATAGAGTTTTGTAATTTATGGTGTAGCATAAATAATTTAATAATTCGTTGGGAAATATGTACATTTCATCGTCAAGCTCCTTCTCTCTTCCCGAACCCACCACGATTTATTTTGAAATGCAATCACGCAAACCACTTGGGATGCGATTAACAAAGGCAGTAAACCACTAATATAAATAATTATTTTTTATGTCACTATACAAAAGACAATGTCTTTTGCCAACAGAGCGTTCGTATAAAACACGCACATATCGATTATGCCTGGAGAATAAGATTATAAAATCAATTGGAAATTTTGCCATTACATGGAATGACAGTCTCGGTATACACTGCTTTGTTTATTCTTGAATATTGTGTTCAGGTTTTATTAAAATTTATATTGACTATCTCTACACTGACGTTTTTAAATACATTACATTAGAAAATGCAATCTATGACAAGTCAACTTACCTAATTTTAAACCTGTAATACGGCAACAGTCAGTCTTCCACTCGGCACACAACCGTATGTCACTGCTATCTTTACACACGGACAGCTTTGAGCCCATGGGACGCCCGTATTTATATCCAAACGCGGGTTAGTGTCGCAGTCATTGTAAAACGACTTCGATACCATTTATGGTCGTGTTGTCTTAACCAAACGTATAATGTCTTTCTGGACGTTAAATTTGGGGTGGGGGCAAGTAATCGTATCAGCCCCACCCCCAACCATTCCCGTCTTTAAATTAAATTTGATATAGAAATGCAAATATAAACACATGCTTAGAATAAGTATAATATTCAATATGATATGTGAATGTATTTACTGTTAGTCGAGTTCTTTAGTTTTTATTCGACAGTTTGGTCTTGGTGGTCAAATAATAGAAATCTTTGTATAAAGGTTCCCAATTATGTCCTATTGTACTGGGTTAGTAATATGTAGGATATTTTTGTTTTTTCTTTGTTTTAATTAATGAGATGAGTTCAACCACACACAACCAATTATCTTATTCAATTAATTTAATTATATTTTTTTCCAATCACCAATCGTATGTTCAAGCACACTGCGTCGGGGAAAACGTTTTTCTTTACTTCGTGTTCTTTTGTTTTCAGCATTTTCAGAAGTGACAATTGAGCCACTGTTCAAAAAGTATTTGTGGTGGCCTTCATTGTATTGTAAGCTAATCAGTTAACTAAATAGGCTTTATATTTAGCATCAGTGCAGTCCCATTACACATCAAGCTAAGTCGAGTTGATCACCTTTATTTTATCATTTGGCTGATAAAAGATGTTAACTAGGTGACTTGATTAGTTCCAGAAAGCGCCGTGAGAGTAGTTTCAAATTCAAAAATGTTCAATGATCGGTCCCTGTGCCGTGGATCGTTTCTAAGCCCAGTGATATCATGTATTGTGTACTACAGAAATCTAGGCCAAAGTGCGGAGAGTTACAGTTTTGGTCAGAGGCGTTGTAAGTCCTTCAGGCTATGCACAATGGCAGAGCGTAGGAGGTGCCGAGGTCCGCCCCATCATAAGTTTATTTTCTGTATACCTACGAGTGGTTTTTATAGTTTTTGTTTTAATTAGATAGGCTTTCTAAAGGTCAAGTGCCAAAAGTGTTTTCAACCCGAGTAGCATCAATCCTAGCAACTCTCTTCGGACTGACAGTGTTGTGGATTGTGACGAAATTGGTGATATTACCGTCCAAAATAAAATGAAAGTTGAACACGTTAAACACAATAACAACCATTGATTTTTAAAAGGACCTAGCTCACCTTGAATATCAGCCTAAGACCCAAAGAAATTCTATTCTTTTTTTTTTTAAATTAAAAGGTCGTTAACGAATTAAGTGACTCCCGAACCCGACCCCACCATCCAGTGGCGTAGCTAGGGTCATGTGCGCCCGGGGGCAAGACACAAATTCTGCGCCCCTTGACGGACCGAAAAATTCTGGGGGCTCAGTGAGCCCCCAAGAAAAATTTGAAATTTTACGGTTTATATGGTTCATTTTTTGAAGCAAATGATATTTTAATGAAATGCAATACAGACTAATAATTCTCTATACGATTATAAACAATTTATTTGAAAAAAAAATACTATACTAATTATACATGACTCGAATAGACATAATCTAAAATAAATGGATCTTCCTTGATTTGAATGTCGTCAATCTGGCTGTTAAAATTGATATTCTCAAGTGTTCTCTTTCGATGCTAAGGAGTGCAAGATCATCCAGACGATCTTGATCCATTGAAGCACGTAATTAAGACAAAATAAGGTTTACTTTGCTGAAGGACCGCTCACAGCTTTTAGTTGAAACAGCAATTTTTAGAAGTATTTGAAGTGAAATGCGCAGATTCGGAAATACGTCATCTCCATATGAAACAATAAAATCGAGAAGATCCAAAGTAGTTTCCGGTAGAACTTCAGTCCGGGTACTGAGCATCTTTTTTTAGTATTTGATTTCATGTTCACAATTCGTAGAAATTAGCAAAATCTAAGCAATTATAACGAAGTATCGACTTTTGTTTCAGCAAGAAGAGATTTGACGTCTAGTAACTAGTAAAAATCCAAATTTGTTGTTTAGGTTGTTTAAGACGTAAAATCCGTATTGATATCTCCTGTTGGGGTTTATCAATTTCGCTGTTCATA
>MUZC01000167.1:1116038-1126543 GCA_002072015.1 Radix auricularia | reverse complement strand
TTTTTGTCGTTGCTTTTAAGGTATTATTTATTACTAGGTATTATTAATCATTTAAAATATAAATGTTATTGTATGGTTTAAAATATCAATAAATTCATTAGCTTCTCCCCTGTATGTGTTATTTTTATCTCCCTTTAAAATCTTTCTTTTATAAATTCTTTTAAAACTTATATTATTTATCATCTAGTTTTATGGTGTATTTTTCACACGCAAAAAAGCATGAGTTGTTGTTTTAAAAGGCCAAAAATACAGAAGTTTCTAATCAATTACTACGAGTTCTCTTATTTTATGTAGTTAAAGGTCTTATTTCTTGTGTTCATTAAGTTAATTTTGTATAACATCAAGTGTCCGAGACAGTTGTTAACATTTGAGTTGACGGGATGAGTCAAATATACACAATGCAATTTAGCCATTGCTAAACACTAGGAGTAGGAGAGGAAAGTTTTACAATTTTTATGTTGGGCGGACGAAAAACAATAATTAGTTTGTGTTTGTTCTTGTATGCGGAATAAAACAAAGTGTTTTCATCTCCATGTCGATCTTGATGTGAGGGCGCGTTTATGTGTTTGAAATATTGCGAAATGGGGGTGGGGGTTATGTTCAGCTGAGCATGAAGCCAAAAAGGACCGAATTAATTGAGAATAATTCTTTACAACATGTTTACGAATGAATGGTCTCCTAGATGTTTGTCTAAGTGTCTGTAGCTGTTAACAATTACTATTTGTAAATAAATACATTAGTTAAAATAAATACCGATTCCTATAAAATGCATTACTTGATTGTGTGCTTCGGCGTGTAGCTTCAGAAGGTGGGTATTCCATTCATTTCCGCCGTTTGGCTGTAAATGTTTCAGGTTATGATATTCTTCCTCTATTTAAGCTTAAGAATTATCTCTATCTACTTGGATTGTGACTATTTTAACGGAACATGTTTCGTACTTTACTGAACTGAACTGAACTGTCCCTTAACCCGACGCTGGGTCGTTGGGGCACCATTTTGAGCTGCGCACTATCTCATGCCAAGTGTCACGGTTCTGAGCTGCCTTCTGGGAGTCGCTAATTGAAAGGCGGTCCACTCTTTGATATTGTCCTCCCAGCTCTTCCTTGGTCTGCCTCTTTTCCTTCTTCCCTGGACTGTGCCTTGCAATATCGTCTTTGAGAGACCTCCAGATCTTGTCACATGTTCGTACCATCGTAATTTCCTCTTTTTAATTGAGGTGAAAAGGTCCTCGTAAGGGCCAATGACAGCACTTATTGTGTCGTGGACCGCTTCGTTCGTGATGTGCGCCGTGTAGGAGATGTTTAATACCTTTCGAAAACATCTCATCTCAAGCGCATTAATTCTTTTCTGGAGGTCTGCAGTGAGCGTCCAAGCCTCACAACCATAAAGGAAGACTGACATCGCCAGAGAGCGCATTATTCGAATCTTTGATCTCAGGGAGAGCTTCTTGCTTTGCCAGATGTTTTTCAGTTTGCTTAATGCTGCAGTTGTTTGGGCCGTACTGGCAAGAATGTCTGGCTTTGAGCCTTCATCGGATATTATAGCCCCTAGATATTTAAAGGTAGGGACCTCCTCGAGTTTTTGCCCGTTTATCCGTATTTCACTTGTGAAATTCTTATTTGCCATGACCTTGGTCTTCTCTGCATTTATTTCCATGCCATAGGCCTTTGACTTCTTCTCTAGCTTTGCAAGGAATTCTTTTAGTTCGTCCTCGCTGCCAGCTAGGCCGTCTATGTCATCGGGGAAGCGTAAGTTAATTATAATCCTTCCTCCGATGCTGACCGTTCCGACACGGTTTTCGAGCACATCAGTCATAATTCTTTCTAGGAAGAGGTTGAAGAGGATGGGGGAGAAAAAACACCCTTGTCTAACACCAACAGTGGCCTTGAACCAATCTCCCAGCTTGCTGTTGTAGAGTACTGCGCTGGTTGCTCTGTTGTACAGGTTCTTGATCACAGCAATGAGGTTAGCATTAATAATGAACTTGGGCATGGTTGCCCACAGTGCTGCATGCCACACTCTGTCAAACGCCTTTTTAAAGTCTATGAAGACATGAAAAAGGTCTCTCTGGTGTTGCAGATGTTTTTCACAGAGCACTCGCAAGTTGAAGATCTGCTCTGTTGTGCTCCTTCCTGCTCTGAAGCCTGCCTGTTCTTCTGCAATGATCTGCTCTGCTTGTGGTTTCAGTCTGTTTAGTATTACCATGAGCATGACTTTGCTGGGGTGACTAATCAGGCTAATTGTACGTTAGTTCTGACACAGTTGTAGATTACCCTTCTTTGGGAGCGTTATAACCAGCGATTGAGTCCAGGGTGTTGGCCATTCTCCTGTCTGCCAGATCTTGTTGCACATGTTGGTTATAACGTTTATTACTGGGTCACCTCCTGCCTGAATCAGTTCACCTGGGATGTTGTCTGCTCCAGCCGATTTCCCCTTTTTCAGCTTTTGCACAGTCAGCTCCACCTCATCACGGAGAATAGAATGCATGTCTATGTTAGTTGACGTTGGGCAATTGAGCAATGATTCATCGCCCTTTGAGTCTTCATTGTATAGCTCAGAACAGTATTCGGTCCATCTTTTTATTATTTCTTGTTCTTCTGTAATACATTTCGCAGATTTATCTTGTATTGTTGAGATGCGACCTTGCTTGGTGGATGTCAGATCTTTGACAATCTTGTAAGCCTTTTTTGAGTTGTTCCTTAGTAGATTTTCATCGATGTTCTTAAGTTTTCTTCTCTCATCGCATAGCTCTAGGATATAAGTGGAGACCCATGGTTTTTTTTTATTGCATGTTTATTGCCAAGTGTATCTTTTGCTGTCTCAATTAATGTGGTATTGAAGGTATCAGTGATTAGATCTATGCCCATATCCGTTTCCGACTCACATAGTGTGGTCAGTGGAGCAAATTTCCCTCCAATTTTTGCCCTGAACGCCTCTGCGATTTCTGGATCTTTCAGTTTTTCAAGGTCGAAGCGTAATCGTGAATTGCTTTGTTTTGCTATCCTTTTCAGGTGTAGATGGAAAGTCATCAGCACCAGATTACGGTCGCTGCCGATATTCGCTCCAGGGAAGCTTCTAGTATTAGCTGCTTTAATGCAGGATTTAAATGGTCTTCTGACCAGTATGTAGTCTATTTGGTTACTATGTTCCCCTCCTGGGCTGTGCCAAGTCCATATTCTGGATTTTTTATGGTGACCAATTGTGTTAGCTAGAAGGAGGTTGTTGTATCGTACAAATTCGAGGAGTCGAAGCCCTCTATCGTTGGTCAGGTCATTGCAAGAGTGTCCGCAAGTATCTGCCCAGTTGGTACATACATCTACTCAAATCTTCGCATTCCAGTCACCTTTCTTTGGTGTTTGATCCACGATGTCCTGTTTAGAAGGCATCAATTTCATTATCATCATGGCTGGATGTAGGAGCATATGTCTGTATAATTGTGATATTGAAGGGTGTTGCTTTCAGGCGAATGGTGATGATGCGGCTGGAGACAGGACGACAACCTATGACTGAGTTTGTTGTACTTTTATGGATGAGGAATCCAACTCCATGTTCATGTCTGTCCTCCCTACCACTGAAATAGATTTTGTGTCCATCTTCTGTTGAGAGTTCACCAAAGCTTTTCCATCCGATCTCACAGTCCGATGACATTCCATTGGTATCGTTCCAATTCGTGGGTCAGTTCTTTCACTTTTCCTGTCGCATGTAAGATTCTTACATTCCATGTGCCAATAAATATGTCTCCTCTTCTTTTGAAGTTGTATGGGGTTGTTGGTTGTGGTGCACCAGTAGTAGATTTGACGTCCCCACCCTGGTGTGCAGTGGTAGACGCGGCCCTTGTTAACCCGGGCGACGACCGAGCAGGTATGTGTTGAGTTAGTATAACAGTCATATGGTGTGTCTAGGGCAAGAATTGCTTGGCGGCGCCCATCCCTCTCCAAGCTCGTACTTTAATACTTTGATAAAGGGTTGACTTACTTCAAGCGTAGATCTCACAAGTGACTGGTTAACCAAGTTATCTACATGTCTGCTGGACTAAAGCTAGTGCCATAAGACAACAAGACAAAACTACCCATAAATGCTGGTGCAGGACATTTTTTGTTGAAAATTTAATTATTTTTTTTGTTTATTAAACCTGTGGTGTAAAGATATTTTTAAAGAAAATTGAAATAGTTCGGAGGCGGTAAGAAAGTATTGGCTGAAATACCAAGAAAGCAGAAGTCTTATGATTAGCATTACTTGGGAAGAGCGCAGGTTCGATACTGCTGACTTCTTCCACATTTAGGATATTTAATTATGTCTCATATACATATATAGTCAGATAAATAGATAATTATAGATATATACTTCATTAATTTAATTAATGTACTTTCGATCAATCTGAAATTTTGATACGGTGCATTGTTTGGTGACACAAGTATATGTGCAAAATTTCAGCTTGATAGGACATTTTTTCCCTTAATGCTAGCTATTTCTGTAATAGATAAAGTCAGGTCTCCGTCATAAAACTAATCACACGAAGCTCTCTGTCGTAGGTTTACTGTAGTTTTCTGACCGTGTTCCAGAATCTTATTTTAATCTTCCAAACAGTCTGAGAAGATATACAAAAAATCATGTTAAGCCTGGTCCCTTTTGGAACTCAGGACGTGTTAGCGCATTTTCGTATTATGTATCAGTACTTATGTTAGATATCAGCATTATGTAGTTATCAGTAATTGTGTTTAGATTTTAGGCATATTTTTATGAATTTTCTTGTGTAATGAATATACCTGACATTTGTTTTATTTAAAAGTCATTTCTTTACATTTAAAAAAAAAATTATTTTCTCATCAATCGAACTACAAGTCACCACAAATGATGACGTAAAACTCTCTAAACTTTTACACATATTCTAATGACGTCAACATAAAAATAAAAAAAAAAACTAATTCTTTTGCACGCCTTCGCACCACTCTTGAATGCTTGAAAAATGATGTATTCGACTTCCGGCAATGGCGGCCGTTCCCTGCGCCAGTGTTACCTCTCGATTCGCAAAGTTTTTTGGTAGTTTTAACGGGGTTTTTTAACGGATCGAGTAACTGAGTGTTGATGCACAAATGGCAGGTCAGGACATACAAAAAACATATATACATCATGTGTCTAGGACTTATGGATGCTGTGATCAAAGGTGATGACAGACGGACGGACAAAACGGGTGCAATAGCGCATTCGACTTCTCGAAAATGCGCTAAAAAATGCATGAATCATTTCGATAGACTACCGACATAAATGAACTAGAGATTACGTTATTTCAGTTTTACGTACAAGTGATCCTGATAGAGACAATTCTAAACCCATTTACAAGGCATCCCATCTACCCCAGAGGACATAGGTGCGTATTATAATACATCTTGTAACGCCTGCTTCGACTCAAGACTTAAGTTTAAACACATTTTTTAAAGTACCCATTAACGCTTTACCAGTTGTAACGAATCGTGTTTGTTTAACCATATTTTTATTTTCCAGCCATGATGCTACTTTCTCTGATCTCTCTTTTTCTGATCACGTGTCAAACGTTGGCCTTGAACCCAGGGGTCAAGATAAGAATAACCAAAAGTGGACTTGCTTATGGTAAGGTCATTAATTAATATAAAATGTGTTATTAGATTTAACAGGCTTAGTTTTTTTGTTTTTTGTTTTTTTAATTTGAATTAATTTATTTCAATTTTAACTCTCTAATGGTCCATTAAACTGAACTTTTCCAAACTTAACGAAACTTGTGAGAAAACTGGTGACCCGTCAAAACAGCCCCGGACAAAACAGCCCCGGACAAAACGGCCCCGACAAAACGGCCCCTGACGAAACGGACGGGACAAAACGGCCCCAGTCAAATTGGCCTCGGACAAAACGGCCCCTGACAAAACGGCTCCAATCAAAACGGCTCCAGTCAAATCGGCTCCAGCCAAAACAGGCCTCAGACAAATCGGCCGTGGTCAAAACGGCCCCAACCAAAACGGCCGCAGACAAATTGTTTACACTTTTTACAAAAAATTTAAGTATTTTTAGCTTTTTAAGTTAATTTAACCTTTGTTCAATTTATTCACCTTTGAAGAAAGTGGTCAAATAATTGTAAAATTATTTCATGTAACGTTATGATTTCTTTCTTCTCAACAAACAATTGTGACCTGCGACCAACTACCATATAGAATCTAGTTTAAAAAATATTAACTTGTTTTTTGTGAACTAAAACAGACACTGAATCGGTGAGTAAAAGTAATAATATAAAATCTTATTCCATTATCATATATTAGTCTAGGGCTGATTTGTCTGGGGCCGTTTTGTCAGGGGCCGTTTTGTTTGGGCCAATTTGTCAGGGGCCGTTTTGTTTGGGCCAATTTGTCAGGGACCGTTTTGTCGGTGAACCGATAAAACTATTTATAAATGATTATCCTTTGTCATCATAAGACTAAACTTGGATTTAGTCTTCAAGCTTGACCCTTTGATATCCAACAATTAAGCTCATGGAACATTGTACACCACCCGTCTACAATGACAACAATGACTCCCATGCCGCCATTACCAGTATTTATTGTGATGGAACCTGCCATTTGTCTTTTCTTTTTAAATCCTTTATTGGTTGTAGTGCCTGAGCCGTTGCTTGCTTGCATTCCTAAAAAAAAATGGGATCAATTTTTAACCCACTTCCTCATAAGCTAGCGAGCTAAAATTTTCCAGGCAGACTCGTGCTGATGATAAAGATGATGTATCGAAATTTCAGATCGATCGAATGTACTGTAATTAAATTATTGAATTTTCAAATTATTTTATTTATATCTATTTATCATGTTAACTTTTGCGAGAGTGTCGTGGTGCATATGTTCAACAACCTTTACTGTCGCGCAATAAGGTGCACATTACATTGACAGTACTTTTTAAAAATATATTCACGATCGATGCGCATTATATTAAACATTTGTTACGAGACATAACTAGAATTTTGTATATTCAGATTGTTTTGCCCTGCGTATTATAATGAACATCCTTATAGTTCTAGTTATGTCTCGCATGTAAGGAATTAAAAGTAAAAAACGTGTTGTTTTTTAAGGTTTTTAAAAAAATAAATTTACTGCGTAAGTTATCTTATCTTATATGTTACAGACGCTCCTTCTGTACAGAAGATTATTGCGTCCTACGTATTTCTATGGTTTGTGTTTAGTCCTAAATTCTTACTAGAGTTTTAAATGATGATAAAGTGTTGGCTTTCCTGGTTTCTTCAGGCAACCCATTCTACGCCCGAATACCGGAAAGAAAGAAAACTTGTATGTGTTTGTTCTTGCATATGGAATAAGAAAGGTGTATTTATCTTTATTTCTATTTGAGGGTTGTATTAAGTTATCTTTGTGTTGTATTTCTAAATTAGAATTAATTGCCTTATGTATAATTACTAATTTACTCTTGGTTCTTCTATCCTCCAGTGTTGCAAGGTTTAATGATTTAACTAATGGTGTTAGTCTTGTCAGTTTTGAATATTCTCCAGTAATGAATCTGGCAGCTCTTTTTTGGATTTGTTCTAACTTATCAATATTTTCTTTGGTGGATGGGTCCCATACAGAAGATGCATATTCTAGTATAGGTCTCACCAGGGTGAGGTAGCATTTTAGTTTTATATCTTTGTTACATTTGTAAAAGTTTCTTTTTATAAAGCCTAAGGTTTTGTTTTATTTTTTAATAACTTCATTGACATGGGGATTCCAAGATAGTTTCTCATTTATTATGACTCCTAAGTATTTTGCATCTTTAGTTTGGGTTAGTTCTTTTCCATGAATGAAGTATTTTGAATTTATTTGTTTCTTTTTCTTTGTTACTCTTAGCAGTTGACATTTTTCTGGGTGGAAGGACATACTCCAGTTAGTTTCCCATTTTATTAATTCATCTAAGTCTTTTTGTAAAATTTTGCTATCTTGTTCTGACTTGATTGTTCTATATATTATACAATCATCAGCAAATAACCTAACTTTAGTTCCTGTTGAGATATTGTTGGGTAAGTCATTTATATAAATTAAAAATAGTAAGGGACCTAGGACAGTTCCTTGTGGAACTCCTGAGTTTACCTTTATTGGTGTAGATTTAGATCCATTAATTATTACAGTTTGCTCCCTACCCAATAGGAAATCTTGGATCCAGTGATGTAAGGGACCTGAGATTCCAAAGTATTTAAGTTTTTTAAGTAAACTAAGGTGTTGAACTTTGTCAAATGCTTTTGAGAAGTCTAGTAATATTGTATCTTTTTTTATCATTATTTTCTAAGCCTTTTGATAGATCATCTATTAGACCTATCAATTGTGTTTCACATGATCTGTTCTTTCTAAAGCCATGATGGTGTGTGCATAGGGCATTATATTTGTCAAGGTGGTTAACTATTCTGCTATATATTATGTGTTCCAGTAATTTTCAAGTGATACTAGTAAGTGATACAGGTCTGTAATTACCAGGGTCGGACTCATCACCTTTCTTATTGAGTGGCGTTACATTGGCTAATTTCCAATCCTGGGGTACTTTACCCTGGTTAAGGGAGGCTTGAAAAAGAACTACAAGGATTGGGGACAGTTCATTGCTTAATTCGCTTAATAACCTGGCAGGTAATTCATCTTTGCCAGTAGCTTTGTTTACTTTTAAGTTTTTTAGGAGTGAATGTATATCTATCACATCTACAGCTATGTTACCTATTTCTTCCATTTTATTTAAATTTATTGAAATTTCCTTGTCGCCTGTGGCAGAAAATGATGATGCAAAATATTCGTTAAGGATATTAGCTTTAGTCTCATTATCATTATAGGTTTTATAATTTGAGCCTATACCTGAAGGCTCCATTTTTTTTATTTTGTAAAGGACCATAAGTTTTTTTATTTTTATCTTTAGTTATCACATTGTTTATATAATTATTTTGGAGGTTACGGCTAAGTTTTTGTCTCAAGTGTTTAATTTTTAAGTATTTTTTGTGTATCCTTTCTAAATTGGTAGCCTTAATTTTTTTTAATAACTTCTCCTTTAGTTTGTAATACTTTTTAAATTTAAAATTGAACCAGCATTTATAAATTCTATTTGAAGTTATTTTTGTTGGAACATTCTGATCCATTTTGGTTTTTAGATTCGTTTTTATTTCCTTCCATATCTCTTCTACGGTGCTATCTATGCTGAATTTACTTAGGAAATTTTGTTGGAAATTAGAAGCTGATTGGTTCGTGCCCAGATACCCCTTTATCAGCTGCTGACTTTCAACATCTTGTCTCTCATATTTTTCTTCTGAGACTTTCTTTTAGACAGTGACGTTGCTCGGGGAGGGGGAGGGGGACCAAATTTGAAAATCCCCTCAGGCCCCTCTTGAGGCAGGTCCCCAAATGAGTGCCTGAAAAGATTTTTTACAATAAATATTCAATATTACGCGATAGGTTAAAAAGATGGGGCCCTAAAGTGACCAAGCCCCCCCGGACCCCCAAATCCCCAGCTACGCCACTGATTTTAAAAATGAAAATCTAACACAAAGCTTGAGACTTGAATGGGATTAGTAAAAATATTTTGTGCCTCAATTATTCTTCCCAAACAGGGTATTTTTACAACAAAAATGGAAGTTGCTATAGATTCAATGCTACCTTCACAATAAATTTATTTTATATCTTTCCATCAAAACAGTAAACAAAGTGGCTTCTGTCAAACTCAACGAAATCTTGAAGACTCTACACTTAAATGACATACGTGACACCAACAACAATCCGAAGTATAGCTTGAAAAAGTAAGGTCCTTGAAATGTATTTTGATGGGAAAATAGGAAATAGCCAAATAAAAACTGCCAATTATTTTCTTGTTTTAAGGCATTTCATCGAAGTGGTCATTGCATAATTTATATTAGAAGTCGAATACAAGAAATTTTGGAGTTGGAACTAATTAAACCGGTGAGCGCAAGAATGTGACTAAATATTTTTATATACATAATAATTTAATCAAATTAAAATTTATTTTTAAAAAACAACATTGTTTAGATATCCATTGTTGATTCTTGGTTTCCTCCAAAATTTCAACTAAAAACGTATCCCATCGCTAAAAATATTTTCTCTATTACATTTATTTTACAATTAAATTTCATATTATTTTTCATTAAATCTTTCTACGACAAAGGGTTATATATAGATTAACTTTATCTTTGAATAATCCATCAAATTATCATTAAAGATATATTGTATCGATACAGACAAGCGTGAAACTGTTGTTATGAACGTTCAATGTTGTCGGTTGTCACCGAACACATAATGTGGGATCCCCTTTACTTTATAATAAATTGACTTCCATCGGAGTCACAAACAACATGTCAAAATGTATAGATGCAGAAAGGTGTATCCTCTCTATACTCATTTATTCATTTTTCGTCTGTAACTGTCTATCTCCCAACCTTTTCACTCATTTCCACTATGTCTCTTTCTAGTATTATATTATACATTAATAATTCTGTCTATATTTTATTATATATATATATA
>MUZC01000167.1:1069693-1096135 GCA_002072015.1 Radix auricularia | reverse complement strand
TGTGGCCGAGGGTGACCTGGATCACTCTAGACAACGGTTGATATTTGTGGCCGAGGATGACCTGGATCACTCTAGACAACGGTTGATATCTGTGGTTGAGAGTGACCTGGATCCCCCTAGACAACGAATCCGCCACACTATAACACCCATCTCCGTTTTAGGAAATGTTATATTGAACGTATTAAGCTCTTTAACTGAAGTTCTAGTTCTACGTCTCCTGTATAAAAAAAGAATTTAGTGAGGGTACACAAAGATTATTATTTTTTGGTTACACAACTTCTGTTCATAAGATTTTTTTTCTCTTGTATTGTCTTTATGTGTTTTTTAACGAATAATATTTATGATTTTGCACTATATTCATTACATATACTTTAATCGTTTAATTGGAAATTTTCGTAGAAGTTTAATTAAAATATATGGCCGGTTCACACGTACAAGTTTCGATCACAATTTGTATGTATGAACCGGCTATTAGATGTCATCCTAAATTTTCCGTTAGCTTTAAAATTACGTTATCGATAAAATGAGACTCATGTCGACCAGTAGAACATTCAAATTTGTTTAGTTGAAGTAATACTGTTAAATGTATTTTAAAAATTCGTTTTTTCTCTACCCCATTTATAGTGGTGTGATCAGAATATTTTTTAATTGGACTTAAGTATTGTAAATATTGAAACCATAAGCAAGAAACTTGGCCTAGCTATCTAAGCAGGCTTGTCCATGGGGCATATTTTTCTGTCCCATCCCATCCCATGGCAATGTATGCCTGTCCCATCCCATCCCATCCCATGGAAAGTTTCCCATGGGAATCCCATTCCTATGGACAAGCCTGTATTTAAGCATCTGTAATACACAGAGTGAAGATAAAAGTAAAGGATTGGTTTTCCCTAGAACTCTGTAAACGTAGTGGCTATTGGGACCTGTATCCGGATACTTTAAAAAACACAATTTCCATCATGAGGATAAAGCCTTCCTATCAGTAAACATCCACTTATAAACAACACTATCATCATGCAAGAACATCAACAGAATTTTTTTTTTTTATAGTTATTCCGTTAAAATTTCAGATGTGATTGGTCGTGGCGTTCCTCTGCCAACGATACCGGATATCAAGTTCAGAAACGCTGTTGTGAGTTTTTTGGATGTAAGTTGGTTACATTAATACGTTGAACTGATATATAATGCTAAGTTCAGTGCCGTAGCATTTGGAGATTACTGTTGCTCGGGCCAGGGCCCAGGATCATCGAAAATGTGGTGGGTTGCCCATCCCAATTATGTTAGAACATTTGGTTCGAAGCATTGACTTATGAATGCCAATAATTTGATTTTAGGACAAGATTCTTTTTCAATATAAATAAATGAAAATATTATTATTACATGCACTATTCATTTTCAGCACATAAATGAAACATTAAAAAGTAGCATAATATGCCAACAATGGGTTTAAACCTTAGTATTAGACTGCCCCTTCCTTAAAGTGATAGTCTAACAGCGGGAAATTAAATGAGGGGTGAGACTGCAATCAGCTTATAAAAAGTTAAATGGAACAGATGTAAACAAGCAGTGAAATCCAAATAATCAAAAGAAGACTTTCTTCGATTCTTTGGATTTCACTGTAGCTAAGTTTCTTTTTTTTTATTATTTTTATTTGTGTATTGTATTTCCGTTTAAAATGGCTCTTTGCCGAAACGTTCGCTGTTTTGTTACGTCCTGTCAGGCTAACCAGAGGCGTCACTAGGGTTGGTGTCACCCGGGGCGGTAGCTCATGGTGTCACCCCCTCATGATTTAACCCATAGAACTTCTCCGTGTTTTCCCGTGCCAAATAACGGTATTATATAGAATTTTACAGTCTGGTGTCAACCCCCCCTGATGATGTCACCCTGGGCGGCTTGCCCCCACCGCACCCCCCTAGCGACGCCACTGAAGCTAACCCTTACCTTGTTGTTCCATTTAATTTTCTAACAGCGGGAGCAGCTTAATTAAAGCAAAAGTAACTGGTCTGATCACCAGGACGAGCTCCTTCTGCTACCTAATTGGTTGCAAGACCTGTTCTTAGTACTTATTTATGTTGCTTTGTAAAATTACCTTAAACTAACTTAAATTTTATCTATCACAAACTACTTTTAAAATCGTTCAATTTTTTTGTTATGGTAATGTAGGCCTGATGCGAAGGGGTCACAAGGAACTACAAAGTATTATCATATTTTTTTAAATTCGTTTTTCTTTTCTCATTCCAGGGAATCCTTGTTGTAGGAACTGATGTCCAGTACCAAAATATCTAATAACAACAGCTAGTAATCATGTTTTAGACTGTCAAACTGCCAATGAATTAAAAGAAATAACTAAATTTATATTCAGTTTGGATATTTTTTAAAAATGTCTTGAAAGTAGCCAATGAGGAGGGGGAGGGGAGGGGGTAGACACAAACTTTCATAACAATCTGCTGTAGCATATTCTGGGGAAGAGTTTGGCTTGTCTATCAATTTAATGCACATTTCCTGGGTATGTGTAGAAAAATGCTTTTGAATACTGACTGTTGTTTGCCACTAGAGGCTTGTAAGGCGAATTAAAGGAATGTGTAGTCCTAATGAAATATTGAATTATGCTACTAATAATAACAGCAGTTTCTTTACTTTTTGGGAATTTATGGCTTACACATTTAAACCATTCAGTTTTAATAGCTGAGAGATCTTAGACTCAGATATATAAACATGATGTTGTTTGAAGACACATTGGAGGACAAGGGAGGGTAGTAGATAGATTGGAGGACAGGGGAGGATAGTAGATAGATTGGAGGACAGGGGAGGATAGTAGATAGATTGGAGGACAGGGGAGGATATTAGATAGATTGGAGGACAGGGGAGGATAGTAGATAGATTGGAGGACAGTGGATAGATTGGAGGATAGGGGAGGATAGTGGATAGATTGGAGGACAGGGGGGGGTAGTAGATAGATTGGAGGACAGGGGAGGATAGTAGATAGATTGGAGGACAGGGGAGGATAGTAGATAGATTGGAGGACAGGTGGGCAGTAGGTGGATTGGAAGACAGGAGGGAAAGGGAGGCAGATTGGAAGACACAGTGGTGGTAGATGTTTTGAATATAAAAAAAAAATAATAATTTAAAAAAAATGTATAAAGTCCATATCTATAGTATAGTCACTCTTGTTTATTGTTCTAAATTCTTGCAAATAAAAACAAATTTATTAACATCAAATATCCTTCCAAGTCATCCAAATCATTAACCACGTTCACTATTACATCAATATTTTGGTATAAAAAGTCACCAGTGAGTAGTATCTGAGCTAAATTTCTATTTCAAGGTTAATTAAAATTTATTAAATAGAAATTGTGGCAGGAACATGTATGATTATAGTGAGTAATTTTATTCTAAAATGTCAATTTCAAACAAAAACTGTAAATTATGTTATACAGCAGTTTGAGAGTGTTAGATGTGTGGCCGATGATAGGTCATGAAGAGAACTTCCTTACAATTACTACTCTATCATTTTGACTAAGATGGCTTTTCCATTTCTGTTGTTCCATCTGTAAGCTGACTTTCATCTGTAGGCTCTGAATGTTTGGAGAGTGACACAGGAAGGAAGTCCCCCTCCTCCACATACCGGGCACATTTATACAGATGCCTAAATTAATCAGAAACGGGAATCAGAAACTTGAGGCTAAGGTTATTTACAAAAACTCATATTTCAGTGATCGAAGTTACTAACAATTTAGAGGTTGAATGTGAGGAATATGATTGAAAAGAAACACGGCATACATCTCTTTGAACTCAATCTTTGATAATTATGTTATTGTTCAAAAAGAACCCACAAGCTGTACCAATAGGATCTTTACTCATAGCTAATGTTCAATTTTTAAGCTATGCAGATGCATAGCTGTGTAGATATGTGACCAACGCCATGCAGCAGTTAAGAGTTTCCACACAGGAAATTTTGATACGGATAAAATGATATCTGTGTTTGTGGGGTGTATAATTTTGCCCCCCAAAAATGTGCATACAGGAAACATTGGTCACAGCCTGGACCCTCTTTTTAAGACTCATGTAAATAAGGTAAATAATGAACCTTTGAGGAAACATTGGTCACAGCCTGGACCCCCTTTTAAAAAACACATGTAACTAAGGTAAATAATGAATCTTAGAGGAAACATTGGTTACAACCAAGCCCTCTTTTAAAAACACATGTAACTAAGGTAAATAATGAATCTTAGAGGAAACATTGGTTACAGCCAAGCCCCCTTTTAAAGACACATGTAACTAAGGTAAATAATGAATCTTAGAGGAAACATTGGTTACAGCCAAGCCCCCTTTTAAAGACACATGTAAATAAGGTAAATAATGAACCTTAGATGAAACATTGGTCACAGCCTGGACCCTCTTTTAAAGACACATGTACCACTAAGGTAACACTTGGTTTAAACATTTCAATGAGTCCCCTGAAATAATCCCTTGATCCATTTTAATTTTACAGCAAAATATTAGCCTGCCAAATTCCAAGATGCACCAAATAACCTATAATTACAACCCGAGCAAACCTAAATTAAGCCAGGAACATTTGAAAGTTCCCAGTACCCACTTATAAAAATTTTAAGTGTAAAAATTCCCAGACAAGACCTCCAACTGCAATAATTTTGAGAAAATGCCCAATTCACACCAATAATTTTGAGAAAATGCCCAATTCATACCAATAAATTTGAGAAAATGCCCAATTCACACAAATAATTTTGAGAAAATGCCCAATGCACACCAATAATTTTGAGAAAATGCCCAATTCACACCAAGAATTTTTCTACACTGCCAGGACAATTTTGTTTACAAGTTACCCACCTTTCATACTTCCCTTTAGATATGATGACATGCTGAAGCTTTCCAGATGGGAGACACAGGTAACAATGGCTGTGTTTCTGGGCTTTGATCTGTTCCACTACTCTGGGCCATGACGTGTCTGGACACAACAAATTCATTTTACTCAAAATTTACTTAAATGTCAAAATTCAGGTTTCTATAATCATCCCATTGACATTTTTTTAAGCATAAATCAGTGGTTATCAACTCTTACGACTCCCTGGTCCCTTTTAAATTCTTTTTTTAAATTGGGGAGCTTGCAGGTGTAGCATTTGACATACAGTTTAGTGTCATTAAACAGTTTTACTCTCCTTGTGAGAGCACACATTGAACCACTTGCATTAAGTATCCACCTCATTTGTTTTCTTATCAAAATAAAGTTGTACCTCAGTATACATCCGTAATCAGTTCCAGACACTTGGACCTATACCAAAGCTATTTTTCTCATAAGAAATAAAGGGAAATTGATTAATCTGTTCCCATGAAAAAATCATATTGTTGTATTCCAAACAAAGGTAGTATACCAAGCAAAATGTATTGTGTCCAAACAGGCTACATGCCATTTTGGACTTATCCAGAAGCAGACATATAGGGGGCTACCACAAAATAAAAACCTATAATCAGATTAACACACAAATATGTCTAAAAAAAAAACTATATATATAATTCTCTACATGGTCTGACCATGCCGGACAAGAAGCTGTCTGACCTCTGACACCACCGACCAATCAGATTGCAAGAAAAAGTAGTAAACCTTCAACATTTTGTTGAATTGAAGTCAATCCCTATATTCTTTCGGAACAACAAAATAACATGTAATTCAAAGTGTAATGGTTATAACATTCGCCTAACACGCGGATGTCGCAGGTTCAATCCCCAGCTAAGACATTACGTTTTTAATTTTTTTTTTTTATGTTTGTGTTTGTGCCCGTTCATTTCCCACAATCTTTTCGATCACCATAACAAGCACAAGATGAGTGGGAATAAGCTTGATGAATGACCTTTGTCAGGTTATGTCAATTAGTTTATGGTTGGAAAGCTAGGGTGGTGCAGGGTTGGGGGTGGCAAGTGGCTAACCACAGTTCACATGTTTCCAGATCAATGAGTTTCAGTTATCCCCGCATCTGAGATTCATTGGTTGTTCTGATTTCATCGTGATGTAGTTTGACTCTGTTCAACCCTCCTCCCCCCCACACACACACTTTCTTTGCACTATCTATGAGCAAATCTGCGGCGTATGATATGCCGCGGGCATCTAGTTAATTTTAACACACAAAGTTAAAATTATAAAACTATTTTTAACTTATAAAGTAAGAAAATTAAATTATTGTTTAAAGTAAATAAAATATATAGCTAAATTCAAAATAGATACCTTCTTTCCTTTGTCCTTTCTTCAGAATCAGATAGGTATACTTTTCAAATCTTTTAGCTTTCTCAGTCTTCAGGGAAAAAATTGAAAAACAAAGGATGTTCATGTTTTAAACTAAATTGAATTTTTGTTTGCATTTGCATTCATCACAGTAACTTAGCTCCAATGCACATAGACTATATCAAGGGTGGCCAAAAGCCACATGCGGCTCTTCTGTGTTCACATTGAGGCTCACTTACAATTTATGAATGATAATGTTACAAGGATTACTGGAAGATTTCCACACAGATTTAATTATCCATTTTGCTTCAATGCTGCACCCATGCACTATACTGTCAGTTTCTAAGAATGCATACATACATTCCTCTGTTACACTCTAAATTTTAACACTTTATACCTTAATGGCCTTAAAAGTTACTACTTTGGAATTTCAGGACCATTACATCACTGGATCCAAGACTTCCTTTTAAGTAGGGAGCAAACTGTAATAATTAATGTATCTAAATCTGCACCAATTAAGGTTAACTCAGGATTTCCAAAAGGAAATGTGCTAGGTCCCTTAATCTTTCTAATTATATAAATGATTTACCCAACAATATCTCAACAGGAAAAAAAGTTAGGTTATATGCTGATTATTCTATAGAACAATTAAATCAGAAAAAAAAGGACTTGGATGAATTGATAAAAAGGGAAACTAACTGGGGTACGTCTGTCCACCCAGAAAAGTGTCAACTGTTAAGAGTAACAAAGAAAAAGAAAAAAGTAAAATACCATCATTTTAAGTCCAGTCTTGACAAAATTGGAATTAATTATTAATCATTAAGAAACATCTCACAATGTGATGTAAAAGAGACTGTTTTAATTTATGATTTCAAAGTTATGGTTTAATGTTTTTAGGAGCACATACAAATGTTTGAATTGTGTACCAGCTAGGGCAGTTTCAACAAGAGGTCTTTCATATTATTATTATTATTATAGTAAGCTTTTTAACATATATTTTGGTTATATTTTTACTTGCAATGGACAGTAGCATACTTGTGTGTTGTGCAAGAAAATCATATTTCAGACCACTGTTCTAGTGGTTATAAAAAGGTCCAATCCTCCAGTTTTAAATGAAAATTTGTTTAATAATTTTAATACCTACCAATTTACCGGTGGCAAAATCTGGCTCATTAACAACACATTGTGCAAGACACAGTTGATTTTTGGCTACTCTAGGGCAGGTCTGGTCGTGTGGACACTAAGGATAACACATTATGTGTACCATTAGTTCTCAAATTGTATTTTAAAAGATAATAATAATAAAATAAAACATGTTAACTCAAATGAAACTGTAGTGTTACTCTTACCATAACAAAACAAGTTTATAATATTTTTTTGGGTAACATTTGGCATCTGTTAACTCTCTATGATTGTTCATTTCAACCAGTCAGTTGTTAATGGTTTCAATTGGTTTTCAGATATACATTACAGGAAAATATATTGAATAATAAGAACAATTGCATACTGTCATTTCTTAAAAATACTTTTAGCAGATGCATAAAATAATTTCAAAATATTGTTACTAAATGATATTTAAAGACTGTTCCACATGGAGCATTTCTTATGAAAGATCACATGTGGACGAGTATTAACTCTTAATGTGCCATAAGGTTTTCGGAAAACTTCCGCCTCAGTACCGTAAGAATTTCCCGAATTGAGATCAACCGGTTATGAAATTTAAAAAATTGCGTAAAATCCATTTTTATTATTATGGTCATACTGATGTCATCTTTTAGAATAAGAATGGTTATTTTATGTATCCGAAAGACCGTTTTGAGTTTAAAACTATTTTTAAATGTAGTTTAGTACTATTATTTTAGTAATAAATATAGCAAAATCGCATCTTCGAAAAAAAAAAAGTAAAAACTTCCAAAAAACATCACGAATCGAGTGATAACACTAGCAAGGGAAACAGCCGCCATTGCCGGAAGTCGAAAACATCGTTCATCCCGCACTGAATAGTTTTTATTTTCTGTAATTTCGTTTCTAAAGAGAGTTCTATCGAGTCGCGCATTACCGCTCTTTGATACTAAACGGTAAACCGCGGATTACCGCGCTTTGGTACATTAAGAGTTAATGGATCTATTGTGCTTTAATAATAATAAATACCATGACAGTAAATTTTTTTATAAATAGAGTAGCTCCAGAAATCTATCAGAAAACACCAATATTAACAATTATTATAAAATAATGGTAAGGCCATTTAGATTATATTCATTTCACCTACCGGGGCAAAGACGTGGCCTTGGAGATCTGGAGCACTTTGCCAAAGCTGTTGGATTCAATTAGCATGGATTAATCCTTTTAAAAAGATTGGTAGATACATCATGCATCTTTTTTCTGTTAATAAAAATTTCATTTTTCTAAGCGTTAACTGTTCTGTTAAAAAGTTAACTTTCATTTGAAATACCCCGCTGACAATTGTTATAACAATCTTTTTTAAAAGTATAGAAAATATTTTTTTAATATAATTGCAAAACCTGTTACAGCTTATTTTACTTAATGTTTTGCTTTCACAATGAGTAACTGCAGTTTCATCTATTCATACATTAAAAAAATTAGTGCGTGCTGGTGAAATATGAATACAAAAAATGAAATTACAAGAACATAATGTTCCATTTCTTCTAAATTAACATGCCATTTTTCCTCCACTGCATTTTATGAAAATATATAGTTTGCTATAAAATGCTCTTAAGTGTTCAAAGTATTGTTTGATTATAATCATTATTTTAAAAAAGAACAAAATTTTACAATAAATGGGTTACAGCCACAGGATAGTTGCTAGGAAAAAAAATTTCAACACACGGAATGGCGTTTATACTTGAAAAATAACCTGATCATCAAAAAGTTTGGATTGTTTGTTTTTGTTTGTTTCATTTGTTTTTGTTTGTTTCATACTTAGCCAACAAACACAGCTGTCATTTTTGAAAGATGTCTTGATAGTGAATAAATAGGTCAAATAAACTCTTACTTCTGTCAGGTATTCCCTGGCCTCATTAATTAACTCAAATCCAGCTTTTGTGCCATTTTCAACAAGTACCTGTTGGATTTTGGAAAAGACATTTTCATGAAATTGTAGATTGCCATTTTGTTAATTAATTATTCACAATATTTTGAACTTTAAGAAGAAAAAGGTCAATCACTGATGCTTGATCAATTTGTTCTAATAAATATATTAGTTAATCAAAGCTTAACCGCTTTATTATAAAGCATGATTTCAGCAACTGAACATTTGTTTCACATGAAAAGATCATCTTATTTATTGAAAACATTCCCCAGTTTTGTATACCATGTAATCTTCTGTCATTTCCCACAAGTTATGAACTAGTGCCAGTCTTTCCTGTTGTGTTGGCTGCTCAATCAACATGTAGGGACTCACCACCAAAGAAAACTTATTCTTGAAAAGAATAGATATTCATTAAAGACAATATGAATTGCGACATAAATGAAAATCTTTTTTTTAACAGAAACCAAATAAACCCATAGATTGTCAAACCTTTTTTTCTACAGTATTCAGCCTTTTGTAACATGCTTATAGATATGTAAAAAAAAAAAAAGGACTAATACCTAAGAGACTTTTAGAAATATACATTTTTCTGTAAGTTTTTAATATAAATAAGGCAATTTATTGTTATATTATGTATGTTGATCATGACTTAAAGATGTAAACTGGATTAAAATTAAAAACCAGACTTCTACTTTCACCTGTACCCTTCTTTTCAAAAAATCATGTAAAAATCATGTATCATACTTATATATAGCTTTTTTTAAAAAATGTAATGTTTCATCCAATTTAATTCAAATTAATGTCCCTCAATTTTTTTACCAGATTCTATAGATATACTAGATTTCTAGCACTGTATTCTGTTTTTTATAACAGTCTTATGGTACTGGCCATTTTATAAAATAATAATAATAATTTTACCTTGAAGACTTTATTTCTAGTGTTAATATCATTTCCAAAGTTCCCACTAAATTTTGTTGGTCTATGTACAGCTATTTGCCTATCCATCTCTTCTTTAAATTTCTGCTATCAATTTCTTTATTCCTTAATAGGATAGAGTATAACAGCAGGATATTATTACTAACCTTTGAACTGGGTTCAAACTGTCTAAAATATACCCCTTTTATTGAACTTTTGCCCTGTTCATTGCCATCTAGAGGGAAAAAAAGACAAAAGAGCAAAAACTAAAGTCATTTTAAAAAATCATGTCAGTTCTTACAAGAATTTTAACAATGTTTGTTTAAATGCTATTAAACCTTCCACATTTGGTTACCTTAACACAACCAGATCAAGCAATCCAGGCTCATTTTCAAGATGATATCATAAAACTATCAATAGCAACTACTGATGAGTATAATTCATTTCAATAGACTGCAAAATTAAACTTGGAGAAATCTTTCCCAGTAGTACTACATGATTTACTACCACTCAGTGGCGTAGCGAGGGGGGGGGGCAGGGGGGGGGGCGAATGCCCCCGGGCGCCACGTTAGGGGGGCGCCAAAATGAGTATTAAAACTCATTATTTAATTTCATTTTAATGTAAACTAATGTATCCCAAATACGTTTGCGAGATGAATATTGGAGCTCCGAACATATCTTTATTACAAAACAGTTGTTAAACATGATTTAGGCGCCCCCATTGAGCGTTAAGGGGCGACATTCTACTCATAAATAAATGACACATCCTAATGTAGTATTGCTGATGTGTTTTTTTTTAATTTAAAAAACTGTGAGTTGATGGTAGTGAGCAGTAAGAGACCAATACGATTCTTTTAATAGAGCTACCAGAGACGACACTAAAAGCAACCAAAATTACCAAGACAAGAAAAAGGAGTCGCTTAAAGCAGTGGTTCTCACCCTGTGTTCCACGGACCACTAGTTGTCCGCGAAGATTTTCCAGGTGGTCCGTGAGAGAAGCATGAAATTTACGCACTGTAGGATTAATCGAGATAGACTAGCAAGTAAAAGAATTAACGCAGACTTAAATATATTTCTGATCTGGCCATAATGGTTTTTAAATTTTATCAAGCTCGTCAATTAAATTCTCATGTAGAAATAACTCAAAGCTTGTTGATCGTTTGAACCATGGCTAAGGGGTTGCTGTTCTGGCTTACTTGGCTGAAATTTTTGAAAAGCTCAATAAACTTAATTCCACTCGGCAAGGAAAGCAGATACATCATATGAATCTCAGTGACAAAATGTCTGCTTTTACGAAAAAGCTTGATCTTTGAAAAAAAATATTATTTCAAGGTAACTTTGAGATGTTTGGTAAATTGTACGAAATCACCGAAAAACCAGAAAATGCAGAAATAATTTTTAGTAGTGGCCCGTAGTTAAGGCACATATTTTTCAAGTGGTCCTGGAATCTCAAAAGGTTGAAAACCACTGGTTAACAGAATGGTTAATACGCGTCCTTTTGCTGCGTGTTGTGACTCTTTAAAAAAGATAAATCGTACTTCCCCAATTCTCATGTGGAGGGAGTAAAGTGGGAGAGGGGAGGGAAGGTCTCTCCACTCACGGGCTTGTATCGGAGTGTCAAAGCAAGTTGGATTCCTTTCATATGAAACATCAGGCACCGCCTTTCTTTCCTGTCCATCGTCGATAAAACTTGTTGCTCAGTAGGGTAAACTGTTAGAAAAAACACCAACAAAATGCCCGAGAAAATCTAGGTTTAGTATCTTATTTATCACCGGAAATCCAAAATGAATGTATCCACCTACTTACATCGACTGTAAGGAATCAGCTGTTGAGTGAAATAAGAAAACACAAGTACTACGGTATCTTACTTTACTCCATTCAATCTAGGACACCGGAAAAGCTTTCTCAAGTCATCAGATTTGTGGATGTGGATTTACAAACTAAAAAGTAACTATCAAAGAATCATTTTCAGATTTTGCAAAGATACATTCCAAAGACGCAAAAAGCCTTGAAATAGTTATCGTAGAGAAACTGGAATCTAATAGCATACCACTATCCGACGGTCGGTCACGATGTTATGACAATGCTTCTGTAATGACCGGGAATGTTTCCGGCCTTCAACAGCGAAAATGTGCTAGAAATCACAAAGCATTATTCATCAACTGTGGCAACCACAGCTTAAAATTTAGCAAGAGTACACTTAACTAAACATGATCCAGTTGTTATCACGTTTTTGGAACAGTTAAAAGTATAGATTTATGTTTTCTCCCTTTCAACAACTCGTTGGGAAAAAATTAAAAAAAGAGTTGTGCCAATCACAATGAAGAGGGAGTCTGAAACACGTTGGATTGCACGATCAGAAGCTGTTATAGCAATTTATGAAGGACTAGATGACATGGCAGGGCTGTTGGAAAAATTATCAGAACATACAAATATGACGCCTGACACCAGAAGTGATGCAGAAGCTTTGCTGGTAGGTATATAAAACTTTAACTTCCTAGATTTTAAACATTTCTGGAACATCATACTTGATAAAATTGATAGTGTCCAGAAACGGTTCCAGAATCCTACTGTGAGTTTCAAGGAAGCTTAATCTGATCTTGAATCGCTTGAGCAAGAAATTGTCAACATTCGTGTTAATTTGAGCCATGTTGCGGTAGACAATGGGAAAGAAGATGCACAACTTGGAGAATCGAGTTTGACAGAAGATTAGACGACATCGGAGGATGCCTTCGAGAATTAAAAAGAGATGCAGAACTTTCTCCATAAGAAGAAATTGCACCTGCTATGAACAGCGAAATTGATAAACCCCAACAGGAGATATCAATACGGATTTTACGTCTTAAACAACCTAAACAACAAATTTGGATTTTTACTAGTTACTAGACGTCAAATCTCTTCTTGCTGAAACAAAAGTCGATACGCTTCGTTATAATTGCTTAGATTTTGCTAATTTCTACGATTTGTGAACATGAAATCAAATACTAAAAAAAAGATGCTCAGTACCCGGACTGAAGTTCTACCGGAAACTACTTTGGATCTTCTCGATTTTATTGTTTCATATGGAGATGACGTATTTCCGAATCTGCGCATTTCACTTCAAATACTTCTAAAAATTGCTGTTTCAACTAAAAGCTGTGAGCGGTCCTTCAGCAAAGTAAACCTTATTTTGTCTTAATTACGTGCTTCAATGGATCAAGATCGTCTGGATGATCTTGCACTCCTTAGCATCGAAAGAGAACACTTGAGAATATCAATTTTAACAGCGAGATTGACGACATTCAAATCAAGGAAGATCCATTTATTTTAGATTATGTCTATTCGAGTCATGTATAATTAGTAGAGTTTTTTTTTTTTCAAAAAAATTGTTTATAATCGTATAGAGAATTATTAGTCTGTATTGTATTTCATTAAAATATCATTTGCTTCAAAAAATGAACCATATAAACCGTAAAATTTCTAATTTTTCTTGGGGGCTCAGTGTGAGCCCCAGAATTTTTCGGTCCGTCAAGGGGCGCAGAATTTGTGTCTTGCCCCCGGGCGCACATGACCCTAGCTACGCCACTGGATGGTGGGGTCGGGTTCGGGAGACAGCAACCTATTTCATAAAATAACAATAACAACTGAGAAAAAAAAGCCAACATAAACCTACACATGTACTCATATAGTTATTAGTGACTCTGTTAATACTATCCTATATATATTGTGCTAAGCGCATGCACACATTTACATATTAACTTACACAAAAAATAATAATAAATTACATCCAATAAACCGATACCATTTTTAAATCGTTCCATTTTCCAAAATTAAATTATAAGCTCAAACAATGACATCAAATAATATTTTATGACTGGGAACATCACATGCTCTGTTAATCTTAAAACTAAAATGATTATGATTTTACAACTATATTTTCAATTTAAAAATCAAGAGTTGCCAGCATAGCGGTGGCAGATGCGCTTAGTCGCAATATATATTAGATATGGTTTCCAGCCTACCTTGTAACAACAGCTGTGCCACAGTGTTCATGTGCACAGATGAGTCTACACAGTAATATTCTCCTATACCTTTCCACATTGAATCCACAGCCCTGCATGTAAATAGTTTTAGTCATGATAGGAGTCAATTAAGTTAATATTAAATTTAATTTAAATTAAAATAATTGCCCCGTAAATCTGTTAATTATATATATAAAAATTTGCATCATACAGCTGCAGATCCCCATGTCAGGCATTATAAATAGGTACCACAGGTACCTCCATTAATTTTGAAAGGTCTACAGAACATGAGAAAAACATTACTGGAAACGTGTGTACAGAACAGAATATCCAGATTTCTAGCAACTTTGCAGTGGCATTTTCCACTTGTCTAAAAGCTCTTAGGACAACTGAATTTAGCATTGCATTTTTTTTTAATTTGTAGATACCAGCAAGTTTTTTAAAAAAGTATCTGCTTTTATGCTTGCCCTTGTTAGATTATACACTTTGAAGTAAAATCTTACCATATGGCTGCTCCAACTTTACAACCAAAATTATATACAGTTGTAGGTTTAAACCCATGATCTCGTCGTGAAATCTAAAGTGAAAAAAATGAAAAACAGAACTTAAGGATTTTAGTTGGAGGGATACTTTTACACAATTTTTATTAGAAAATAGAATTGCATAATAAAATTGTTCATTGGATATGTATGAATAACCTAAATGAATATCAGCACGATTATATAAAAAAATAATAATAATAAATCCGTGTGAGTTATTAAAACTTAAGATAATGCAGTCGGACCTCTCTAAGATAAGATGAACTCAAAGGGAACAGACAAAAAAAATCGACTTAGGGAGTTTTCAAGTTAGGGAAATAGGCGTAATAGGCACAGATTAATGAAGGACAATTTTGATATTGAGAGGGGCTGGAGACAGCCACATAAGTCAGAAGGCTTGACAGAAGGGAGGGGCCGTGTAAGATGTTTCCCATCAAAGGAACCAGAGCTTTGAAATACCAACACCGCTGATAAAGCCCCTCCCCACATACGTGACTTTCTCCACAGTGGGAGTTGGTTTTAAGATTTTTCCTTTTACTAGTTTTACACAAACCCCCTGGAAAATTCGACTTACAGGGCTCGGGAGCCAAAAATCTTTGAGTTAAAGAGATCTAAAATACATTAGGCTTATGGAATTGGGCCGGGACCTAACAATTAATTTGATATAGGGAGGTTTTCAACTTAGGGAAGTTTGATTAGTGAGGTCCAATTGTATTTAAAACTTTGGCATTTTTAACAATTTTTTTACCTCAGTAAAACACTGCATCAGAACAGAGTAATTTGATGCCATATATGCTAGCATGTAGGTATAGGAATTTACAGCATTGTATCTAAGGAGAGTGCAAAACATCAAGGTTTGACTTCAAAAAATTTCAAGCTTTTTACAATAATCTAGAATAATAAGAACAGTACATAATGTAAATATATTTTAAATTATTCACTTCAGTGTAAATGAAAAAAAATTATTATCATGTGACTATTCTTAAAAGTGCAGATAACATTTAAATTGCATCCTGTTTTTAATAAAAGATGAATACAAAAATATAACCAATAATGATCAAGACAACTTTATACAAGAAACAAAAAAAAAATATATGGTTGCGTCTATTAGTACGCTACTAAATGTTATATCCAGTTAACTTTGTTTATTAGCTAAGATGAGAAGTACTATATAATGCAAAAATGTATTTTCAAATCATCTTCACTAAGTCATCCAAAACATTGAGGGAGTGTCTCAACAAAGACAAATATTTTTAAAAATTTTGAAGCATATTTTGTTATTTAAGCATGATGAGCATGTAGAGTTAGGCTGTAGAAGAAACCCATCATAATCACTGACTCTTGTCAAAAGCACTATGAACAACTCACGCACAACTGTTGTGTAACATTTTTTTTGTTACAAGAAAATTTAGATTGTTGGGGGTGTAACAAACTTGTTATTTTACAGAGGAAAGACTTTGAAAGTTAATACAGTTCATGGGCATGATAAAAATGTGTGATGTTGTGCCTCAAAATGACTCATGATTATTTAGTCAAGTGATCAGTAGATGAAAAGTTTATGCATTGCTGCCACAATAGTTTGGTGGTCTATTTTTTTTGCCACCCTCATTTATGTCCACTCCTGAAATATTGTGGGACTTTTTTAATATATTTTATGCCAGCTTTTACACTGAATCAAGCAATGTACTGTGCCCCATCCGTGAGCAAAAAATAAACTCTCGTATTCAATTTTGAATAAAGTCATAATATTTGTAGGAAATCAGTGAGAAAAAAAGCAGGAAGCTTTAGTCGAGGAGCAAAACAACAAATAGTGACACAAATGTAATTTTAAAACTTTACATGAAAATAGACTCCCTCACCCTATACATAAGAGACATCTTAGCAAATATAATTCAAGTACAAGCTTACTCCATTGGCTTCCAGTGATATGTACTGTATCGTAGCCTCTGGAGCACTTTCTGTCTCAGTGTATCTAAAGCTGCCTGTATCTCTGGACCTGTTAAATCTCCAAATTTGTTTTCCTCTTTGAAAAGAAAAAAAAGTGGTACATTCTTTTTTTGAGAAACTGTAACATATAAAACATGTTCCCTCTAAGGTTTGTTGGTCTGTGCGCAAAATACAAAATTCATTTGCATAGTTGAACATCCATTTTGTTTGCAATATTTTACATCCCACAAACACAGATATTTTATTATACTTTTAACAATTAGCTTCTCTGTAATTCTAAACAGCTGTGCGGCAGTGGTCAGATAAATGCGCAGCCATGCACCTTAAAGGGAACAGTGCTTATAACTAAATTTTACATATCAAATCTTAAATCATTAATGAATTCCCTTAAGTCATATTTGTATACAAAGAAAATGTATTTGAAAAAACCAGTGAATATTAGATGGCTCACAATAGAAGTTATAATAATAACCCTTTTCAGACCATGACGGCCTCTGGGGCAAGTGACGTAGCATTCACAAGTTTCATTGAGCCACCCCTAATGAGTGAGGGATTGTGTGGCTAGCACAATGCCCCAGGAGCCTTGCCAGCACCGAGGCTAGAATCCGGGACTCTTTTGCCCCGGTTTGACAGTCCAACGTGCTACCACTAGACCACCGTGCCCCTACAATTATTACAATTGAAGTTAAATCTAAGATAAAACATTTACTTACACAAAAGTACCAATAATTTTTAATCATCAAAAACAATTTGTGAAAATGATCCTAAATTTTAAAATTTATTTTAGAATTTGGACGATGCGTTCCAAATAGTAATGAGATGTATTTAAATTTGAGTTTTGATGGAAAAAAAACAAACAAACCCTTTTCAAGAATTTCAGATTCTATAGCTTTTGCCCTTGCTGTCAACTCCACTGAGCTCAGTGGAACCTGTCTTTGTTGTAAGTATCTTTGTAAATTTTCTTTCTCTGCTAACAATTTTTGGATTGGATATTCTGCATGGTAAGATTGAAAGAATATATTTGTTACTGCTTGGAAAAAACACAAGTTTTCTTTATTTTGTTTTTAGGTCAAGAGTTTGGAATCAGAGACTTTAATTCTTTAAATCCCATAACCAATGGACACATAAAAAGTAGTTTGCTAAAACCCATTTGAACAGTGCATTGGATGGACACCATTCAGGTTGAGGCAATTAGAAATACTGTTGGACCTCGCTAAGTGGAACTCTAAGAATCCCCCCAAAAAATTGACTTACAGAGTTTTCCAGATAGGGAAAATGGCATAATTGGGGCAGATTAATCAAAGAAAATGTTGATATTGAGAGGGGGAACAGCCATCCCGGCGAGAAGGCTTGACAGGAAAGAGAAGCGGTGTCTGATGTTTCATAAGGAAGGAAGCTAGATCATTCTTTTTAAAAAGATTCACAACATGCAGTAAAGGGACATGGATTAGTTACCCTTCTTCTTACCCTCATTTTTCTTGTCTAGTTCATTTTCGGTCTCAAATAAACGTTTGCATGGCTCTACTGAAAATGTGCTCAAAAGTGTCGCCCCAGAATAATAACCCAAACGCCTTGGAAAATTCTAAGGGAGGTTAGAAGCCACAAAATCTTCTAGTTAAATAGATGTAAAATACAATAGTCTTATGGAATTCACCTGGGACTTAACAATAATTATTAATCCGAGATATGGAATTTTTTACTTAGGGGAGTTCAACTTAGCGAGGACAGACTGTATATAACGCACATGAAAGGGAAAATCTGCCAATTCTTTTTACAGTTTTTTAGCAACCTTTATATTATATTTCTTTGTTTTAAAGCCACTTTCTCCCATTTGGGAGATATTATCATGGATTTTTAGTCTCTGAGAATAGCTGTCCCCATCACCTTCTTGTTATAGATCAGCTCCACAACAGAGCTATCCAAATATTTACACAGAGGAGTCATATAGAAATTTGGCTTTGATGTTTTTCAAAATATGTATATGATCAAAGGATGAAATTAAACTGCTAACAAGCTTCTTTACATACAAAGTTAATAAAAGTTGTATTAAGACTTAAATGATGTATTTGATGGCCAAATTACTTGAAGCAAATCATTAGAAATCTTTGTGCATGTTATTACTATAACATGATATTACATAAAACTGTGGCTAATGGAATGCTTAAATGCTATCTTAAATCCTCCCAGTTCAATGTGAAATGTGGAACTCATGGCTTATTGAGAAAGCTGTTTATATTGCTAAACTAACTTTGAGGCAATGGTGGCTATAAAAATGAATTACATTAAAATTTCTAAATCGTTAACTGTTACTAGTACTTGCTTTCCAATAAAATTTTGATGGCTTTAATTAGTCGAGTTGGTAACTGTGATCTGCTTCGTCGTATGATACCAGGATGGCTTTTATAAGATAAATGTCCACTTTTGCCAATATGGTCTTCATCCAACTTTATAGCTACTGATGGATCCACTTTTGAATCTGTTGTGATATGACCACCTGAATCTCCTATTGATTTCATCTGGGGAAAAAATGTATAAGCCATTGTTGCTTTTTTTAAAAATAAAGCATTACTTTTAAAATTCAAATATAATTATATTATTATACTAATTCCAAACTATCGGTTAAATTAATTTAAAAATTTTAACAAAATAATGAGCTTTTTAATCCAATCGCATAAGAAAAACAATGAAGTTGTCAGGCCTCAGCTATTTATACCCCCCACCCATCAAACTACTGCTCCTCTCTTAGTGGTCCAAATGTTGCCTCTCTACTGGGAAGCGATATATTGGGGATGCCTTTTCTTAAGACGGATGTGACACAACTAAAGATTTTAGCCAAAAAAGGGTATTGCAACCTGTACTTAAACATTTTAACAATTCACTGGAAAATAGTGAATTATAAATGACTCATTTAAAGGAAAAATACAAAAGCATTTAAACGTTTTTTTTAATTTGTTAAATAAATTATTTTAAAGTTTTTTATGACTTGTTTCAGTTGTTTATTTTTTTTAAAAGTTCTGTGCGTTTAAAATCTTTTGTTAACGCTATACTGGCTATACAAATGTTTATAATACAGTATTATACAGAGTTAATCACTTATGCAAAGTTTCATATATTTTGTACACTCAGTTGTAAAGTTTGAAAGTTGCCACAGAAAAGCAGTGGTTCTTTGTCTGGGTCTGATCAAACACCAGGGGTTAGGTGGGTCAGTCTCAGGGGTTTGGCGCAGGTGAAGAAAAAAATTTGCAAGAAATCATATTTTATTCAGTGGCGTAGCAAGGGGGCCCCAGGGGGCACTTTGCCAAGGACAGCAAATTCCTCGTAGTTTTTATATATACTTTCTAACAATGAAAAAAATTATAAGAAAGTTGCACTTCAATCGAAATAAAAGAAAAGCCACAAAGACGGCGGGCGGATCGATAGTTCCAGCTGAGAGGAAAATGCTGAAAATGAAATGGGCGGGCAATGGAAGAAAATCACCTAAAATACACTTTAAAAATAATTCTCTAGTTATATCCTTCTGAAATATCAATAGTTAAACACTTAAATCAGCTTCCAATTAGCAAATCACTAATAAATTTCCATAAATTAGCATCACCCGCTAAGTCTGCAGAATAGTATTCGATGATTCGTAACTAATAATTATAAGGGGAGGCGTTCCCCCTCACCCATTTCTTTTTTTATTTTGGGGAGGGAGTACCCCCCCCCCCCCGAAACCCCATCCCGTTTTTATTTTATTATTTATTTCAAATTATATGGGGAGGCTTTCCCCATCCCCTTAGACCCCTCCCCCGGTTTTTAAATTATTTTAAGGTGAGGGACACAACCGAGGAAATACTATAATAAAGAGAGATGACTGCAACATAGCAACCGTATAGTCCTGGACGCAACCAACTTTCGGGCAGCCATCTTTGATCCGTACAACGATAATTAGCCAGAAATTTTATTTGTTAATTTAGGGTTTGGGTTAGGTTTAGTCAAAAGTTTAGTTATAATTGTGAATTTAGCGTTAGGGTTGGGTTTAGTTTTAGAATTTTAATAGTTGAAGGTAAACGTCTAGATGTTAGCCTAGTTGAATATTCCAATTTCTTTAGTATGCCGTATGCGGCATATCAACAATGATGGCGGCCATGTTGAGTGAGAACATAAAGTCGGATTTAACAGCAGTGTGAATAACACTGACAATATTCACATAGCTGCAGGAATAATGCTGACAATATTCAGACATTCACACAACTGTGAGAATAAAGCTTGTGGCTGTGGGCAGTAGTGTGGGCATAAACTTGCCGCTTAACTTGGCATGACGCTTGCCATTTAAAAATAAAAATGTAATACCTCAAATCTTATAATGATTGTAAATGCACCGAATTAAATTACCTACTTTTAAACTGTTGAGTCCCCTCACGACGTTATGTTGAAAATTGATAAAAGGTTTAGGAAATATAAATTTTCGGCATAGAGCTTGACTTGAATGTCGAATACTCATGGAGGCTGCCATGTTGTTGTTTTTGTTGTTTTTTTAATGGCCGGTGTCGCGAAAAATAGTATCTCCGAAAGTTTATTTTTGTAAAACAAAGTATCAACGGGGATAAAGTAGGCTCTGTAGAAATGTATTATTTATAACCTTCAAGCTCACCCTTACCTTATACTTATACCAGTATTCTACTTTAAGACATTACAATATTATCACTACAATTTCACTCTTTAAAAAAAATTAAATTTTAAATCTTCCAAACGAAAATAATTAAAGAATTGTTGATTTGTTCCCCTCGGCTTTTGCAACTCTTCATTAAAAGGGCCGTCCATAAAGTTATGATAAAGCAAGAAAACTATTTTTGATTATTCCCCCCCCTTCCCCCCGTCACAAATCTCGGAACCTTNCAAACTGTTAAACTTTCTTACTCACTTACCTCCTCTCCCCACTCAGGAGCGTGACGTACTTTATAGGCGGCCAGTAAGGATACAATTCATATTTAGTCCATTCTTTTTTTTTTTTAAATAGTGAAAAAGAGTTGACAAATTTACTACCGTGAGTTACTGTAGTAAACAGGCTTTTCAAAAATGTGTTTGGCATATGATGAATACATTTTAAATTTCATGATTTAATTTACTAGCAGGGCTTGGTTTTCATTGACTCTTTTTCCCCGCAGCTAAGTTTTTTTTTTTTTTTTTTTTTTTTTATTAATATTTGTATTATTCGTGTATTGTTTGTTCGTTGAGGAAGGCTCTTTGCCGAATCGTTCAATCGTTCGCTGTTTTGTTACGTCCTGTCCGTTTAACCCATACCCTTTTTACCCCTTTTCCATTTACTAATTTATAAGCCTGATTGAAGTCTCACACCCCCCCCCCCTCCATTTTGCTAATTGAGAATCGCTCCTAGATGGCAAAGAGAACTCATGGCAGTAATTGTTAGAAGAGAAAATGGACATTAAAAAATATATTAAACAATTTTTTTTTTTAAACAGCGGCTTTTGGGGTAAAGACTGGAGTCCGAAGGGGTGTCTGCTATCGCCTTTCTTATTCTTTCTAACCATTGACTGGATAATAAAAATGTCTACAGAGAAGAAGAGAAATGGTATCCAGTGGACACTATGGAAACAACTTGATGACCTGGATTTTGCGGACGATCTGACCCTAATATCACAAACACACAGCAACAGATGCAGGATAAAACTAAGTATTAAGCTCAGTTCTCTGCTGGCGTTGGCCTGAACATTTATTAGGGAAAAAGCAAAGTTCTTAAAATAAATACACCCAATAACACTGGAAGGAACAAATATGGAGGAGGTAGAGAGATCTACATACCTCGCTAGCATCATAGACATACAAGAAGGACAGCGCCAACTTTAGAGTTAGAATTGGCAAAGCAAGAACAGCATTTAGACAGCTAATTAAACGTTTGAATCTGACCATGGTCAGGATATTCAACACTACAATAAAGCCTGTCTTGCTATGTGGAGCAGAAACATAGCGGATTACAGCAACCATTTCGAAAAAGCTTCAAACAATTCTCCGAATCCGCTGGTCAAACATCATAACTAACGAAGATCTCTGGCAACGCACACAACAAGAGCAAGTGGAAGAGCTAACACGCCAGTACACATTGAGATGGAGTCCACACCCCCAGACAACCTATATTCAACTTAGGCAGCACATGTTCCGCAAACTTCGAATTGGAGAAACCGAAATGTGCCCCTGCGGTACAGCTGCAGAGAACGCGGAACATGTGCTGCAAAGCTGCCCTCTGTACCTCCACTGTGCTTCCGCACCCGGGTGGCCTTTTGGCCCCAAGAAGATACCCTCAACGATAAACTGTATGGTGGACTGAGCCAATTGACAGCCACAGCGCAATACATCACGGATATAGGGCTTGTGATCTAAATCCTCCTTCAAAAATGTTTTGAGAACGCAGAAGAAGAAGAAATCAATTTGCGCAAATAAAGTTCATTTTTCATTTCAAACTTTAGATGACTGTCCAAAGTGGAACCATATTTGGCACATAAAGATAATAATTCACCAAAATTTCAATTATGTGTACAACTACCATCATTAAAGCAAGAATTTTCTGTGTGTCCTCTGAATGGCAAACCTTGTTTTACCCTTCATTCTAATATTTCTCTATTCTTTTCCACTCGGCTTCGCTCCTGACTGATCAAATCAGTTTTGAAATACGATATTTAGCAAGCAAATATTGTCGTATTCCAGTTGTGTAGTGTTGATTAGAAGTTTCATGTTTAGCACTATTTTTTTCTGCTCTGGTGACACCTTTTAAGGGAGGGAGTCTTAAGAGGGTCGCCACTTTAGATCCAAAGGGAATGGGGGGGGGGGGCAAGCCACCCCTTTCCCTATAGCTAAATCCGCCAGTGTATTCGATTGTTCCGTTGTATTCGATATTTTCATATATTTCACATAATCATCAAACAAGTCCAAGTTGTGGGATATGTAGCGATTGAAAATAAAAAAATGTAGACGTTGTAGAATCTTTCAAATATTTCATTGAAGTAAAAGTAAATCTGCTTACGACATTTCTGAAAAGATTTTAATAAAGGGCTATTTTAAATAGTGGATTGCAGATTATCATCATGTGTTCCTGCCTTTTCATGGCTGGAAAAGTATAGAATCTACAGGGGGTTAAGAAAGACGCAATAACATAAAATCTCACTTTCAAATCTCGCTCAAACAGATCATTAAATCTATTGTGTTTACATGTTACTCCAACTGAAATGAATTATCCATTATAATATACTAGAACGTTTTTCATTGTTACGCATTCTTATTCATCCACATACACCGTTTGGAATATCTAATTACTTTTACACGCAAGGCTACAGAATACAAAGTAGTGAATAAACCAAAGCCTCAGTTTGTGATTATTTTTACAGCTTTCGAAAAACTGATAGAGGGAGGAAAAAAAACGCTAATGAGACCAACAGATGCAAGAGCTTTGCTAATCACACTGAAATCTTTTTTATTTTCTAAGTTATGTCAAAGATACCCAAAATTATTTATAAATATATGGGGCTAGAAAAAGTGCTAATATGCTCACAGAGAAATTAATGGAATATCTAAATGCTGCTTTGATATTTGATACAATTTTATGTGGAGACCCCATCCCTTTAATCGAACCTTCAAGTCAAAGTACCAGAGAGCAAATTTTTGTTTATCCAAAATATGTATCCATGTTATTTTTTTAAAAAACAGCCCAGAAGAAATTAATATTATTCATAAGATGAGATTACTTTAGAAATTCACGTAAGACTTAGACACGTATGTAGATTTTAAAAAACATATACATTTTTCGTACACCAGTCCATCTGCTGGACTTTGAAATGTTGCCTTTCAATTAGAGTATTCAAATCACTTTGTCAAGCAAAGACTATTTAACCCCACGGGTTAAAGGGGAAAGAATTCAAACCAGTCAACTTATTAAAGTTTATTAAGATATTAAGGCTCGAAGTTAATTTACCTAAAATAATTTAATTAAATTAAATGTTGTTCGTTGTCTTAAGTAATGCAAGGTTTTAAAATAACCTCTTTAAAATTAAGTTAATGAAAAATTAATTACGATCAATAACGATTACGCGAAAATTGTCCAATCTATTGCTATTTCAATTTTGGCTATTTTGCAGGGCAAGACTGAAAACATTGATACACGAAAAATTGGGTCATCATGAAAATCAAAAAAAAAATCAATTTTATTAATTAAAGAAATAGTGCTTTTCTTTTAATCCCTTACACAAACATGTAGATCTATAGTGTCATTATAACTTTCTAATAAAAACTATCTTTAGATTACAGCAGGGTGGTGGAGGGGCGGCAAATTTTGGTTTTGCCCCGGGAGGCACGCGTACCCACGCTACGCTGCTGCTCAGCCGTTACATAAACATAACCGGACAATTAGTGTTGTTTTCGTCGACGAAAACTGAAACTAAAACCTTCGTCAACGAAAATGTTGACCTTTTCGTCAACGAGAACTAAAACTAAAACTAAAATTAGCAGCAAGACTAAAACTAGACGAAAACTAAATCTGGTAGACAAAAGACTGAATAAAAACTGAAACTAAAACTCCCCAACGAAATAAAAACTAAAATCCCCATTTATCGTTCTTTTCCGGTACTGCGGTCTATTCTAATAAATTATTATGACCTAATTTCTTTGATGATCGCGCATGCGCATCAACTAGGCATCAAAATAATACAATTAATTAACGTTGAAAGTTGACAATGACAACAGCAGGAACTGGTGTTGGTGGAGTTAGTGGACGCATAAAATCAAGTGATGTTAGGGATTATTTCACGTACCGTATAGAATTAAACAAAAGTGAATGTTTGGTGACTAACGACGGTAAGAGATGCGACATACTGCTCGTGGGAAGGAATCCCACAAATCTAAAACGGCATTTAAAAGCTTGCCACTTATAGAAAATGATGCCATGGAAGAGAAAGAGAAGACTAAAATAGTGGCAGCACCCAGTAAATCAACCAAGTTGCCAGCTTCCAACTCTTCTGCCTCAAGGAAAATTACCGACATGTTTGGTAATAAACTTAATAAACATAAATATTCTGCACAAGTCTGCTGAAAATATTTCTAGAATGCAAGCTCTAACACGATTCATAGCGAAAACTGTTGTTTCCACGTCGTTGGTAAGTAATAATGTATTATTTATTTCTTAGTAGTTACTACTTCTTAGAACCTATAAAAAAAAAGACACATGTGACATATCATACATGTAGTATCATAACTTTACGAACATGACATTGTAAAACAAAACTTTTTCATTATAATTTTATGTGTATTAATATGGGCAGCAGTATCACTAATTTTGTTATGGGACAGGACAGGGCTTGAGAAAAATAATTGTTAGAGTACTTAAAACAGTTAAAATTTGTACAAATGGCAGCTAAACTAGAAAAAATGTTAAATGTTATTCATTTCATTGAATCAATATAAGAATAAATAAAAATGGCTGTACATTGCTACATGATAATTAGTATGCAATTATAAAATGTAAATTGTAAAATAATTACAATAATGAAAGAATGCAATTTACATGTACAGGTTGAGCATGAGGCATTCAGAGAGTTCTGCCAGGCAATGGATCCCAAGTTTCAAGTACCAGGCCGTACAGCTATACAAACGGCTTTAAAATCGGCGTGTGAAGAACTCAAAAAGAAAGTTAAAGAGAATATACAACATGCCCGGCGTCTTACCCTTTGCTTGGATATTTAGTCTTAAAAGGGGCCTGGCGGCAGCGTTCCTTGG
>MUZC01000167.1:1016897-1066179 GCA_002072015.1 Radix auricularia | reverse complement strand
TACACACACACACACACACACACACACACACAAACAGACGTGTTTGGATAAGAGCTTTCAGATGTTGCAAAGTTTATACATTTATTGGCAGGTTATCTTTACGATATTATAATATCCAAGTAATTAATCATTTGATGACGCAAAATGAGCTTCACAAACATGAATTGATTTATTGTTTAAATGCGTATCCATAGCAAGAATTCTACCCCCCCTCCCCACACACACCAAACAAACTTTTATAAACTATTTTCTAAAATACCGTTAATTAAACTAATTATCATACCCAGATAAAAGATTAGCCGGCTTAGTTTCTTATAGCTTAGCGGTGAGCCTGTTTATTTATATATATATATATATATTACTTCTCAATTGAACCTCACAGCTTTTGCCGTTTCTTCCTCCTAACCCAAAAGACAGTGCTTTACTAAAGTGGTACGCTTCTGCCAGTAAACAGGACACCAATGCATCTTATAAGGTAAGCATGAAAAGAAGGACCTCTAACAAACCAAGGGTTTGGGCGTGTCTCGGCATCTGACGAACACGTCCTAACACTGAATATAAAACGTTGTTCGTCTGTGCGTGTTCATGCTTGTACACGTCATTTTTGGTTGAAGTAAAATGGAGAAGCTCGTTTTAGACGCTTAAACTACACCCAGTCATATTTACTGGCGTTAGTCGGGGATACAGCTTTGAATGGGCCATTTAACCATGAGCCCTAGGGCAGGGTACAAGGCTAATCGCGATCGCTGTTTCGGGCCATCATTTACAAGAACGATGGGAATTTTGTCTTACTTTATCATCACCATTATCGTTTATCGCCGAAAGATCGGGCGCGGCAATCGTTCAGTTATCCCCCAAAACGGCAGCGGATAAAGCCCCGCACACCCCTCCCCCAATAATCCCTCGACACAATAAATGACTGAAGGCATTTACCCTGCCATAAAACCCAGCAAGTCACCAGCTCTGTTGCCCAGTGGTCAAGAGTTGTCAAAGAAAACAGGTTAGGAGCAATATCGCTAAAGTAACAGCTTCCAAACGTGTCAATATTCAGTAACCATGGCCAGAAGTGGACGAATCAGTTCAGCGAGTAAAATTCACATCCACGCGTTTCTTTTATTGGTGAGTCATTGATATAGTCTATATTCAACTACTTCAAGTTTTCTTGCAGTTGCAAAAACGTATCAAACACTTTTTAAAGTTTGCCAAGGGTATTTTACATTTCGTGTGCATTAACAAATTGCAACTAGTAGATCTATATGTGTATGAAACCATTTTATAAGCATGGTTCAAAGTTAGCTTTATTGTTTAGAGAGCTTTAAAATTTAAGATGACGTATGAATAACATTGGTATATGTTAATGATTTATGGCTTATTAAAAATACTACGGTAGGTTACACGTTAAATCAAACCGTCTTTCAAATTAACAATCGTAAGACTCTCTACGAATAAATCCTTTTTAAGTAGATTAGTTTTAGTTTATGAATCGAATAAAACGAGCTCTTTCCACTGACATTAATCATTAAATCAATGAAACAATATTTGATGAGTTTTGCTATGTTTCGAAGGGAATCGACAAACTAAACATTTAATTTATTGGTTTTGTAAAATTACGTGTTGTCTTCTGATATTGTTTTTTTTTTCCTAAAGAGTTTTTTTTTTCCTTTTGGACTTGAAATTATTTTTTAACAGGCGCTGGTTTGCGTTGGGTTGGCTCAGTATCAAGCTTATCCACAACCGTCCGCCTACCCTGCACCGACTGCCTATCAGGCCTACGTGCCGCCTGCCGTCGGCTACCCGGCGTACCCACCAGCCAGTTACCCTGCCTACGGACAGCAGCAGGCCTATGGATCGTATGGGTATAACACCCTGAGGCCACTTGTGCAGGCGGACGTGAAAAATTGTACAGACATCGATTGCGGACAAGATGTGAGAAACGATACGATACGATAAGATAAGATAAGATAAGATAATTTACTTTTATTGATACAAAATGAATGGGAATGTTCTGTTCTGTTTTTAAAAGTACATTCTACATCTTTATGTTTAACTCATATATTCGTACACATCTCAGCAAACGCAACATTTTAAAATAACTTAAAAGAAGAAAAGTGAAATTATTTTCTCTAGGGGGCGGTCCATAAATGACGTCACGCGATTTTTGCAGATTTTCACCCCTCCCCCCATGTCACAATTCGTCACAAAAACTTTGAACCCCCTCCAATACGACGTCACAAAGCTTTGACCCCTTCCCTAAAAGCGGTATTTTCTATTTAAAAATAACCATGTTTCAAATAATTTTATTGTCATTTTAGTATGTATTTAGTGCAAGGCTGCACTCAAATATGGTAACACGGGTAAAGCTGTGTAAAACGTCATTAAAAAAATAGTAAGGAAATCAATATTTAAGTGGAAGGTTCATTTCAAGTAGCATGTTTTGACATGACGTCACAGTTCTTAAACTCCCCCCCACCCCTCGTCAAACATCACAAATGTGGGGACCACCCCACAATGCCCTCCCAGGTGCATGACGTCATTTATGGACTGCCCCTAGCCTAAAAATCATCCTTTTTTAAAGATAGTAAGTAACATCTTATTGAAGACAATGCCTTAATTATTAATGATTATTTATTAGCCGAACCACAGGAAGAAAGCGCTGTTAGATTGTTGCAGTCCCATAGAAATAAACAGCGTGATTTCCTTTGATCCTAACTTGAAGTGGAAGAATGACCTGATCTGAAGTAACAGTGCCCTAAAAATATTTTACACAGCATTTTGTCTGTAAAGAAAATGCCATGTGAAGTTTGTTTGATATTTGAAGAATTTAGCTGTGTCCTTTAATATGATTAAAACTAATGTAAAATTAAAATCAAATTTCTACATGTTCAGCTTACTGTTGACTAAAGGCTTGCAATTACCATGATTTCATTCTCTCCCTTTTCAGGAGTGCTGTGTGATTACCCCCCGTGCCTCCATTTGCGTAAAGTTGTCTGTCGCTAACGCAACGGATCCACTAAGTAATATTTTCACAAAGAAACTCTCAGTTTAAATCAGTTTTAGTCAATAGTGAATGTATCACATATAATTCAGACCTATATAGGCAATATTTAAAAAAAAATAATAATCGCCATATGTTATCGGGAATGATATATAGAGGCTTCAAATCAGGGGAGTCCTCACTTTTTTTCCAAACAGGGTCGTGTTCCGTTGAATTCAAAACAAGTGCAGGAGGGATTAGGTTAATAAACAACAAATGACATACTCTAAGACGAAGTTAAAATCATTTCATTTATATGATTTTTAAATGTTGTGTAAGAGTTATTGAGGGGGCGGCAAGAGAGGGACAACACTATCGTAGTTTTTGAAACTTAATACACATCATTAGCGGCTGGATAGCGAAGTCAATAGTGCGCTCGCCTCACAAGCTGAGGGGCGTAAGATCGAGCCCACATTAAAGCCGTTACAAAAATGAAGAAAAATGACTAACGCTACGAAAGCCCTCCGCTGACCAGGAGAGGGGTGGGCGCCGCCAGGGTCTACCAAGCCCGAAAAAGCTCTAACGGAACATTAGTAAAATGGAACGTTAGAACCCCCAACCAGCTGGAAACAAAAAGAGGCTATGGGACTAAAAACACATTAATTTTGAATAAACAATGGCCACAATAAAGATTTAAGATATTTAACAGAACGTACTTTGCAATAAATGGGGCGTGGTGGTCTAAGTTGTAGCGAGCTGGACTACCGATCCGCAGTAAGAACCCGTGTCGTGGGATCCGGCAAGGCCCCCTGGGCATTGCGCTAACCACACAATCCCATGCTCGTTAGTGGTCAATGAAACATGTTAACGCTACTTCACCTGCTCCCATGGACCTTCATGGTCTGTAAGGGATCAAACAAAAAACAAAAACCTTGCAATAAATAGAAAGTGTTCAAATATAAATAGAGCCGATCATTTCCTTTTTAATTTGTCAAACATCGTATTTCGTACACATAAAAGTAAATAACTTCATCAGCTATTTGCTATCAATATTCAAGTTAGAAACAATAAAACGTCAATGGTTTTAGCCATCATAAGACACCATCGAATTGTGTACTCAAAATGGCAAGTAATTTCCGATTTTCTTATATTATGTCGTCGTTACAGGTATTACAGAAACAAATTCATCAGTCAATTAATAACTTCAGATGAGGTCGAGTGCCAGTTAAAATTTAAAAGTGAATCGCATAGGCCTGAGAACTGCCCCCCCCCCCCTGATTTGAAGCCCATCAAATTTAATTTTTCTAACAATAAATTGTTTGCTAAATAGCAATTCAAGAAGATTGAGAATTTACTGTGACCTACTGCATCAATCTTCCTGTTATTGTCTCACAATCACCCCTCCTATTATCTCACAGTCTCCCCTCCTATTATCTCACAGTCTCCCATCCTATTGTTTCACAATCACCCGTCCTATTATCTCACAGTCTCCCCTCCTATTGTCTCACAACCTCCCCTCCTATTGTCTCACAGTCTCCCCTCTTATTGTCTCACAATCTCCCATACTTTTTGTCTGGATCAGGTCCAAGAGTTTGCAGACGCCAAAAGTTATGCAACTCTGATGCTGACTGTTTCAGCCCACCCGGCTGCTGCGTCTACAACACCTACGTGACTGCTGACACGACCTGCCCCCTGCCACCAGACTATTACAAGTACCCTCCCAATTCTAGGCCTGGACAGATCGTGCCACCCGTGATTGGTGTATGTGCTCCATATGCAACAATCAACTCAAGTATGTCACACTATGTTAGATGGTTTGTTTGGGATTATAAATATTACTCCTCCTGCTTGGGAAAAATTAATACACGATTATGGGAAAATCGTGATCAAAACCGAAATAACAAAGCCTTCTACTGCAAAATGGTCTTCAAAGACGAGCGATTAATTAATGTGTTATATTTATATAGCATTCCAATTTAACGGTAACCCAAAGTCATTACTAACTAAGGAAAGGTCTGATGAAAGTATTAAGATGTTTTGTTCAAACTTGAATTTAGTCCTCACATTTACTTCAATGATTCGTTGGTGACCACCTTCAGGGTTTCTGTGGACACAATCCTAGTTACCATGCGGATAACGGGCAAAACAATCCTATGTGTAGAAACGTTTTCTGTTAGCTCGGAAAATGTAATTATTTGTGAGGTTTTAACTATCGCGGATTTTAAAAAAATAACCACTGTATTACATAGTCCTATCTTTTTACAATTACAGGTATTTTAAATAATGCATTGTTTATTTTCAGCGTGTGTTGCCTCAATAGATCCTATGAATGTCAAGTGTCCATGCGGTGCAGGCTATTCCTGCAATGCAACTTTGCCCGGTTCAATTATAGGTTTGTTAGTTTATTTTGTATTGAAATTAAAAGCTTTATCATAGTCTTATTCTATATAATATATCCAATAATAGGTAGAGATATCATATATGTTTAATATTAAATTTTTTTGTGTTCTGGTGAACATTTGTTCAAAGTAGATAGATTGCAGGTGAAATATATTTATTTGAAAACTTCCGTCATTTTTGACGGCTGATACCATCCCGTCCGTGACGCTACTAATTTTAGAAAGCAGAGCACCAAAAATAATTCTTTTTTAACGTCCGCATACAATTTTTAATTTTGGAAATAATAAAACAAAAAGAAATAAAATGAATGAAAGTTTTATATTACATTTTTTGGTTCTGATGAACATTTGTTCAAAATAAATAAATTGCAGCTGAAATATATTTTTTGACAGGTCATACCCTAGTTTTTTTTTTTTTTTTAAATAAATATTACGCATTTCTATATACCAAATTAATCACGTTCATTATTTTTTAACTACTGCTAAAAAAAAATTTGGTTTGACAAAAACCACCAAAACTTGAAAAGCTGCGTATATTGCGCAATACTAAAATAATTATTGAGCCATAATGTTTAAGAGGTTCGACATATTTCCCTTTACATTTCATTAGAGCCCCATCGGGGGTTGAGGGGGGGTCTAATCATAATTCATAACTGCGTGTAAGATATCCTGCACATACTGCTAAAGAGTTTAAAAACGTTTAGCCATCATTGCACAAACTACGCCATACTATCTTATCTGTTAGAGACGCTCCTTCTATACAGATTTACTCAGAAAAGTAATTGGACATTTATTTTAATTAATCTAGGAATAGTTTTAACAAATATCTTAAAGTTACGAGAAAGTTTGAATATGAATCTAGAGATTGTAGATGTTAAAGGTTTATGGATTGATTGTACCTACTGGAAGATTTGAACGTTTGAACCTAAAAGTTTATTTTCAAATGATTTTGGAGCTGCCACAAAATATTGTTGCTTAAAAAGCATCGCTGTATTTCAACAACAACAACAACAATATTTTTTTTAATTAAAAAAATATATATATTTAAAAAATGTTGACATCTTCGTTACACTTTGCAAACAACAAAAGACGTTCAAGATTAAATTTGAAAGGAACACTTTTTAAGGCAAGAATAGATCTATCACCGATTTGATTGAATTCATTATTAACATCGTCACTGAAAAAGAGACTTGTTACTTCCGTTGACAACGATGATCTTTTTTAACTCCACTGTAATTAATTTGTCTCTTTATTCTAAATCTGTGATTTTCAATCTTGTGAATACTTTTTGAAAAATTTGTAGTAATTTATTGTTAGATCTAGTTTATAATTAATTAATTCACTGTGTACATACTACAGATGTATAGTTTCTAATATATGTGTTATTTTTACGACAGGGAGATGTGTCACAGCTACTTCAATGGGTTAAGCATCTCAAATTACAAGCTCCAGACGCACTTGTTTAAAAGAAATATTGAAATAAAATTTATCAGATATAACACTTGAATTGTTGTTGTTTCATTCTTTCAATTTTATAAAACTATATTATGCGAAAGCTCAAAACTAATTTTTTGTATATTTCATAAGCCGCTCTTTCCATTCAGAAGATAACTAGGTCCTTTTTATTGTATTAGAACTCACAGTCCATGCTGGCCATTTTTGGCATATGAAGCAGGGTTCACAGACGACAAACGTCATGCCCAGTCGCCTTTATGTAACCCAATTAACATCAGGTCCAGGTTCCCACTGGTGCTGGTTGATCTCAGAGACTTCCCACTGGTGCTGGTTGGACTCAGAGACACTGTTGGATCACGGGAACGGGTTTATGCCTGCGCAAAGACTCGAACCTGTAACTCAAGATTCGCAAGTCAAGCGAGCAAATATTAAAACAGTATTGACTAATCTGAACGTGCTGAATATACATCTAGTGAACTTTTTTTTATAACATAATGTTTTTTTTTAAACATGACATAATACCAACAAACAACTGACCACATATTTAACCCGATTGGTCAGGGCCGTCTTAACGCATAGGCCCGATGGGCATTTGCAAGGGGCCCGTGACCATAGGGGACCCATGAGAATATGTTTTTTATATATATTATGTATATTTATTTTTTTGTTCCTGCGGGGCCCAGGGGCCCAACACTATATTCTTTGCCCGGGGGCCCAAAATGGTGTAAAGACGGCTCTGCGATTAGTGTTTGTGTGTGTCAGGAAATAGGAACATTAGTTTTTCATTGGCCAAGCTCAGCTCCTGCTCAGCTGCGGACAATGTTATTGATTGCTCCAGCTCTGCTCCCAGTTCCAGCTCTGCTCCCAGTTCCAGCTCTGCTCCCAGCTCCAGCTCTGCTCCCAGCTCCAGCTCTGCTCCCAGCTCCAGCTCTGCTCCCAACTCCCTCTAAAACATAAAAGTCTAAAGGGTTGATTTGGCGCGATTAAAGTGTTTTTAATAATCGGTTAATTATCAATTCATACCTTTCACGTTAACAGAGCATACGGAAATACGCATAAATAACAAGTAGGTCGATTATTTGGACTAAAAATGTAGCCGGTAAAAATGGGGAACATGATGGCCAGGTAAACAAGTGGCACAACAAAGGTGGTAAAAGGGTGGTAAAAATAGATAGTAAAATACTAGGGCAACATGGATGGTAAAAGGGTTGGGCCTATGGCGGATTAAGGGGGGGGCTGAACGGGCTAAAGCCAGGGGCCCCCGACGGTTTGGGATCCCCAAAAATAAATTTATAAATATTATCTATACAACTGATCGTGATTCAGACCTAATAGTCTAAAAAAATCGAAAAAAACTTTATTTAAATGGGTCACTCAGAGAACATAGTATAAAATATAGTTTATATTTTTAAAATTTCTTATTTCAGACAAGCTCGCTGGCCGTGTGGAGAGAGTATAGCCTCGTGATGCAAGCGGTGTCGGGTTCAACTCCCAGCAGTGGAATGTTAATTTTTTCTTTTGACACTCAATTGTGACATACAGCGAACACTTCAAATAGTTATTTCTTCGTGTTCGCTTTTTTTTCATTATTAATATTTAGTTTTATAAAGCTGTTAACAATGATTTTATTTTAAGGGACGCTGTCTGGATAGGGCCCCCGTTTGATCACAGCCCGGGGCCCCGAGCAGTCTTAATCCGCCCCTGGGTTGGGCTATATAGTTGGTAAAAGGGTGGGCAACATGAAGGTTAAATATAGAAAGTTGAAAGCGTGGGGCAACAATGCTAATAAAATGTTGGCAATATAGGCAACACTGCTGTAAAATGTTGGCAATATAGGCAACACTGCTGTAAAAGCAATGGACAGTAAAGATGGTTAAGGTAGGGCAACATGGTTTAAAAAGAGAGGGACAACATACCTGGTAATATATTGGGGCAACATACCTGGTAATATATTGGGGCAACATCTCTGGTAAAAGAGTGGGGCAAAAATGCTGTAAAAGAGTGGGCAACACACCTTTAAAATAGTGGGGCAACAAAGCTTTAAAAGAGTGGGTCAACAAAGCAGTAAAAGAGATAGCTAACATGGATGATTAAATCAGGGCAACGTTGTTTATTAAAAGAGTGTAGCAATGTACGGGACGGTTTTATTTGTCATTCTTATTAAAATATCTTAGACTAGATGCCCGTGGCGTAGCATATACCGCAGATTTGCTCATAGATAGTGCAATGAAAGTGGGGAGGGGGGGGTGAACAGACACAAACTAAATCACGATGAAAACAGAACAAAAAGAATGAACCTCGGATGTATAGGGATAACTGCGACGCATTGTTGATCTGGAAACATGTGCACTGGGGTTAGCCACTTGCCACCGCCCACCCTGCACCACTCTAGCTTGCCAACCATTACTAAAGGTCACACGTCAAGCTTATTTCTAGTAATTTCTACTCGTCTTATGTTGTCATGGTTTTGCGGAGTGATGATCGAAAAGAAAGTGGGAAATGAACAGGCAAAAAAACATTTAATTTTTTTTTTTTTAAAGTAATGGCTTAGCTGGGGATTGAACCTGCTACCTCCGTTGTGTTAGACGAATATAATAACGACTACACTACAAAATACATGTCATTTTGTTGTTCTGAAAGAAGATAGTAATTGACCAGTGGCATCGCTAGGGGGGTGCGGAGGGGGCGGGCCGCCCCGGGTGACACCATCAGGGGGGTGACACCAGACCGTAAAATTCTATATATTCCCGTTATTTGGCACTGGAAAACTCGGGGGATTTCTATGGGTTAAATCATGAGGGGGTGACACCATGAGCTACCGCCCCGGGTGACACCAACCCTAGTGACGCTTCTGTAATTGACCTCAATTCAACGGTGGGTTCAGAAAGCTTGCTACTTGTTTGGTGTCCGGCATGATGAGAATTATATATATATATATATATATATATATATATATNTATATACATATATATAGATGCTGCTTGAATCAAGCTGACCACTAACTAACCAAATGTGCTCCAAAGACTTAAACAAATTTTTTTTTTACCACTTTGTGTCTCATTATTTTTATATAGTTTAGACATTGTAAAGTTGTTCCCTTTCAAAAACTTTATGTTTTGGTAATGTCTTTAAAATTTAATTATTACTTCATTTTGGGACCAATAAATTGTTCCACAACTATTTTGAAAGTAACCACTTTGCTATGTCCCGCCAGCAGACAACTGGAATTGGCAAAGTACCTCGGAAGGAAACTGAAAAATAGTGCAAATACTGGAATTGGAATGGTGTAGATATAGAAAACTCTTAATAATAATGAAAAAGTTCTTGTTTGCATCTACCTTTTGAGATGAATTTTTCTTTTTTTACAAAATAATATTTTTTTTTTTAGAGAAATGGAAATGCATGTCCTATCCCCCTACTACTGTTTCAAGGAATTCATTTCAAGGACCTATTTGAGCTACTTTGTTAATGTCATAACTGTAAGCACCTATTTAAGCTATTACATTAATGCCATCGCTGTGAGCACCCAATTGATCTTTTTTTATTAATGCCATCATTGTGAGCACCTATTTGAGCTACTTTGTTAATATCATCATTGTGAGCTACTTTGTTAATGCCATCATTGTGAGCTACTTTGTTAATACCATCATTATGAGCACCTATTTGAGCTATTTTGTTAATACCATCATTGTGAGCCCCTATTTGAGCTACTTTGTTAATACCATCATTGCGAGCACCTATTTGAGCTACTTTGTTAATACCATCATAGTGAGCACCTATTTGAGCTACTATGTTAATACCATCATTGTGAGCACCTGTTTGAGCTACTTTGTTAATACCATCATTTTGAGCACCTATTTGAGCTACTTTGTTAATACCATCATCGTGAGCACCTATTTGAGCTACTTTGTTAATACCATCATTGTGAGCACCTATTTGAGCTACTTTGTTAATACCATCATTGTGAGCACCTATTTGAGCTACTTTGTTAATACCATCATTGTGAGCAACTGTTTGAGCTACTTTGTTAATACCATCATTGTGAGCACCTGTTTGTGACATACAGCGAACACTTCAAATAGTTATTTCTTCGTGTTCGCTTTTTTTTCATTATTAATATTTAATACCATCATTGTGGGCACCTATTTGAGCTACTTTGATAATACCATCATTGTGAGCCCTTGTTTGAGCTACTTTGTTAATACCATCATTGTAAGCACGTATTTGAGCTAGAGTGTGAGCAGTGTAATTAAAAACATTAAAACTGTAATAATGAAACTTTTATTTGAAGTAAGAGTCCAAGAACCAGAAAAAGTAATGTATCAGTTCCCAAATCAAAGTTTGAATCACTCTAAATTTGTATATAAGTATTATAAGGCAGAGTCTGTATGTTTCAATACAAAATACACAGATTTTATGTTAACCTTTGACAAAAAACAATTTTGAGACAAGATCAAATATATTCCAGCAATTTAATATTCAGATAAATCTTTATGGTTATATTTTATTCAAAATGAAAGTAGGAGTAGGAGTGACAAAGTAGAAAAAAATCTCTGATCATCTGTCAAAACCTGTTGGCAAACGATGACAATAAGGATAACAAGAATATCATATCAACATACAAATCCTTCCTCACAATTCAAGTAAAATCACTCAGATTGGGAAGAAAGTCAAGCGTAAATCTTCTTTGATGATGGCAATAATTTGATATATATATATATATATTATAACATGAGCTTATGTATAGCTATTTTTTTAATAACAGAAATGAGGTGTAATAATTTTTTTCAAAGTATTTCTTCAACAGTGGCACAAGCTGATCTCAACAATCTCATAGCCGAGGACTACTTTACAAGAGATACTTGTACACCAAGACACCTGCCACACCAACAAGAACAGCAAGTCCGAAATAAATAGAAGAACGAAAATAGGGTTTGTATGGCCTCCAGCGCTCACTTTTCTGCTGACGTTCTTTCATTCTGCGCAACTTTTCCAGAGTTTGTCTCTTCCTCTCCTCCCTGATTCTGTGGCGTACCTCCGCTGCCCTGAAATTGTCAAAAATAGATTTTCATTATAAAAGTTTGCAACAAAGCCTCTTTTCTTGCAGGAACAAACGTTCAGCTATCATGTGTAAATAATTAATAAATGTAGAGTAACGCAAGCTAACTTGTACCACATGGCAAAACTTATCATAATAACCATATTAGTAGCACCTTAGCTAATTTGCAGTAACCTTTCCTTTGTGTTAGCTTGGCTAAAATAATCAAAATTTAAATTCTAAAAAATCATCGAAATGAAAACAGCTCTAGTTCAATCTAAGTCACTTTTGCCTTCACCCATTTGGCAGCATTGTTCACTTTTACTGTCTATACTTTTACTGCCTACACTTTTACTCCCTACACTTGTACTGCCTACACTTTTACTCCCTACACTTGTACTGCCTACACTTTTACTCCCTACATTTGTACTGCCTACACTTGATGCTTCCATTGGCCAATCAAACAAGCAGAGAAGTTCTTTAGTTTTTACCTTTCAGTGTCGCTGTCTTCACTATCCCTCCCAACATCTTCATCCCTGTCTATCAGCTTGTCAAACTCTTCATCATCATCATTTTCTGCATCCGACCATCTCTTAGATGATTCCTCCAGCTCACCATCCCAGCCTGAGTAACCTGGTTGTCTTTGTAGGGGGCTCTTCTTGGCTGGAACAGGAGGGGGCAGGTTTTCTATACTCTGTAACAAATCCTCCACATTGGGAATTTCAATCTTGGGCACGAGGCTTGTAGTGCGCTCGGGGGGTGGTGGGGGGCCTTCTAGGTGGTTCTGTTGATAGATGACAAAAATCTGGCTATATACATCTCTCTATAAAGATTATAAGTATAGATGCCAAATATCTGACTAAATACATCTATCTATAGAGATTGTAAGTATAGACATCTTTTTGCCCCCCCCCCCCACATTACGCATATGAACCAATCCATCTCTTTAATCCCCCAACACAAAACAAAAACCATTTATTAATATTAAATAGAAACAAAGAAGAGCATAAACATGAAATTATTTGTACTGCCACAAGAGGAATACTATCTCTCTCTATAATGTAACCAGAAGGTTAAGGTCTCAACAGTATTTAGGTATTCAGACTTCCGAACATGACCCACATCCCCTACAACTGCAAGTGTGAACAGGGCTATGTCACCCCTCTCCCTACCTTCCTTGTCCCTTTCTCATGTGTTCCAGTCATTCTCGATGAGGACAGTTACGAATTTTATGTAACTTTTAAACCAAATAAATTTTGACATGTGTGGACAGTAACAGAAAGTTGTGTTCAAATCTGATGAGTGGTTTCTACCAGTCTTCTGCCAGAGCCGTTGTTTCTTTGTAATTGTTACATATGCAAAAAGCGTATTTGTGCTTATGAAATAGTCTTATCTTGAGAACCCCTCATTAAATGCAATATCTTCTCCTACATCCGTCCTGTCCCCATTGCATACATGGATAGGCCTCTTAGCAATCCAAAGGACATGTCATCATCAAAGCTTAACAAGCAATCCCTCTGGCTTTTATTTACTGCTTTCTATTTCTATACAATTATTTTAACAAACCTTTCCAACTTTACACTTACCAAAATACAACAAACAAAAACAGTAAATTGTTTATTGTTTAAGTCCTAACACTTTTTAAAGGGTTTCATTTCTGTCTAAACAGAGACATTCGTAACATTGAAATAGATATAAAATAAATTGGAGGGAAATGTTTTTTTTAATGTCAGAAATATAATTTGATAACTAATTGGATTAATAGGGCACTGAATAAGTGCATAATATTTCACATCATTTAAACAAATGTGTCACATGAAAAATAAAGGGGTTGACATCAAGGAGAAAAGGGGAGAAAACCGTGTGTGGAAGGGGGTGAAAGACAAGATGGCTGAAAAGTTTTAGTTGATGTTTTTACCATGTAAATGCAGAGTCCTTCTACTTCATTAAATTGAAACTAGGTGTTGCTTGCATTTTGTCTTAATTTTTTAGCTGCTGATATAACAATTCTACAAAAATATATGAGCACATAACTAGTCCCACCCAGTGCAGTATCACCATATTTGTTTAGAAAGTCAGTGACATGTGTTGTTTTAGATATTACATTGATTTTACTATTGTGTGGCTTAACAGAACAGCTGAATGGTTAAATTAAATCTTTACATTGTGCATCCATTTAAAAAAAATTTTCTTTATCTACTATTTTAATTTGTGATTATTTGGAGTTACACAGATGAGAAAATACATTATAATATAACATTTAGATTCAATTAGTTGCTAATGTTGATGTCATGTCAGTAAGTTATAGCCAATATTTAACATCGTTACGTTTCAACAATAGAAAATCTGGTCTAAATACTTTCATGTTTCCAGTGTGGAGTGTCACTGGAATGTGTAAAGGGTCTAGGGTGTGCTGTGAGTGAAAAAAATAATTAAAAAATTGCAGAGCACTGGCGGCTGAGTAAAATTTGGGATGCTCATATCTCGAACATTTAGTCTCTGTTGAAGTAAATGTTTTGTGGGAAAAGAAGGCTACAAGAATATAAGATTTTTGGGGGTACCTGAAGACTGTTTAGTCCGCCACCATTAAGGATGACATAGGCACCTTGAATGATGGCAAGATAAGAAAATCGTAGTTGATCATGTGTTTGGATGAGACCCATGCGATAGAAGCGCATGTGCAGAAGCATTTCTTTGACATTGATGCTGTTCAAACTCCCTGTGTTTTCCACCTGAAAAAGACAAGAAATTGCCAGTTATAAAAATTAGAAATAGAAGCTTGTACCAATTTCTGTAATGTTTGAAATTTGAAGCTATTTTATTGCTGTGCTATGTTAATTTAGGTAATATAAGAGCTTTTGGAGAAACCTTATTTTAATTGCTATTTAACAAATTTAAATAAGTTTTTTTTTTTAAAAAGTTCCCGCGTAAGTTCATTGGTCCATGGGCAAAACAACAAAATTGTTAGCAAAGTTGCACAGCATCCATTTCTTGTGCAAAAAGTTACACTCAATAAACTTAGATGTTATCCGCATCAAAATTTGCTGTGCAGTAATTCTAAATTGTTTTGTGGCAGCGCAGTTTAAAGGGAACATTAGTTAGAAGATAACTTTGATATTTGTTTACATCACATTTAATAAAAGAAAAATGGTCATGGTTAAAAAAAATATTTCTTGAATAGGTAGAAATTATTTACAGACATTATAGCAGATAGAACAACCCATAAAAACATTTTTTTTTTTACTATAGATCACTTATATATGAGACATAACTAAAAGTATTGATTATGTTTAATACAATGCTCACCACAGGACAGACTGGCATAAACATTTAATGGTGAAAATATCATAAAAGTATGCTCAATATAGTCGTTAATATGCACCGCACTGCGCAACAAGCAAATATTTTAAAAGTACTTTCAAGATAATAGACACCACATGACAGTCTAGTGCAAACATTTACATACTACATACAGATAATCTAAAAATTCATTAATGTAATTAAAGTACATTCGGTCAATCTGATATTTTGATAGATTACATTGTTAGGTGACAAAAGTCTATATGCAAAAATTTCAGCTCGATGGGGTCACGGAAGTGGGTCATTTTTACTTAAGTTTATCCATGAGTGGGACCATGACAGAGAGACAAAACTGTGAAATAAGGGATTAAAAAATAATTAAATTTTTAAAGAAAACATTGTCATTATTTGAGTTATATTAAAAAAAAAAGTAAGAAAATACAAACCAAGACAAGACAGGAATCAACCAAGCAGAATGTTCCAGAACGACCAATGCCAGCACTACAATGAACTATGGCAGGGCCGACATTTGTTTCTAATGATCCTGTTTGCCGCACACAATCCAGAAAATGGAGAAAAGCTACAGGTGATGATGGAACACCAAAGTCTGGCCAAGTTGTATAATGAAAATGAAGAACTTCACGTCTTTCTTCAGACTGAAATTAATTACAATAGTGATTAAATAAAACACATGTTTTACTAAATAATTTTTTTTTAAGTTTTAAGAACACAAGTAAACATGTGTCTTGCTTACTCTGCAGTCATTTTGCGGCACAACTTTTGTGAATCTTCGTGGTACAATTATTAAAATCATGGTGCAATGATAACACTTTACTACTAGAGTTTTATAACAATTAAAGGCCCAAATAAAAAGCTCCTAACTGGTGTAAATGCCGTACCACTTTATGGTTTAAAAATATTGATTAGTCCAGCAGCAATAAAGTTTCACATTGTTAGGAAAAGAATCGATTTTGCCAAATGAGTAAAATTGGTTGTTGTTTTCAAATATGGCATGAGAGATACATTAATTATCTTAGTAAACATGTGTTTTTCAACTGGGGTTCCTACAGCCTCTAAGGATCCCAAGGTGTCCTGAAATTCTCCTGAAAAAAAGTATTAAAAACTTTCTCTAGGGGAAACTTCCCGACACAATTTCTTCTTATATGTCCTGAAATTTTAATTATCCTGAGGGAGGGGTGTAACAATACAAGGTTCACAATTCTATTTTTTTCCTCTCTCAAAAGCAAGATAACAGGTTTTAACCAACTGGCTTATATTCCTCAATTTTATAAGTGTCCTGGAAATTTTATATTTTTTCCTGTAAATTCTAGAATTCAAATAAAGATTTGATGCAGGAACCCTGTTTAACTGACATTTAATTATATTTAATAAATGAAAATAAATAATGTTTAGCTTCACCTGCACACAAAAAAAAAAAAATCTTTATTCCTAACAAATGACTTTCTTATTTCTTGTAATATGTTTCCATACATGAGACTCAGGTAAGTGAATATTATGGATGCTGTTAAATTTAATAGAATTAGAAGACTAGCAAAGCTTTGATGAGGGGTAAGGGGGGGGGGGGAATCTAGTACATAATACAAACAGTGCTAGATGATTCTCAAACTTACACTCACATTCATGTAATTATTTTAAATCATTTTCTTTGAAGCTAAATGATAAATTTATGTTAATGTTAATTACCTCAGTTTTTTCTAGTTCCAGTTTCCTGAGTGTAAAATGCTGATAGTCTTGCTCTCCCAATAATGTGACCTTAATTCCACATTCAGGAAAATACATTTCTTCTTCATATCCATAATCTGTCCCAAGTGGCCAATACTGAGAACATTTCAACTGTTAACCATAAGATAAAATATTGTCAGAAATTTGCATTTATACTTTAAACCCAGGGGTCTCAAACACACGACTTGCGGCCCGTTGGATGATATTTTGTGGCCCCCACTAGATATTCAAGTTTTGTGCAAGTGTGGCCCGCCGTGGAGGTAACAACAAAAATTAAATTAATATTAAATATTTTAAATAATGTAATAGAAAATTTAATCTTTGGCATTCAAGGAACTTTTTTTCTAGACAATTAAGTTTTATGGATTGGCTTGATGTCTTAAAACATGTCTAACAAGGCAGCAACATTTTTTCAAGAAAGCATGCAAGGATATTGATTCAGCTGTCGATGTCAGCAAGGTAGTGAGTGAGATGATTGTTACGGCTAGAAGCCATTTACAGATGACAAGTTTATCAAAAAGTGTATGTTACAGGTTGCAAGTATTGTCTGTCCGAAAAAAGGGTCAGCTTACCAACATCAGTCTTTCAACCAACACAGTGGCAGAGCGCACAATTGAGTTGTCAAGAAACATACAATCAACTGCAAGAGAAGGCCAAACATTTCAGTGCGTACTCAGTTGCTCTGGATGAGAGCACATAAATCACTGACACTGCTCAATTGGCAATCTGTTTCCTTGGTATTGATGACAGTGATGCCGGTTTATTATGGCAGAAGTTTGCTTGAATAACAACAGACCTTCAATGACAAGGAGTAAAAATGGACTGGTTGCACTTGTTCAAGAGCATGTTCTGTGCAGTAAATGCCTCAAGTTGACAATGTGATGTCTGTTATTGTGGAATGCACCAAGAGTATAAGATCCAGGTGCTTAAAACACATGCAATTTCTGAGGTTTTTTTTGGAAGAAATAGAGTCTGCATAAAAGAATGTGCTCTACTTTACTGAGGTGCGTTTGCTCAGCAGGGAACCTGCTTGATTAGGTTTTTTGAGTTTAGCACAGAAGTGAAAGCTTTCATGGCTGTACCTGTGCTAAAAGATCGCAAACGACTCATGGACTTAGCTTTTCTTGTTGCCATCACACAGGATCTGAATGTACTGAACAAGAAGTTACAATGACAGGAGCAGCTTGTCAGTGTTGCCTATGAAAATGTAAAAACCATGTTTACAAAACATATTTTATGGAAAGCCACTCGTGGACGTGGACATGCCATTCGATGGTGATGAATATATTGATGCCATAGAAAAGTTACAAGAAGAATTTGATCACCAATTTGCAGACTTTAAGAATCACAAAGCCACTTTTTAAAATATTAATTACTTCTCTTCTTTTGATATCCAAAATGCCCCTGCTGTGTTGCAGATGGAACTCAACGACTTGCAGTGCAACTCTCATCTGAAAGCTAAGTTCAGAGTGGTGAATGGAAAAGCAGACAAGCTAGGTCAATTTTTGAGAGAATCGTCCCTAAACTTCCCTGAACTTTTCACCCGGACTATGTGCCTTTTTGGTTGCACATACATGTGTGAGAAGTTGTTCTCTATCATGAACTTCAATAAATCCAAGTACAGGTCGAAACTCACTGATGATCACCTTCAAGCTATACTGAGGGGCTCGACTGCTTCCTTCCTCAAGCCAAATGTGCTGCAGCTGTGTAAGGGGAAATGCATTGAAGTCTCTACCAGCAAGGAGCAGTAATTGTAGCAAAGGCAGCAAGAGTTCTGCCAGTTAAGCCAATGTTTGAACCTTTAACAAATAATAATGAATAAAGATGGGGGAGATTGAACAGTTGTACAATTATTTTTTTTTCATTAACTTGATGCGGCCCAGCATCACCCAGACTCTGACTCATGTGGCCCCCTGGCAAATTGACGTTGAGACCCCTGCTTTAAATTTTAAAAATGCTTTGTATTTTGCAAGCCAATTGATGTAATCAAGGGGTTTCTAGAAATCAGCTCTAAGGCAATGAAAGAACTGTTAAGTAATGAGATTTTCAGAGAATTTCAAAAAGATTTTATCTTGAAGAAACTCTAATACAAAGTGCTGACAGATACAACATCTGATATGCAACTCTTGGCAAAAATCATTAAGTGTTTTTGGCACAAAAAATACCATAGCCAACTAAAAGTAGGAATCCATTTTGGTATTGGATAAAAGCTTATATGAATTTTTAAAATTTATAATTTGACTAAATAATCTTATCACAGAGTAAAACAGAATAATGAAGCAGGTGCATTTGACTTACAGTATCCTTTTCAACTACTCTGTTTAACATAACAATAGCTTTAGTATTTTGCTCCCATGTCATCTGCCAGAAGTCACACATTGTATGCTCAAGTGGCCCCTAAAAAGAACAAATACTGTTGTTAAGAACCTATAATATATTTTGACCGTATTATATAGCCATAACATTACTATATGTCAAATAATTTTTTTTTTAAACTTTCTATTTATAAAACTTAAATAACTGAAGCAGCAGTAAAAAGGCAAGAGGACAAAAATATGACACAGATCAATAAATAAGGGAAAGAGCTTAACAACATGCATAGCACTAGATTTGTAAAAATCAAACTTGCTTTTAATGATTTTTTTTTACAGGTACACTATACTAGGCGCTAATACTTGTTTGTATGTTATGTTTATGTAAAGCCCTGTGAGCCCAGCACTATATGAATTATCAATTTATTATTATTATTATGCTAAATAATATTTAATGTTTTAAGTTAAGACAATTATGACATAATTAGGATATAATTAAAACAAAATTAATGTTAACAGATGAATGAACAGCTTATAGCTAGATTTAACTTGTTATTTTAACTAAGTGATAGAGCAGATTTTTATACATTTTCAAAATTGCATATCAATGCTCTTTTTAATTAATGACTAAACTTTTTTTTACTGCACAAAATGTAAGCTTTTTAACAATTAACTCCCAAATTTTCAAATTAATGGTTTAAATAGCAAATGCTGAGCAAGTAATTTTTTCTCCGAATCAAGAAAATGAATGTGAAGATATTTAAATTTAAAATAAATTTAATATCCATATTTTCAAACAACATAATTTTACAGATTTATTAAATTTGTTATTGATATTATTTTAAAATACATAACCATATTGTATTATATGTATGAAAAAGAAATGTACTTTTAAATTTAAAAAATAGAAGCAAGGATAGTAAAGTATTTACATTTTAACCATGTCTTAATTCCAAAGTGAAAAATTAAAATTATTAGTATAAATAATAAGCTTCAACATTTTTAAGGAACCTATCAAGTGTTTTACTTTAATTATGGGTTTGATTATAGAGTTCTAATTTCAGTCATAAGAAGGTACAGGCAATAAATAAAATGTATTATTAAAAAATCAAATAATATTTTATTAACCATTAACTTCCCAATGCCTAAACTCTTTATTTATCAATATCATCTTACAAACTATAAATAAGTCATGTTACTTAATTAAATGCCTGTCAAGGAAAATAAATTAATAATGGGAGAAATATAGGGTAACATAACATTCCAGTTATTTCTAATTTCTGAAAATTAGAGTCATAGGCAGCCTTGAAAAACTACAATGCATTGCTTTTTCATTAAAAAAAACTCCAACGCTTTATAGGCCAATGGGTGATGAATTAAACTGGAAATACAAAATCCAGTCTTCACTTTGTCATAATCAAAAATGCCAAACAGCTTTTTTATTTTTTGTGGAGAATTCGGTAACAAGACATTTAGTTTATCCTTTGATTTCAAGTGAAGAAGAAAAATATATGGCAATATTAAAGCATGCACATCTGCATGATTTTTTTCCTATTTCAACCAAATGTGGGAGATGATTGCTGCTGTGCCCACATATAAATAGATTTAGAGTAAATACTACCATATGCACAGTTAAACTACATGTTCAGAGTAGCTATTGTTTTAATTCAAGTTGTAATAACCAGATAATAAAAGTAAAGTTTGAAATGATCATTTAAAACAATAATTTGGAAAAGTTTTTTAGTGATTTATAATCTTGGTCAATACGGAATTCTCTCAGTTTAAATATTATTATCTTATCTGTTACAGACGCTCCTTCTATACAGAAGATTATTGTGTCCTACGCAAATCCATAATAATTAATAATTATAATTTAATGTTTATACAAACTTTTCTTCTTCTAGGCCTCATAGATCCGCAAGTGAAAATGGTTCAATGATAAGAATGAAAATGATTTTGAATTGAAACATTCATTTTATATTAAGAGCATTATGATAATATTTACTAAATTTTACTTTTTAGTAGTAATATATCAATTTATTAATTAAGTTTCAACATTGTCAATGATTTACAAGTGTTAAATTGAAAACAGGCCACTTATTACTACTAGTGAGATAAGATTTAATTTAATACTTGATCCTCTGATAAATCCTAGATACGTATTAGAAAAAAATAAGCACTCAAAACAAAATATTTTTAAAAATAAATTCAGATGTATAGGAAATGTTTACTTTGCTATTGAGTACAGAATAGAATATGTGCTTCAGAAAAAAGAAACGAAAAGCCTTATCTCACATTTTCAATGAGATCTGCATCAGACGAAGATACAATTTAAATAAATGCACACAAGTATAATCTAATAATATTACAATAAAATGTAACTGATAATGACCATAGACCAAATAATTTAAGTGATTTAATTCTATTTTAGTGTTGACATTATCCAGCTGGAGAATTTCCATACTAGAATACCAAGTTTTCATCACTGTGAGAGTAATTTTAGGAAATCACGACTATTTAAAATTTTTCCTGTGTGAAGATCTGTATACTTGATAAATTATTGTATGTTCATTGTTAAATTATTAGGCTTTATGTCATACATTAAGAATAAACTAAATATTTATAAATCTATTTCAAGAATTATTGAACTATTAATTTGGAAAGAATGTTGCTACTTAGTTCTTTATTACAAAATACTTATAAAAATGCAAGGCTATTAGCACACTATGCAGCACTCTTCTAATGTGACTTAAAAAAGATAGCTTAAATTTAGAGTGCTTGTGTAAATTACAACTACCATATATACTCATTCTATAGCCTGTTCGTTCAGAAGCTAACCCCCTCTCTTTGGGAAGAGAATGCTATTTAAAAGTAAGTAACCCGCTCGTAAGCCAAACCCAAAATAGTAATTTGACAGCGTAAACAAAATGGTACACATTTTTTTTAAAACTACAAGCTAGATCGTTCATTATGATTGTTTATTTTGTTATACACATCTTCATCTCTGTGCTCTTTGTTTGGCATAGTTACTGGGATTTTTTTCTTTGGTAAACAGTGCCAAATGCAAGGACATTAAAATTCATTTCTAAAAACAAAATTTGTACATTAATATATTAAAAAATTCACAACCATAACAAATTATTAAATAAGGTAAGTGCAGATGTTTAATAATATTTTATAGCTTCTGGTAGAGTAGTGGAATCTTGTATCTACAAGATAATCCATGGATATGCAATGCACATGCAGAAATCATCTATGACCTGCTCGTAAGCCGAACTCCCCCCCAAACTTTCACCTTAGATTTTGTAAAAAAAAGTCAGCTTTAGAACAAGTATATATGGTAAGTATATTTTAACTAAATTTATACTTCTATGTTTTGGTGAATAAATCAGAAAATCCTTCCCTGATTGAGCTCTATCCCTTTTACCTGTGTAAGAATGTATTTTCTGTTTGCTTCTGGTACTTCAATCAGACTTGCATTGATATAATCACTGTCTCCTGAAAGTTTAACTCGACTGTGGTCATCTATGAAATGGCAAAATTATTATTAATATTACAAAAAATAATGCTATAGAATTCATTTATTTATAACAAATTTTTAAAACATGTAATACATGTTGTTGTGAAAGGTTGGATTAAAATTATTATTTTAACAAATAACATTTTAACATTTAATTCAAGTTTGAAAATACATTGATACCAGTGGCGTAGCTAGAGCTTTTGCCGCCCGGGGTGGTCTCCAATATGCCGCCCTTTTAGGGGCCGCCCATAAATGACGTCACGCATTCACACATTTGATGTCATTCAAAACGCGCAACTTTAAATAAAAGCTACATTGAAACATATGATTATCCAAACTTTATACAATGACGCTTTACGTTGTTTTATGCGTGTTACGATGTTAGAGTGCACCCTTAAACTAAAAACATATTTAAATGACCAAACAAACAAAAAATTATTTTAAACAAGCTCATTTTCAAATACAAAATACCGCTTGTATGGGGGGGGGGGGGTACTTTCATTTATATACGGCCTCTTAATTAAATTAATCATATGACGTTTTTTTTTTAATGAATAAGCATGAATAAATAATTGTAATCGAAACGAAGTACATTGTAAAAGGTGGGGAACAATTTTACCATCGTATGCCCTATTTATGTAAGCAGTAGTCAGTAAGAAAAGAGGCCGCATAAGATGATAAACCTTTAAATACACCTTATAAAAATACAAGATAATTATTTTGAAGGCCACAAGAAAGTTATAGGGTCACAGGTATAAAAATGAGACAAAATATATTCCAAATTTACACCCAAAAACATGAAGAAAAAAAAACAATTAATATGCTTTTAATTTTTATTTATAAATATATTTAAAAAAAAAAAATAAAACAAGAAATTGTATACATCAGTATGTAAACATATTTTCTAAATTATTTACTTACTAACCTAAGTTTCATAGTCGGAAAATCGTTATTATGTTATCAAAATTTATATTATTTGTAATATCATGTTCTATGGACAATATTGGTAGATTTTGTAGTCTTAAATCACTTATTGTGGAGCGAAAATATGTTTTTTTCAACTTCAGTTTGGAGAAGCTCCTTAAACAACTAGATACACTGATAGCAATTGTTGAAAACAATTCTTAGCAAAATTGTAATGTTGGATAAAGAATTTTCCAATATTTACTGTTTAATAATAGATCAAGGGGGGGTATTTTCCATTCTTTTTTTTAACATAATGCCTCTTCTTGCAGTGTTATGTACAGCCAGGGCTGTTCCTATCCTTATTAATACCTTATCCCTACACAAACTTCGGCCCACGCAATCAGTTTCGCATACTAAGCTGCATAAGGGCCCGCAATAGCTAAGAGCGGCCCCTTGTAAAGCCATAAAAAACATGGATCCTTTCTCTTTTAATCTTGAACATTTCTTTATCAAAGTAAATAAAGAAATTTAATTGATGTTCAAAGTCTTCATTTAGAATCCTAGATGGTATAGTATTGTACACGAATATTTTCTTGCAAGGACATGTAACTCATCACCTCGTTCTTTTATTTTATTTAATAATTTCACTTATGGATAAAAACATTTCTCGTTGTACTTCTTGCTCTAAAGATAGAACCACGTCTTCTGAATTTTCCTCACTCATATTTTTCTCCTTTTAACTTGGTATCTAGTCAATATTTAAACTCTCTTTAAGAGCATTCTGTGTAAGCACATATCTTTGTTTCATCAAATGTGTTTGCATAGTTTCCATTAATTTAAAAAAGACGGGTTCCATATATTGAGATATCATAGAAAAGTAAAAGATTGCCATGAACTGAGTAAAATCTGATCTCGTTTTACTAGTTATTTCAGATGTCAATTTTCCAAAACGCTTGAAATTTTTTAGTACGTATTTTTCGGAATTATTTTTGTTATTGTGATGTTTATTAACGGAGAAATTAATAATCGTTCATTTTAAATGAATAACCATATATTTATGAAAAATACAAGCTATATGAGTTACTTTAATGCAATAAAAACAAAGTAAATTTAGTTTTTAATAAGTTACCTTACAATAATTTTATAAAACCTGAAATAGTTATATAATTTACTACTTGCAATTTAAACACAATATTTGAACCACTATGTCATATAGGTACTTGTTAGCGCATCATTCTGCGAATGTCGAAATTCCACGCTGAAACTGTCGTGCGATATTAATACTACATATTTTCGAAGGAGCGATGATGTGATTTTTTTTTGGTGCAGTTTTCTTATAAAAGCACCATCTGTGACGTATACCGCTTAATTTTGCAAACAAATAGTTACCTTTTTTTGAGCGATTTAAAATTTTTAAACTGTTCTACGTAAGTTATAACAACCACTATGTAATCAAACAAATGTTGCACGAATCCGTTGATTTAAACTCAAAATTGAGAATCTTTTTGTTTCACCATGGTTTTCCCCCTTCAAAAGAAAAGGGGCGGTTTTCGGAAATGGCTGGGTTTATTTTTCAAATGCCCACAAATGCTGCCCTTTGAATGAGTGCCGCTCGGGGCGGACCGCCCCCTCCACCCCCCTAGCTACGCCACTGATTGATACCTCGAGATACAAAATTAAACAGTTCCAGTGTGGCTTTCCTATCTTAGAACTTTCGTATCTCAAATGAAAATTTACATGTAAAATACCTTATCTGTTCCAAGCCATGCAGAAACAACATTAGAAATTTGAAAATATGGTTAACTATAGAAAAATAAAGTAGGATTTCTCAATCCTCAAGTAGCCACTATGAAACAAATAAATAAATAATAATGAAACAATGTAAACAAAAGAAAATTAGAATGGAAAATAATATTTATTAATTTATAAAAATGTAAAATTTGACCTTTTGTTTGAGGTGATTATTAATTTCTTTGAAGCAATTGCCATAAAAAAAAAAATTTCCTACAATTTCATAAAAATATTTATGAATTTAGGACGCCAACAGTAAACAAACTACACAGTTAATAAAGCATGCATGACACGCACGAACACAGTAATAGGACTGGAATTGACCAATAGGAAAGCAGAAATGTTGAATATACATCACTTTATTTCGAGTGTTGTCAGAGGTCTGTTTTTTTTTTCATCTTGAAACAAAACAATTTTCCCAACAGCCTTTTGTATCTTGGATTTTTATTTCTATCTTGGAACAAAAAATTTTTCCAACGGACTTTCGTATCTTGGATCTTACATATTTTGAAGCATTAGAATTTAGAGGTACCACTGTATATATATTTATGTTATCATTCTACTTACATGGGCTAACATCTCTGTAACGATTTTTACGACGGTTTTCTGGATCTCTGGCTTCCTTTGTAGAATAATCATCACCCAAAGTCAAAAGAGATGATTCATTTTTCAGCCTCTGAATTAAGAGCATACAAAAATTATCACAAATGTGCCTTTTTTCAAACGGAAACGCTCAGTCTAACAGAAATCCTATTGATAAAACAAGGCATTCAATTGAATAATTATCTTAAATATTTATATAAGGGTATAAGTAAAATATAAAGTTATTGAAATTTATCTGAGGCAGTGGTTCTCAATTTTTTTTATAACAAGGCACACTTGAGGTTTTTAAGTTATAGGCCAACTTTGCACACCACAATTCATCATAAATTTTTATTTTTTTTTATTTTTCAAAAGACCATGAAGGTCTATGGAAGCATGTGAAGTAGCTTTCACAGGATTCATTGACCACTAACGAGCATGGGATTGTGTGGTTAGTTAGCACAATGCCCTGGGGGCCTTGCCAGTGCCACGGCTCGAACTCGCGACTCAAATTCTTGCAGCAATTCAGTAGTCCAGCATGCTTTCACTTAGACCACCACGTCATAAAATGAATCACAAAAATCAACAAATTTTTCATTTGTAAAAAGGAGGCAAACATCTCCTCTCAAACTTGAATAAATAAATTTTTTCCTGAGAACCATGTTATTTCAGAATGTAAAATTAACCCCAAAAGCTTGGAGTCCTTTGCAATTTAAATATATTTGAATAATCAAGTTTCAATGGCCATGCCTTGATATACTTCATTATTTCATTAACTTCATCTAATATTTGCTTCAGTTCTAAATTTAATGTTTTAGCAACAATAGCTTCACTATGAATCTCTTGGGGAAACAATGCTTTTTTGCGTTTTTTCTGTTTTGTAAGAGTCACAAAAACCTCAACTGACCCTGTTATAAAGGGAATCCCCACAAAAGAATTCCACGATTAACCAAAGAGTTCCATATATTCTGTTAATTTATAAAATACATCTTGACCTTTTCTTGTTCCTTTTAGTGCCTTGCAACAAATTTAAACTGCTCAATGATTTGGTCACCATTTACAGATCAAATAAAAGTAGGTAATAATACTTATTATTAAAATCTAATTTGAATCACACATTTTAAAGTACTGTGTTTTTGTTTTTTTTTAACAATATACTTAATGACCAAATTTTTTATAAACAAATATTTAGAAAACTAAGTAAAATACAAGATTCTGAAGCAACTATGAAGCTAATTAATCAAGTGTTAAATTTTTTTTTTTTAAATTCCAACATGCACAGAACAATTTGCTTAGCAATATCAAAATACTAAAGTATTCTTTTAAAAGTAGAAACAAAAACCTGATAGCAAAACTTATAGTTTTATTTAAAATATAAACCAAAAAGCTAAGTATCTATTAGTTGATTAAAGTAAAATATTATAATTAATTATCTTCAAAGCAAATTTGATGTATGTCCCCAATTGATGGTGTGGGTGATTAATGCTAAATTCTTTCATTTTCTTGTGGGTTCTGAGACTTTAAGGCAAATTCATTATTGCTAACTTGTTCACTTGTCTTTTTTTAGATGCAAAAACAATCATCAAAAAAGGAGTCTATTCCAATTCTTGTTAGGCTATGTTATTACTTAATTTAAATTAGAAGTAGGCATTAGTTTGTAAACTAGTATTTCCTATTGAAGTTAAGTACAGGTAAATGAATCAGTGAATACACACACACACTAAGTGCTGAATCCCTGACCCAATGACAGTTACTTCATTCACTTTCAGATATGAAATGTTCAATAGATAAAATCAATGATTCAAATTCAATAAATCAATACTTTCATTTCCAAGAATACAAACAATATATATAGTATACAAACAATGATATCCAGTAAATTGATATACTGTAGGCCTATTTTAGGCCCTATGCTAATGCTATATCATACAAAATATTATAGATATAGTTTTCAAATTTACAACTATATTGAGGCTATGATCAAAATCAAGTCTCAAGTTATATAAATAAAAAAAAAAAAAGTCTGCCAACAAAACAATCCTTTGCCTTTAAGATTGAATATTAACTCTTTATTTCCAGAATTATTTTCTTCATTTTGATGAAACTATGAATTTTGAAAATTTATCAAGGGCTACCCTGCTATATTAAAATGTTAATAACTATTGTTATTATGTAACAGATAATAATTTATTTGGTATTGAATTAAAAGAAAAACAATGGTGTTTTTAGGCAGCAAAGATTTATGACCTCAGTTTCATAAAATAATATGATTTTGTTTTAGTAGAAAAAAATAATAATAAAAACACCACATATTTTTTTTTTTTTTTACAAAATTTCATTAAAAGTAATTTTTTTTACATTTTTATCCAAAATCTAAGAAAATGGTGTTTTTTCTGAACTATATTCATATTTACAGCACACAGAAATAACTTCACATTAAAAAAGATACAAAATAAAACATCAAAGCTAAATATCCATGGTGACCAATACAGGAAAATAATAAAAAATTGAACTGTTTACAATGGAACTGGAAGCCATACTATTACTATGCATTGCAACTAGGCCTGTCAAGGGCTACCCAGGAACCAAAGAAATATCTGTCAACATAAAAGAAAATATGGTCCTGACAAACTACTATTTATTTAGATACATATTTTTTTCTCTAAATATGAAACAAAAATCGCTAACACAAAAAGGTATTTGTTCTTTGAGTGAATCTACAAGGAAAACAAAACTCTGCCGAAAATTATTAACAGCAACAAACACAGCCTCTTTTATCTCTGTGCAGTCCATCCTTATTTTGGGCACTAACTTTGCTTTGAAATTTGCCTAACAATTGAGACTAGTCAATGTTGTTGATCTATCCACCTCTCATCCCCCACTCCCATAACCCACACCCTTCCCATGCGCTTGGTTTTTTGTGTTTACTGACACATGTTTGCCTAGCCCAAAAACTGATTTTCATAAAACACCAAAATTTGAACGGGTACCCTGGGTCCGTTCGAAATGCCTCAAAATAGCCTTTACTTTTGTTTATTGTGAAAATGCAACTATTGATGTGATGAGTCAGCGATGTGAAAATGATGACATTGAAATACTACCGCAGTATAGTGTTGTAAAAACAATGAGCAGAGGGGTGCCAAGGCGGGTTATTTCTAGTTCATAGCTATAGCTGACAACTGTTTTAATTGACTAAACTTTTTAGAACTTGCCCCTACTTAGTGGACCCATCCCCCAGCATTTATTTTTGTAATGTTGTGTTGTTGAGCATTCTCGTCCATGAGGGACATCCACAGATCATCGACGGCATCTGCACTTCCTCCTAGGACATAGGCCACCTACAAGAGACCTCCAGGCATCTCTATCCTGGGACAGTTTCTGCAGTATCTTCCATTCATTGCCAATATTCTTGATGGCTGTCTCCAATTCTCGGCACCCTGTGGGTTCCATTTCAGGGCTTGCCTTGTTGTATTAGAAGCAGGTTTTCTTAGTGTATGATCCATCCACCTCCACCGCTTTTGAAGAATTTCTTCCTCAATGGGAATCTGTTTCGACCGCTGCCCCAGTTCCCGGTTGCTGATTTTGTCCGGCCACTGAATTCTGAGAATCCTTCTTAGACAATTGTTAATGAAGGACTGAATTCTGGTCAGGTTTACAGCCGTTGTGCTACATGTCTCAGCTCCATATAGCAGCTCTGGATTCACCACAGTGTTGAAAATCCTTAATTTTAACTTGCTGCCTAAGTTGTTGGCAGCCCAAACATTCTTGAGTTGCTGGAAGACTGCTCTTGATTTTCCGATCCTTATTTTGACGTCAGCATCTGTACCACCTTGTTTATCTACCATGCTGCCAAGGTAAACAAAACTCTCCACCTCCTCAAGGGCTTCTCCTTCAAGCATGATGGGTGATGTCCTGGTGACATTAACCTTGAGGATTTGTGTATGTTGAGACATATGCTAGCAGAAGTGGCTGCAACAATGTTTGTTTTCTACTTTATCTGTTGTTGGGTATGTGCAAGGAGGGCAAGGTCATCAGCAAAGTCAAGATCATAAAGTTGATCCCACAAGGTCCATTGGATGCTATTCCTTTTCTGCTGTGTAGATGTTTTCATCACTCAGTCAATGGCTAACAGGAACAGAAAGAGTGACAGCAAGCAACCTTGTCTCACACCAGTCTTCACCTGGAAAGCATCTGTCACCTGCTGACCATGGACAACTCGGCAGTTTATCCCTTTGTACATGTTTCTGATTATTTCCATAATCTTCTGTGGCACCCCATAATGCCTTAGTAATCTCCACAGGGTTTGTCTGTCCACACTGTCGAAGGCTTTTTCATAGTCAGCAACTTTGACAGTGACAATATTTCTTCAATGATTGAAATATGATCTTTTTTTAAAAACAGAAAATAGCTGGTGTTTATTTCTGTTTAAGTATGGTGGGGATCATCATCATCATCATTTTTCCTTTTGGTTCCTTGTGGAACATAGGGCCTCTGTCAAAGCTCGCCACTGTGCACGGTCCCTTGCCAGTTGTTTCAATTCTTCCCAGCTCTTTCCAGTTCTTCCAGCCTCATCTAACATGCTCCGTCTCCATGTACGCTTGGGTCTTCCTCGCTGGCGTTTGCCCTGGGGGTTCCAATCTAAGGCCTGCCTCACCCTGCTGTTATCTTTCCGAAGGGTGTGTCCAATCCATCTCCATTTCCTTTCCATGATTTGTTGTTCTACTGTCCTTTGTCCACACCTCTCCCACAGTTTGGAGTTTTCGACCTTGTCGTACCATTTTATTTTCTGAATATTTCTAAGGCATCTGTTGACAAAGGTTTGGAGTCTATTTTTGGTTGTCTCTGGATTGGAGAAATATGTTAGTGGGGGGGGGGGGGGGGGGGTGGATAAAAGAAATTAGTGCATGTCCATCTGTAACAAAGATGAGCGAGGTATTTCAAAGTCAAAGCAAAGATCATTTCTTGCCATTCCTAGTTGTTGCTCTTAGTGTCCAATTTTGTGTCTTATAGAGTGGGCGGACCCACCCCCACCATTTATTTTTGTTATTATAGTGAAATCATTTAACGATTGAAATATTTTTTAAAAAAGTATGGTGTGGATAGTAATGAAGACACGTGTGAGTGGGGGTGGGGTTAGATAAACAACATTGGTTTGCTTAATCGGTAACAAAGTTGAGCCTCGTATTTCAAAGCCATAGCCAAGGTCATTTCTAATCCTTCCTAGTTAATAGTGTTTAACGAGTTGTGTTCTATTTTCCTTACTTGAACAATTCAAAGAACTAAAAAAAAAATTTTAATTGATTTTTGTTTCATGTTCCTGGGAAAAACGTGTTTCAAAATACAGTCGAAACCGCTTAAGCCGACGGCGTTGGGGTATGAAAAATGGCATCGACATAACCGATGATCGAGTTAAAGCGAAAACCAATATGGCGGCAAAATATTAACAAGCGCTTGAAATTTCTTTATGTACGTATTGTGCGTTAATTAGTGATGGGACGATTAATCAGAATCGTATCGGAATATCGGTTCTATTTCTTCACTCTTTCTTAAGGTTGTTAAGACCGTTTGTTTTTAAAGACCGTTTAAGTTTAAATATAACGCCGTTTTAAAATAAAAACCAACGTCGATTATCGATAAAAACTTTTATTATTCTCCAACACATCTCTGAAACGTATCGTATATATGCAGTTACTTTGGTTTCAAAAGCCGGCGATTGCCATAGTACCAGAAGCAACACAGCGCTGAGAGCAAAACGCAAGTGGGCTGTGACGTCACCAGCAGACCCTGTGAGGCAGAAACTCGGTCCCTTCCCTTGGTTATAAAAAAATCATAGCTAACATTTTCAAAAGCTGGCGATTGGTCATGAGGATCAAAATAACCAATGTTAAGTGGCAAATTTGACCCTTTTTTGTGCTCGTGTTATGAGGTTTCGGCGACTTAAAAAAATCGAATTAAACGACGAGAAAATGCTAAGACAAAGAGAGAATTCGGCAGTTCCAATAAAAAACGTCGACATAATAGGGTGGTCGAGCTAACCGAGCTCGAGATAAGTGGGTTCGACTGTACTTAGTAGTTTGTCGGGACCGTGTTTTATTTCCGTTTAACACCCATTTCTTTTTAAGGGTTTTCATGTTTAGACATATTTCACAGTATAAATTTTAAACTAAAGGTTTTAATTTGATAAATTAATTGCGAGCCGAAATTTGAACACAGAAGAGCCACAGTTCAAACACTGGTGGTAAAGATATTGCGGTAACGTTTTCGGCAACAGACCTACCTGTCAGTAGTGTAAGATGGGTAAGATGTCAGCTGTGCAGAATCGTGCTAAACAATTTGACAGAGTCACTTCAAAATACAATCTTTGTGATCATATTTTGTTGGCACGATGAAAAGCTACTTTACATAAAGTGAATGTTGATAAACCAACTACAGCTCTACCCCGTATCATGAACTTTTTGGTGCATCAAAATTCACAATTTACTATCCCTCTGTATTTGTGGGTGGGGGGTTACATTCTTACCGCCCCATCCCCCAACCATGCAATTAGAGAAAAACCATGAATTTGGTGCAGTTTTAACGCTTATACATGAGATTACATACAGTACTAAATGCTTACACAAAACTTTATTAAGACACTCATACTCTTACTCATTATTGCAGTAATAAATATAGTAATATTGCATGCAGTTATATAGTTCAATTATATAGCAATGATAATGTAAACACATTTTTATTTTGTACTGAAATAACATTTTAATCAAAAAGAAAAACATTAGTATCTATATATAATATATATAATTCTCATCATGGTCCAACCATGCCGGACACCAAGTAGCAAGCTGTCTGACCCCACCGATCAATCAGACTGCAAGAAAAAGTAGTAAACAATGTGGGGGAGGGGGGTCATTCAACAATTCTTTGAATCGAAGTCAATTACTATGTTCTTTCAGAACAACAAAATAACATGTATTTTGTAGTGTAGTGGTTATAACATTCGCCTAACATGCAGAAGTCGCAGATTTCAATCCCTTGCTAAGACATTAATATTTTAATTTTTAAAAATGTTTGTTTTTGTGCCCGTTCATTCTCCACTATCTTTTTGATCACCATAACAAGCACAAGACGAGTGGAAATAAGCTTGACGAATGACCTTTGTCAGGTTATGCCAATTACTTTATGGCTGGCAAGCTAGGGTGGTGCAGGGTGGCAAGTGCCTAACCACAGTGCACATGTTTCCAGATCAACAATCCGTTGCAGTTATCCCCACATGCATACGAGGTTCATTCCCTCTGTTCTGATTGCATCGTCATATAGTTTATGTCTGTTCACCACCACCACCCCCTTCCCACTTTCTTTGCACTATCAATGAGCAAATTTGCTGCGTATGCTACGCCCTGGGCATCTAGTAAGAAAATATTAACGTGTATCATAGTTACCCATATTGTATTATTTTACCAAAAAGTCATTTTCTATGCGTACAACTTATGCATTAGAATTGACAGAAAATGGAACATATTTAAAGGCAAACTTAGCCAGATAAATACAGAACACACAGTTCAGGTAAACATAATACAGTACGTACGATGCGATAAGGTTAAGAGCCTAAACCACGATTATGAGGGGTTGCAAATAAGGAACTGCAAATAGTTGAGGGTAAACTGTAGTATGTTACTGGAACCCTCCATTGGCTACCATGTGAAATGAGGTGCAGGGATTTAGGGGTGTGCCGGATCCATTTTTTTCAACCGGATCCGGTTCCGGATTTTCTTATGCGAAATCCGCCGGATCCAGATTCCATATTATTCCGGATTCCGGATTTTGGCTGTTTCTATTTATATTAATTATAGTCTGTGTCTCATAAAGACAAGGAAAGCTATAAAAGCATATGACCCCGTGACCTATCAGCATTTTCTGATCACCGGTTTATAGTCTGTATCAGGCATTCAAAAAACTTATTGGCGCATGCCCCTTAGTGAAGTGCATGTACCTATATTACGATAGGTATTTGAAAGACGTAGCAAAGATACCGGGTGATTAATCGGCCCACAAATTTGAGTTCTGTCTTTTAGTCACAGTTTTCCTGCTAGTCAAAGGCATTTGATTACCACATTAATAGTACGGCGAGTGTGGCTCAAACCCTCTTTGAACAGTAAAAACGGGGAGGGGAAACGTGTGCGCCGCAAAATTCAATTATTCTGGCGAGTTGGCGATAGAAAAATAATATTTTTTAAAAATAAATTTCATTTTATCATCATTGTTTACTCTGTTGCTTTATAATTTTATTATTAATTTTAAAGAGCGATTTGACTGAGCTGACCGGCATCACACACAAGAGAGGTAAACATGACGTCACAACGGACAGGGCGAGGCGTTGGTTTTTGAAAAAAGCCTCGCTAACTTTAATGAGCGATTGAACCAGTCCTGATATTTGGACCGGTGAACTACGAGTCCTCAAAATAAAATATTAATAAAGACAATTAACCATCACTGTTAGCCGGTCCTAAAAAACGAGCGGTCTTAACAACCTTAGTATAAACTCCACTCAAGCATAAAGTCAAGCATTCAATGTGGCAAAATATTTTGTAACAGCTGAGCGCTGCGGGCCACGGCTATGTCATACCGTTGTTTAAACCAAAGAGCGTTAGGTAGCCAAGCGGTAATCGACCAGCCAATCGGAGATGGCGCAATGTCCCTAAAAGTATTCACAGATAGGCTAGGTCAGCACAGGCCTGCTGGCTTGACGCAATTTGATGGTCGTCTGCCGTGATCGGTAAGGTGGTGGGCTGGCGGATAGGCGCTTGGGCAGTATAGTTGCTTATTATTTCTGTTACAATGTCATTGGTGGTTGCGGTTAAAATGACGTCACGAATAATAATTACTCATCCCCGCACTATCATGTATGGGATTGGGCCGATTGGCCACTATTAGCGGTGCTGACTCTAGCCCAGTGGTTCTTAACCTTTTTGGAAGTACCGAACCCCACCAGTTTCATATGCACATTCACCGAACCCTTCATTATTGAAATATTTTTTTCAAATTCAGCACATGGGTATATATTTTACTGGTTCACAAAATGAATCGTGCATTAATATCATTGTGTTAAATTGTTACAAGAACAAAACCAATACAATGCATGAATTCACAGCCAAATAAATTCAAAACTTTTTCACAAACACATGACCTTTTTTAATACCAAGTTCCACCAGGCTACAATAATAACGAATATTTTCTGCAAATCAGTGTGACTTCTGCTGTTGCTTTCGAGAGACCAGTTCAGAAATGCGTGGCTTCACCTTGGCAAGTGCCACTCTCATGTCATTTTCACAGCAAAGTCTGTTCCTTTTCTTCGTTTTTATGTCCAGCAGCCTGGAAAAGGATTGCTCGCAAAGATATGTTGTAACAAACGGTATAAATATTTCCAGAGCTTTCCTAGCAATAACAGGATACGTTACCATTTGTCGACACCAAAACGTTGAGAGCGTTGTTTTCCTGGAGTTCCTGTTGAACCTGGCTCTGCTGAATTTCAATGATTTCGTCGAGGTATTCATCATTGACATCTGCTGTCTCAACATCAAACGTGAACGGCTGTCTCACCCATGCTGGATATGACTCTCTTGTAGGGAAGTATCTGTCGAGAGACTTTGCAAGCTCATCTAAGTGCGTGGCAATTGCTTGCTTCAGTTCCGAAAGTACAGAAATGTCTCCGATTCCAAACATATCTTCGATGTTACTTACACAGTCGTCCAGCAGGGGAAAGTTTGCAAAGTTAGTATTCTCTGTTCGTCATTTCCATAACGATAGCTTTTTTTGAAAAGCCTTCAGGTTTTCTTCCGCTTCAATGATGTTGACTCCACCAGCCTGCATCTGCTGATTGAGACGATTGAGAGCTTCGAATATATCAGCCATGTACACTAAAATGAGAGCGAACTTAGAATTTTTGAAGCAATTTGCATGAGGATGTTGGTGCTCTTGCAAAAACAGGGCTAATTCCTCACGCATGGCAAAAACACGATTCAACACCTGTCCCCTGGATAACCACCGAACGTTAGAATGGTACAGAAGTACCTCGAATTCAGAGCCCATTTCTTTACACAGCTCACTGAAGATGCGGTGCCTCAGTGCACTGCTTCGCACATAGTTCACACATTCCACAACAATTTTTAATACTTCGGTCATTTCTGGAGGCAAGGTTTTTGTTGCCAACGCATGCCTGTGCAGAACACAATGCGTAACAATGATGTGTGGGGCATCGGCTTTCACTAGCGCACCAAAACCCAGACTTTCTTCCCAACATGACCTGAGCCCCGTCCGTAAAAACTGCAGAAACCATATCCCACGAAAGATTATTGTCTCTGAAAAAGTCATCCACAAGTTTCTTCACATCGGCTGCCTTCGTTGTTATAAGAGGCTTACAAAATAAAAATTCTTCATTGATCATGTTGTCTTTCACATAGCGCACAAATACAGCAAGCTGACTCAGATTAGAAACGTCTGTGGTCTCGTCGAGTTGGAGGCTGAATTTTGTCGGGCTTGAAAACAGATCTGCAACTACTTGAGCCAAGATGTCATTGCTCATGTCCTCTATTCTGTCTCTGATGGTGTCATTTGATAGAGGAATTTTGGACAATGTCATTTCGGCCGCTTTTCCCAGCATCAGATTCGCCATCTTCAACGCAGCTGGTTTTATGAGTGCTTCGCCAATGGTGTGTGGTTTGCCCTGCTTTGCGATCAGGTAAGCAACTTCGTACAATGCTGTGATAATCGGTTTGTCGATTGGTACAAAGCCAAGAGCAGGCAGAGTAGCTTTTTCATCAAATCTGGATCTTTCATCTTGAATTCAGCGAGCGTTGTGTTCTTGTGTTCTCCATCTCCATGCAGGTTAAGGAAGTGTTCCTTTAGTTTTGCCGGTACTAGACTAGAATAGCTAAATTTCGCATTGCAAATCATGCATATAGGACGCTGACTCCCATCACGTTCTGTTATATATGTGAATCCATGTTTTACATATTCATCCGACCACTTTCTTTTTTTGCTCGACATAGTTAGTATGGATTAAAATATTAAGAAAGAAATCACACGACAGTCACAAGTCGACACTGAGTGCACCAAATTCCCTGCACCACAGATTGGCCAAACAATGTGACATGATCACCGGCAGCCAATGATGGCCAAGCGGGGCGTGTCATTACGAATGAGTCACGGGCAAGGCTCTTATCTATAGTACAGTAGTCATAGGACATCATTGATAGTAGTAATATAGATGCCTTGAGTCGGGTGCTGTCTTGACCTCCCTTCCCTCCGCCGAACCCCGGCGACTGACTCACCGAACCCCTAGGGTTCGATCGAACCCACGTTAAGAACCACTGCTCTAGCCTCTGGTATGTTCAGAATATTAAACAAGCTCAACGCTCACGAACAATCGATTAATGTATCGTGATCGTGTGGAATTCGGGAAAGAGAATCACTTTTATTTCAGATTATGATCCGGTGAGTCACAAAATCTGGCAAACTCTAAAATCCGGTATATTCCGGATACATGTAAATCCGGCGGAATCGAATTTCATCAAAAAGTGAAAAATCCGGCGGAACCGGATTCCGGCACACCCCTACAAGGATTGTGACTCGGTTGCATTTGTATAGCTGTCATGACAGGAACAATTTATGCGACGTTTTGAATGGGTAACCCGAGTACCCGTTTGAAACTTGGATGGGTATGGGGGCAGCATTTTTCAACAATATTGACTACCCTAATTGCAACTAGAAATTATTTTAAATACCATTCAAAATTGCACTAAGTTTTTAACCAAGTTTAGCAGCTTTCAAATTAGACACTATATTTTTTTTATAGTAGAAATATTATCAGTTCATCAAGGCATTTGAGTCAGAGGTGGAGCTAGTTGTTTGTTAACAGATGAATTGTCACCTTCATTGTCAATTTCACTATGAGACTACTAGCACTAGTCATATGATTTGTCAGCAATGTAACATTACTATCTGAATCAACATAAAAAACAATACCCTTTTCTTGTTAACATCCTGGTATTAAAAATAACTCTAGATCGATAACCAGATGAGCTGGTTAAATATCCATGTTTGTATACTGTGGCGGATTTAGCTATAGGGCAGGGGGGGGGGGGGGGGGGGGGGGGTCGCCCCCCCCGCGCTCCAGTTTGGTCTAAAATGGCGCCCCCCCTGAGACGCCCTCATGAATGCTAAAAAGGTGTAACCAGAGAAAAAAAAAAAAAAGAATGCTAAACACGAAACATTTAATCAACACCAAACTGCAATACGACAACATTGGCTTCCTAAATATCGTATTTCAAAACTGTAATATCTGGTTTCGTCAGTCAGGAGCATCGCTAAGTTGAAAAGAATAGAGAAATATTGAAACGAATGATAAAAGTGACGTTTTTCTTGATTTTTTTTAGCAAAACAAGGTTTGCTATTCAGAGTACACAGAGAAAATTCTTGCCTTAGACTTTAGGGGTGTTAGTTGTAGAAATACTTGAAATATTTGTTAAATCACAAGTTTATTAGCCAACTATGATTCCATTTTGGACAGTCATCTAGAGTTTAAAAGAAAAATGAAATTTATTTAAATCATGATGTGCAGATTGATTTAATTCAATCATTTGCATCTGAATTATCGGCAGTAATTGCTAATGAAAATGTATTTTCTGTTATTATCGATTAGACGGACCATTGATATATTTGAAATTGATAAGATGTCATTTTACGTTCAGTTTCAAAATCAAGACATGTTGTGGAACTACATATTACAAAAGCGAGACATTGATATCACAATCTGAGGAGGAAAGGCATATGTTGGCTCGTCTGTGATGACTTGAACTAAGAGTGGCCTTCAAACCTTCATACAATACCATCTATGTTCCTTGTTGTACTCATGTTTTGAATTTGGTCACTATCAAAGCAATGTCTGTAAACAGTGATGTTTACAGTTGTTTTTGGCACAGCTGAAAGGTTGTATGTATTCTTTACGTCTAGTTTACAACGTCTACATACTCTTTTAAAAAATCGAAAATCTCAATATGAATCAACAGTAGATACTCTAAAATGACTTTTTGATACAAGATGGGCAAGCCGTAGGCCGTAAGCATAAAGTTGATACAGTTATTGGATCATTCTCTGCTATTCTAGCCATTCTAGAAGATATAATTTCAAGGCCGCCGACATAACATCAAGGAAGTGTCAGAGCAGAAGCAATGGGACTATCTGCTGTAATAACATACAGAATAGGACTGCATAAAGCTTTTTTTATTAAAAAAACAACAAATTACACAGACTATTTGTGTAAGGAAACAATAAATTAAAGCTTTATTATCAACTAGTACAATTAATGGTAGACGTTTCGGCTCATGCCTTCATCAGTACAAAAACAATAACATGTACTTACATATATATATATTAAAATTAAAACATATTAAAGTATATGTGATAAAATGAAAAGAAATGAAAGACAAAAATAAACACGGACATAGAATATAAGAAAAAGGAGGAAGTTGAAGTATCTAAAGTAACAGTGAAAACCACAACGGGAAAACGATTTTGCAGTCAGGTAAAATTGTGGATTTGGTTAATTCCATATGGAGCCAACGTACCAAATCGTTTTATGAGTCTATTTTCCATGTGGACTCTATCATGGGTATTGGTTGCATATAGAATACCAGTAACTACAATATCCAAAATGCCATCGTGGTCAACACTGTTAAAGTGTTTAGACACAGGACACTGAGCCTGTTTATTTATATTGTACAGGTGTTCTCTAAACCGATCTCCAAGACGACGACCTGTCTCACCCACATAAATTTTTTTACATCTCTTGCAAATAATTGCATAGATCACGTTGCGACTGGTGCAAGTGAATCCATCTTTTATTAAGAATTGTTCAAGAGGGAAAGAAATTTTGTTAATTTCAACCACATATGGACAAGTATTGCAACGGTTACAGTTGCAACCTTTTGTTCCAATATGTGCTTTCATTGTGGGAAGGTGACTTCTTACAAGTATGTCTCTGAGGCTTTTATCTCTCCGGAAAGCAAAAAGAGGAGGTTTTTTGAAGACCTGCTGAGTTAGAGGGTCAGCCATAAGGATTGATCGGTTTTTGAGAATCACCTGGCGGGCCTTAAAATTATGGGGATGGAAAGTTAAAACAAATTTGCATCTATCACATTGATCGTGAACAGATGATGTAAATGTGTCCTGTCTGGTCATGCCTTTAATTCTATTGACAGCTGATGTTAAGATTGTTTCCGGGTATGATCCTCTTCGAAGTTGATGCAAAATTTACAAACACATTAACCTAGATGAAGCATTCTTGAATATTATACCTTCAAAAATTTGCATGCGTCACAACGTCCATCACTATCTAGTGAGCTACAACCTAAAGAGTTTCTACCATTCTTGATTGAAAAATAAATGGCATCAGGTCTCTCTTGTTTGTCAATACTCTATAAACATTTACTTGAATCTTCCTGTTATCAATGATTGAAAATCATCAAAAGTTATTTACGCTCAACAATGACAAACGAACGTCTGTCTGGATTGGCATTAATTTCAAATGAACGTGATTAAGCTGAGAACGTTGACTTTGAATCAACGATAAATCGTTTCGCTCCACGTAGAAAGGAATTTAAATATGGCTCAGGGCTCTATATAAATTCGCATAAACTAAGTTTCTTTCTTAGATCAATAAATACACTACTGAAGAAAATATACGTTACTATTTTGAAAACATATCTGTTTATATTGATTCTTCTGTTTGACTTGTTTGTCAATTTGGAAATTTTACTAAATTAGTAGGCTAATAATTAGTATTGAAAACGGCTGCGGATATTAACTATTAATTTTTCGACTAATCCTTAAAAATTTAAATGATTAAATTATTTTTAACCATTAATCGACCCATCATTTAAAAATAATTGCAAGTCAAAAAGTCAACAAAATTTTTTTTTAAATGCGTCAGATAAATAATTTCCAGAAGATTACACAAACATTTTGGTAATGGCAGTAATAGAGTTTGAAGCTGAAACAGAAATGACGACAGCTCTTCTGATAATTACTGCGTTACAAAATGGAGATGCAAGTTCTTGAATCCATTAATCATGTACAATGGTGGAAAATTAATGAAAACCGATATCCGATAAGGTCATTCCTTGCCAAGACCGTTTTGAGAATACCAGTTTAAGTTTTCTCACTTCCATGTGAATGATTATTCAGTTCGGCTGGTTATATTGTCAATTAGATCCGCTCATCACTTGAACCAATTAATGTCAACACGCTTGTCTTTTTGCTTAGTTGGTGAAAAGTAGATATAAAAAGGAGACATGCCAGTGTTATTTAGATTTTCAAGAAGAACGTGAAATGAATGTTACTTATGACATCATAAATTAAAATTATTGGCTTTAATCGAAATTAACGATGAATTAATCGTTAATTTTTCAAAAGTTAACAATTAAATTTAAATTAATCGTTAACAGCCCTAGTATTTACCCAAAGCTCTGATATTAGTAAAATTTTGCGGCGCCCCCTAAAATTCTCCTCGCCCCCCCACGCAGACAAAGCTAAATCCGCCACTGTTTGTATACAAATGTCAGAAAGAAAATTAACAACAAGCCTCTCAAACGCTTATTTCTGCGATTAAAACATTTTCAAACAAAGAATTTTGAAAATTTGATAACCATATCTCTAAAATTAAAAAAGTTATGAGGGAAATAGTACGGAATCTTGAAATTGGGGTCACAATTTTTTAAAATAAATTATATAGATTATATAAGGGGCAAAAAAAATCGACAAAAAAATTCATAACTCCACTTCTATAAAAGATAGAAAGACAAAACAAGTGTTTTTGAAAAGGTCTTAGCAAGGCCAGCAAGCCCTTTAAATTGATATATTATTTAAGCCTATGGAGTACATTTAAATTTTCAGTCAAAGTACCTACATTATCATTAAACAGAGTGTCTACTGCTATGACAAAGTAACGGCAGACAACCCACGCGGATGTGGCTGGTGCTACGACATGTAACGCCAGCAACATCCGTGTGGGTTGTCTGCCGTTACGACAAGTTACGACATATTGTAAACAATTTTCTGTATTTCAATTATGGTATTACTAACACTTAAATACTAAACTATAGTTCTCATAATGAAATATCATGATCACTACATAAGCTTATTAATGAATTTTAAAGGTTAAAAAAAAAATCTAGATTGAGCCATTAAATGAAAAACAGTTATAAATTTAAAAAATAACACTTTCTCATCAGCTTCGCTAGATCAAGTGATAGTCTGGTTGCTTCGTAAATGATATGACACTATCGATAGCGGTATCGAATCCCGCTGCCGTCTGTTTTTTTTTTAAATTTCATTTATTATTTTTTTAAAAATCATAATGAGTATGCTAATAATTTGTGTTATTATTCTGAAAAGCAGATACGTTGACAAAATCTGTTCAAATAAAAATATTTAGATTTTAGACTAGTCGTAAATGTTGTAACACTAGCCAATCCACATATGCTTGGCTAGCGTTACGACATCCGGTCGCGTCGACTGCTGCTACGACAGTTGTAAAAATGTGATATGTGCTTACATACTGTTACGACTAAAGCTGTATTTAATTATGCTAATACCATTATTATTTTTTTCTTTTCATTTGTGAGTTGACACTCAGTCTGCATCACCAACGAAAAAGGTGAGGCGTGAGTTTAAAAAAATGACTATAAACCATCACTGTTACAAAATTGTTTGGAAGATATTTTTGAAAAATTCTCTGAATTGAAGGCATTGCGAAAAAGTGCTGAACGCAAGCAGGGGAAGCAGGATTTGAAGCCATTGTCAGACGAAGGAGGCATAGCGCATCATGCCCCGCAGACTTGCTTGTCATAAATAGTGCAAAGAGAGGTGGGGGGGGGGCTGAGATAACGGACACAAACAGTAGCACAAAGTAATGGGGAAAAAAGGCCAGTAAACGAGGAGTCCTGTGCGGTTATTTCCTGCCCCCCCCCCCAATAGTAATAGTATTAGTAACAGAGTGAAAATGAGGTAGAAGTATGAATGGAATGGTTTCCTGTATAAATCTGCACACAGCACATTTTATTATTCCACACGAAACTAATTATTTTAAGCCTACATTCTTGCAATTGTGCGCTAATCAGTTGCTTGAGGATTTTCATTTACGGCTTTAGGCTTTGGCTTTACGGTATACTAAATTTTAATGAATCGGCATCACTTACACAAGTATACTATAGTATAGCAAAATCGGCTGATATATTTATAATCGGTAGACCAATATTAAAATTAAATCTATTTAAAAAATTTATTATTAGATTTTATAATTAATACACACACAAATAATGTTGTATTATAATATATATGCGTATCCAATGTAAAGAAGAGTTTGTTAAGATTTCATTCTTTCCAGGTGTTTACTGCAAAGAGTGACTAAAACTAGTCGTAGCAGAAGTTGCGTATGTCGTAGCACTAGTTTCCTTGCTAGCGCTACGACAAGTTGTAACGCTAGCAACATCCCATCGCATCGTCTGCTGTTACGACATGTCATAGCACTAGTTTCCTGACTAGAGCTACGACATGTCGTAACGCTAGCAACATCCGACCGGGTCGTCTGCTGCTACGACAATATTGTCGTAGCGCTAGCCACATCCATTTAATGTAACATTTTAGTAATAGTTCAATAGTCAATAGCTACTAAGAAAAAAACGAAGCTGTCTAAAAAATCCAGTTTTAATATTTTGACGCTCCTGTTGTCAATCAGTCAAAAATGTCTTTTTAAATTTGAGGACGACGACGGCGTGGATGGGAGAAAAACAGTTATCAGTTAATATTAATCAATTAAATATTAATTATTAATACTACTATTACTATTACGGAGTGTCTACTGCTACGACAAAGTAACGGCAGACAACCCGCGCGGATGTGGCTGGTGCTACGACATGTCGTAACGCCAGCAACATCCGACCGGGTTGTCTGCCGTTACGACAAGTTACGACATGTCGTAAACAATTTTCTGTATTTTCAAATATGCTATTACTAATACTTAAATACTAAACCATAATTCTCATAATGAAATATCATGATCCCCAGATAAGCTTATTAATGAATTTTAAATGGTTTAAAAGAAAATCTAGATTGAGCCATTAAATGAAAAACAGTTATAATTTTTTAAAATTACACTATCTCATCAGCTTCGCTAGATCAAGTGACAAGCCGGTTGCCTCGCAATGATATGACACTAGTGATAGCGGTATCGAATCCCGCCGCCGTCTTGTTTTTTTTTTTTTATTTCATTATTTTTTTATTTTTTTTTAAACATCATAATAAGTATGCTAATATTTTTTGTTATTAGTTCTGAAAAGCAGATACGTTGACTAATTCTGTTAAAATAAAAAATATTTAGATTTTAGACTAGTCGTAACACTAGCCAATCCACATATGCTTGGCTAGAGTTACGACAACCGGTCAGGTCGTCTGCTGCTACGACAGTCGTAAAAATGTGTTATGTGCTTACTTACAGTTACGACTAAAACTGTATTTAATTATGCTAATATTATTTTTTTCTTTTTGATTCGCGAGTTGACAGTCAGTCGGCATCACCAACGAAAAAGGTGAGGCAAGAGTTTAAAAAATGACTATAAACCATCACTGTTACTGTTACTAAATTTGTTTGAAAGATATTTTTGAAAAATTCTCTGAATTGAAGGCATCGCGAAAAAGTGCTGAACACAAGCGGGGGGGGGTGCNGGGGGGGGGGGCGCGCTGAGAAAACGGACACAAACAGCAGCACGGAGTAATGGGGAAAAAAGGCGAGTAAACGAGGAGGCCTGTGCGGTTGTTATTACCTGCCCCCCCCCCTCAATAGTAATAGTATTAGTTATAGAGTGAAAATGATGTAGAAGGATGAATGGAATGGTTTCCTGTGAAATGTCTGCACGCGGCACATTTTATTATTCCACACGAAACTAATTATTTTAGGCCTACATTCTTGCGATTGTGCGCGAATCAGTTGCTTGCGGATTTTCATTTACGGCTTTAGGCTTTACGGTATACTCTAAATTTTAATTTATCAGCATCACTTACACAAGTATACTATAGTATAGCAAAATCGGCTGATAATATCAGTGATATACTTATAATCGCTAGACCAATAGTAAAATTAAATCAAAATCTATTTTTAAAAATTTTTTGAAATACATTTAGATTTTAGAATTAATACACATACAAATAATGTCGTATTTTAATATATTTATGCGCTTACAATTTACAGAAGAGTTTCTTAAGATTTAATTCTTTCCAGTTCCAGGTGTTTACTGCAAAGAGTGACTAAAACTAGTCGTAGCAGAAGTTGCGTATGTCGTAGCACTAGTTTCCTGAATAACGCTACGACATGTCGTAACGCTAGCAACATCCGACCGGTTTGTCTGCTGTTATGACAATCTTGTCGTAACGCTAGCAACATCCGACCGGATCGTCTGCCGCTACAACAAAATTGTCGTAGCGCTAGCTACATCCTTACTATAATTAATTATAATTAGAATTACTGGCTAAAGTAAGAGCTCATTAGTTGACCCTAAAACTAAATAAAAATGCTGAAACTAACTTGCAATCATAGCCTTACAATCAACAAATTTTTAGGTTCATTTTTTAGTAATTTAGTTATAGTAGTTATAGTTTTAAACGAAAAATAATTAGGCCTACTTGAAAAACTTCGTTCCAACAATTGTTGCCATCATATTCAGCAAACTCTTTTTCTGTTTGTGAAGTCATTTTGAGAATTGATTAAAAAATATAGGCTAAGATATCATTTGTTAATGTTGATTAATTGAGTATAATAAAATTCTAATGCATGGTAAATTATCTTAAAGCTTTCATTTGTTTTCTAGTTGACCGGACATAAGATAATTCAACTTGTTGAGTTCAACACTTCCTAATTGGTAAAACTATTTACCGAGAAATATAATTTAAACTATTAGACACAGCACAACAGTATAGTACATGCAAACTGATTATTAATTTTAAGAATGCTTGCAAGCTATTGTTTTTGGTTGATTTATCTAATATTTTTAAAGTGGTAAAATGAAGTCATCTAAGAGTCTAAGGGGCATGACTGGGGACGCACTTAAAAATTAACTAATCACCCATACTATAACCAACTCAAAACATTGTTTTTAAAATATGTATACTTATCAGTTACAGACGATCTTTCTCTACAGAAGATTATTGCGTCCTACGCTTATATATGGTTTGTAGCTAGACCTCCGTTCTTATTTGAGTTTTAAATGTTGATTAAGTGTTTGTAAATGGAAAACAGGTAAACATGGTATGAGTCAGTGGCGTCGCTAGGGGGGCGGGCGGGCCACCACGGGTGACATCATTAGGGGGTGACACCAAGTCTAAACTTTTACTGTTGATTTTATGTCATAAAAAAGGAAGACATATTTTATTCATCTACATGGGAATACAATAAAATTACGTTAAAAGCGAAAAAAATATTTTAAAATATCAGTTATCTTGCAATAATAAAACAGTCCCAAAACACAAACTAAATACAACAAATTACCAGAGAGATCTTCAAAAGCGCTGGACATAAAGGAGCGGTGTGTTCTGTTTTTAAAGATACCAAGCTAAGTTTGCTTTGAAGTTTTGACATCATGGATGAATCCCACCCCCCCCTTCCCTCCATCACAGAGGGGTGGGGGCGTATTACGATTTTTCTATTATTTTTTTTAAAGGGTTTTCTTTGTTGTTATTATTTTTAGAGGAAAGTAATGAATTGGGGTAATATTTTTTTAAAAATATTTGTTAAAGTCGTGCAAGCATAGATATGCATGTTTATATATAGGTAGTCTGGTTCGTTTCTCCCTTCCCGATCAATGTTCCCTTTAAGTTTTGAGTTACAGCGCAGAAAATTTCAAAAAGTAAAAAATTAGAATTTCTACGCCTTTGTCATGAAAGTTAGTAGCGACTTTATTTCTTATTCTATCTGGAACTCAGTCACAGCCTTTGTTAAAAATTCAATTTAAAAAACAAGTATAAATTTCCAGAATGTGTCTTCCATCTCTCACACACTGCAAACAGACTTTAGCAACATCATTCAACTAATTTGTCTAACGATAATACAATAAAAAATATCAAACACTCCCTTTAAAATAATAAAAATATTTGACATTGGTTACTAGCATTGGAGCAGAGCAAATATTTTAATATCACTCGCCGACAACTTACAAAAAAGACTTTAATGTCACGTACAAGTCGGTGTGATATTTTAATCAAAATAGTGGGAGTTGTGTTGGGAGTGACAGTGTGGTGAAAGGGTGGTTTTAAAATTACAACTGAGTTGGCCCTGGAAACCTAGAGCAGAAGTTTTTTTTTTTTTAAGATGTGACTGAAGTCAGATTGCTTTCACGCCACTTTGCTTTACAAGCATTGTTGAACATTTCATACAAGACCAGTGAAATGAGGCACGTTTGTATTATGACCAAGTCAATAAATTTTGTTTAAAGGATCTCAGAGACCCACAGTTTCGCCACTATAAATGAAGTATTTTGGAGCACTTGCCAAATTAAGCAAGTTTTTACAAAGGAAAAATCTAATGATTAGGAAGGCATACCAGTTTATAAAAAGAAGGATCAATAACCTAAGAGGAAATCACCTTGGTGAAAATGTTCATTGGTCTGCAGAAGTTGCTAAAATGTATTCAGGATGAAAACATGAATACAGTCATTAAATTTTTTGAATATCTGAGTTGGCACGTGGACTCTCGATTTCTTGAAAGCGACTTGATACTTTAGTGAATATTTGAGTTGTAAGCGTTAGTCGACAAGTCAAATTTTAATTTTGAACAAACAAAACTTTGTACCCTAGCTTATAAATACAAAGTATTCTTAAAAGCTATGAAGACATTGTGGAGAAATGTAAGGATCACTATTGTAATTTAAGATTTGTGTTCGAAGAAAGAGATAAAATGTGGGTTGATTCTGACTTTCGACGAGGTGATTCAGTTTGTCATGACTGAAGAATAATTCAGCGACATTGCCACGCTGTTGGATATTTGTGCTGCATTTCTTGCACCGGGCGCTCAGTGCGAACGTGGATTTAGCCTGATGAATTCTAGAAAAGTATAATCTAGAAATATGTTGTAAGAGTTACATTTAGAGTTGCTTATGAGTATTGAATCTTGTCAGAATGATGGACATCAGATGAACCTCGACAAAGTCTATAAAATATGGATCTTGTTGACAGACACCAATGTGTCCCAGCATATATTAGCGGCATATGGGTATGTTGGCATCTGGTTACTTGATGAACATATAAATGTATATTTCTGTTCAGCGGAACAGAAATATACTAGGGCTGTTATCGATTAAATTAAATTTAATCTTTAACTTTTGAGAAATTACCGATTAATTAATCGATAATTTTGTTAAGCTAAAAATAAAGATGTATGACGTCATTAAACTAAAAATCTCAAGAGAAGTAATAAAAAGAGGCAATGGAATTTTTTTTATTGAGTTATTTTTACACATTTAGCAATAATAATGAGTAAAATAACGCATTGAAGTTTAGGCACTTGGATGAAAATTTCAAATTAATTTTAAAATATACAAGTAATACAACTATATAGAAATTGTTTGATGATTAACAAAAACATAAAGATCATCCTTTTATCCCACGTGTTCAAAAGTTATGATTTCTTTCTAAGATCTCATAATCATCTTTTTCACTACGCTGTTTTCCTTCGCATTTTGTGCCCTTTTATGGCATTTTTAAAAATGCCCATAACTTAGATATTTTATTTAATTTAATTTTAAAATACAATGGGGCCGTCCATAAATGACGTCACGCACCTAGGGGGGAGGGGGGTCTCACTTTTGTGACGATGCGTGACGTGGGGGAGGGAGGGGGTTGAAGAAATGTGACGTCACATCGAAACAGTAACTTTAAATAAAACTTCCACTCATTCCACTGAAATATTTGGTCTCTTAAAATTTATTTAAATTTAATGACTTTTTTTATTCAGTGCTTCTCAAAGTGCCTGTCGATAGGCCATCAGCCGCCTGTTGGTTTAAGTTATCAAGACACGAAAATTAAATATAATTATAAGTTTGAGAACCCACAAGAGAACATACCAAATTGTTACGCTGCGACGTTTGACGTTGACATCAAAGCGTTTGTGATGTCACCAGCTTCTTTTTAGTTCTCTCGCGGCAGGAGTCTGCGAACTTTTTTTTT
>MUZC01000167.1:993950-1008073 GCA_002072015.1 Radix auricularia | reverse complement strand
GGTTGCTGGGACCGGTTTTGCCTATGCGTGCGCAGATGACTGGCGCAGCCGATCCTGGCACGGAAGGTTCGGGAACAAAAAGGACATAGGATGAGTGTGACATGAGCAGGAGGGTTGGCAGCACGGGCCTGTAGCGGTGATCCCATTTGCCTCGCATGTCTTGACACCTTCGTGGATTTATTGTTGCCAGGTTGACCGGTCAATTGCAGCCCTTTCCCTCGTGTCTAGGTTGATGTCAAACACTTTCAATGAGTCTTACAATGTGTCTTCGAAACTTTTCTTTTGTCCACCATGCATGGGACCGCTGGGCATACCGAAGCTAGTCATAAAAGAGTCTCTTTGGTAGTCTATGGCATTTGGGCTAAGTGCCCTGCCTAGCGAAGCTGTGATTGTATCAGGCGGGTGAAGACGCTAGGGAGACCTGCTTTGGTCAGTACCCCTGTGTCTTGACTCATTGAGGTGAGCAGTGCATTCCTGAATAGGGCTGCTCAGTCATCCAGGTGGCTGCCGGACTCCACCTCTGCTCCGTGTCAGTGAAGAACGATCCAATTCCCTGGGCCGCCTGTGTGTGGGGTTGCAGCTACGGCTCCCAATGTACCCACACCTGCCGCTTCGTAGCTTGCTTGTCGCCACATGAGTTGAAGATGAGTGATAGGATGGATGATCAAAAAGTGACAAAAAGTTACTTGTGCGATGAATTGGATTTAAGTGAGAAAGAGTTCGTTGATCTCACCCGAGACCATCATGATCCAGGGGTAGGACAGAGTAGAGACGGCTGGTGACGGAGACGGGTGCAGTGGAAGGCCATTATCTCATTATGTCCTGTGTGTCTAGTGGTTCCTATGCTCCGTCCATCGAGTCCAGACTTCACGTGCACAGGTAGACATACCTAGATCACCGAGGGTTTGAGACCTACAGCTACCCTCATCAGGTTTAGCCAGACTGAGTTCAGAAGAAAGTTGTTTTGTGCTCCTCTCGAATTGCAATGTCGAGAATTTGATGCATTCAATAAAGTTTGTAAATACTTTTGACTTATTTTAAATGGACACAATTATTATTATATTTAGAATGGCCAGAGGTGTGCGACCAAAAACCAATCGAAAAACTTTAGCAAACTTAAAACTTTTATTATTGTATCAAATAGATTCCCCTCCCCACACCCACCCCCCAAATGGATATTCAATGTCGTTTTGACTTAAAATATCAACATTAAATCCTATTCAGATCTTTTAAGACACTTATCCTGTTTGTAAAACTCACCAGTAGCAGTTTGGAGGGGGGGCGGGGATACGGAAAAAAAAAGTTCGCAGACTCCTGCCGCGAGTGAACAAAACTGCGGTTACATCACAAAAGCTTTGATGTCAACATCAAACGACGCAGGGTTACAATTTCCTATGCTCTCTTGTGAATTCTTAACTTTAAGAATTATAATTATATTTAATGTTTGTTTCTTGTTAACTTACGCTAACGGGCGCCTGATAGCCTATCGACCGGCACTTTGAGAAGCATTGAATTTTTTTTTAAAAAGTCATTGAATAAATTTTAAGTGGCCAAATATTTCAGTGGAAGTTTTATTTAAAGTAACCCTTTCGATGTGACGTCACATTTCTTCAACCCCTCTCCCTCCCCCACGTCACGCATCGTCACAAAAGTGGGACCTCCCTCCCCCTAGGTGCGTGACGTCATTTATGGACGGCCCCTTGACTAAATCGTCGAATTGGTTATATTAATTTTGCACCAATTTAAAAAAATGTAATTTAAATATTTTCCTAGACGTAGAAGCCTTAAATATAATATAATATTAAAAATAAATATCACCATATCTTTAAAATATTTAGATCTCTTCAAAGATGGCAAGCCAATGATCCAAACTACCCTCATTGGATGAGGTGTTAATTGTGCTGGGAATGATTATGAACAGTGTGTAAAAAATGCCTACCGACATGCAAGAGAAATCAACTACAGAACACAAGGATGATTTTCCTGGAAAAGAAATAATGGTATAACATTGAAAGAGATGGTTTCTGTGACTTTTTATTCAAAGACTTTGGGGGCTTTATTGATTTAGTTTTGTGTATTTTGTATTTTATTGAAAAGCTTTAATGGAGTCCTATTATTACTATTATATTTGATTGAGTAGATTTTGGGATGATGATTAGATAATCTGTTAGAAAATTGGTTTTAAATGTCCTTATTTTTTATATCACACTGTCAGGGGCATGTATTCATATGAAGAGAGACTGTCTAAATATACACAAATTGTTTTTATTTTTATTCATACTCAAACTTTGAATGATTTGTTCATAATGGACCTCTGTAGATAAATATGCATTTTTCATATTTTGTTGAGTGGGTGCAAGTATTTAAAACATCCTTACATGGAAACCTCAAATCACTACAATTTTTTACATCCATTAATAATTTTTAAAATTATAGGGTTGCGGAAATTATTAATTAATTTCTTGATTAATCTGTAAAAATTTATCGATTACGATAAAATAGCGATTAAAACTATGGAAAATCTTTTCTATGATATTAACGATTTATCAACAAAAAATTATTAATAATAAAAAAAGAGTAGTGTAAACTTTAAAGAAGCTGTTTCATAAGGATAATGTTATCAACAATTAAACATTGTTTTAACTTAATTAGCTATAACAAAATTAAAATTCATTGACACTATATTGTACTACTTTTATTTATGTTAAAAAAAATGTGAATGGCCTTTTTTGTTACTTCCCTTGAAATTTTCAGTTTAATGACGTAATACATCTTATCTTTTGCTTTAATCAAAATTATCGATTAATTATTCTGTAATTTTTCAAAAATTAATGATTAATTTTAAATTAGTTGATAACAGACCTATAAATTTATAATGAGAAGAGCTTCAGTCATTTATAATAAGAATTTCAGAGAAACTGTTTTGTTTAATCTTTCGACGGGATGTTTTATGTATTATCAATAATCAGGCAGTAAATTATTAAAAATTGTGTATTTGAATTGCTCTCAGGTTTACTATGGTGACAGTTATACAAAGGAATTAGGAATAGGAGAAACAGACATTCAAGCTGTTGGCAAAGGTGGTGAAATAACCCCATGTATGGAGTCTGACCTACCAAGAGTAGATAATTTAATCATTCCAACACACATTGATCATGTTAGAACAAGATTAGTCGAGGGTAAGCTCTTATATTTATAATTTATATTATTTAATTCTTTTCAACTTATGGAATAATGGTTGCTTGTGTCAATTAGATAAAATTGACTAAATATATATTTATGGGTCAATTGAAACTATTTACTTTTACTACCTACTTCTTAAAAAAGAGTATATATCAAAAGTCTTTTTTTCTCTTCATTTTTTAACCTTTTGAAACAATTTTTTGTTGTTGTTACTTAAATTTAAGTTAGACTGCTTGTATGTTGTATCCATCCATCCCTCAAATCTTGTAACGTAAAATTAAACCACTTCTGATGGTCCTAGAGATCTAAAAATTTTACTACAGATAGATCTTGGATGACAATGCATTGTCTCAAACTTTAAGATCCATTGAATGTCTAGTAATTAAATTAATGCTTTTTTTTTTAGTTTAATTTTAAAAAAGTGAGACTAAAAAGTAGAAAATAAAAATATTTGTTAAATATTTTTCTTTAAATTTCTATGCTTATAAGTGAAGTCCCTGAACCTATCCACTACACACAATAGTATGGGGCCCTCATCACAACTCATTTATAGATAAATATTTCTAATTAATATGATAGTAGCATGTATATGATCAAAGTTGTGAAATTGTGAATATTAATATTCATACAAATATGTATCTATGTTTTGCAGCTTTGTACATGATAGTGAGTTGTCATAGTAATCATACAACATTTTTATTTTCTTCTTTTTAGCGTACTTTCTATATGTGATAAAACCATGTCTTTTTAAAAGAAGATAATTTTGTAACAAGTAAATTTATTTATCCTATTTTCAATAAAATAACTAGTCAACTTATCATTGTATTTTGTCTTTCAGATATTTTCAAGTGCTAATTTTGTATAATTGCATTTTCAGATCAAATATATCTTGGGAATGACGGGATAAGTAAAAACAACGATCACCATTTTCAGAAGAAACCATGGGAAGCTTGTAAGGAAAAAGCTGACAAATATCTTTTACAAAATATGAACACAACATCTCCAGATATTTTCAATCAACTAATAAAGGATCAAACACACTCAGGAGAAAAACCTTTCACATGTGATGTCTGTGGGAAATGTTTTACAGAGTCTAGCAGCTTAACTGCACACAAAAGGACACACTCAGGTGAAAAACCTTTCAAATGTGATGTCTGTGGGAAATGTTTTACACAGAGCAGTGACCTAAGTGTACACAAAAGGACACACTCAGGAGAAAAACCTTTCAAATGTGATGTCTGTGGGAAATGTTTTACAGAGTCTGGCAGCCTAACTAAACACAAAAGGACACACTCTGGAGAAAAACCTTTCAAATGTAATGTCTGTGGGAAATGTTTTACACAGAGCAGGGACCTGAGTGTACATAAAAAGAGACACTCAAGGGAAAAACCTTTCAAATGTGATGCCTGTGGGAAATGTTTTACAGAGTCTGGCAGCCTAACTAAACACAAAAGGACACACTCTGGACAAAAACCTTTCAAATGTGATGTCTGTGGGAAATATTTTACAGAGTCTGGCAGCCTAACTAAACACAAAAGGACACACTCAAGGGAAAAACCTTTCAAATGTGATGCCTGTGGGAAATGTTTTACAGAGTCTGGCAGCCTAACTAAACACAAAAGGACACACTCTGGAGAAAAACCTTTCAAATGTGATCTCTGTGGGAAATATTTTACAGAGTCTGGCAGCCTAACTGTACACAAAAGAAAACACTCAGGAGAAAAACCTTTCAAATGTAATGTCTGTGGGAAATGTTTTACACAGAGTAGTGAGCTAAATGTACACAAAAGGACACACTCAGGAGAAAAACCTTTCAAATGTGATGTATGTGGGAAATGTTTTACAGAGTCTGGCCACCTAACTAAACATAATAGGACACACTCAGGAGAAAAACCTTTCAAATGTGATGTCTGTGGGAAATGTTTTACAATGTCATGCAAACTAACTGCACACAAAAGGATACACTCAGGAGAAAAACCTTTCAAATGTGATGTCTGTGGGAAATGTTTTACAGATTCATGCAGCCTAACTGCACACAAAAGGACACACTCTGGAGAAAAACCTTTCAAATGTGATGTCTGTGGGAAATGTTTTACACAGGCTGGCAACCTAACTGCACACAAAAGGATTCACTCAGGAGAAAAACCTTTCAAATGTGATGTCTGTGGGAAATGTTTTACAGATTCTGGCAGCCTAACTGCACACAAAAGGACACACTCAGGAGAAAAACCTTTCAAATGTGATGTCTGTGGGAAATGTTTTACAATGTCATGCAAACTAACTGCACACAAAAGGATTCACTCAGGAGAAAAACCCTTCAAATGTGATGTCTGTGGGAAATGTTTTACTATGGCTCACAACCTAACTACACACAAAAGGATACACTCAGGAGAAAAACCTTTCAAATGTGATGTATGTGGGAAATGTTTTAGTGATTCTGGCAACCTAACTAGACACATAAGGACACACTCAGAAGAAAACCAGGAAAGCCAACACTTTATCATCAATTAAAACTCTACTAAGAATACAGGACTAAACACAAACCATAGAAATACATAGGACGCAATAATCTTCTGTACAGAAGGAGTGTCTGTAAAATATAAGAAAAACCTTTCAAATGCAACGTCTGTGGGAAAGGTTTTACACAGTCTCTTAACCTAACTATTCAGGAAAAGTCACACTGAAGAGAAAAACCTTTCAAATGTGTGTTTTGTGGGAATGGTTTTACACAGTCTGGTCACCTAATTGTACACAAAAGGACACACAGGAGAAAAAAATTCAAATGTGAAAACTGGGAAAATTTTGCCATGTCAAGTTTCATAACTATACACAAAAAAGACATACTCAGGAGATAAAAACTTTCAAATATGTTATCTGTAAGAAAAGTTTTACAGCTCTGACAAATATAATGCAATGGACTCATTTATGATTCAGAAGAAAATGTTGAAATGTGAATTGGAAAGTATTTAATAATTAGTTGTTATAGCACCAAATGTTTCCTTTAAGTTTTGCGCTGCTTTGGTCAGATGTTTGCTCAGCCACACAGCTTAAAGGGAACATTGGTAGTAACCTATTGGTGCAAGCAAGGGTAAAAATAAGGATTTAAACATGTCTTATTCTTTTGAAAAAAAAACTATGAACAATTAATTAGTCATAAATGACTATTTCAAAAAGATCTTTCTTTTAATTGCAATAAGACAGATAAACAGGTATTGTCAGCCAGCCTTATAATAATCTTTATCCGTCAATCTTGAGAGACAATGTTTTATCACTGTTGGGTTTGGTTGCATTTTTTTTTGCTTGGCTGAACAGTCCTAACCTTGAGCTCACAAGTTCTGTACTTCCCAATACTTTCTCCTAGCTCTACTGACTGCTGACTCCTTCATCTTTGCTTCTCAGCTACTATGACAACCTTTTTGACAACTGTGCACCACGCAGATCGATCTTCTGATTTACATTCCCAGTAACTTATGCTCATTTTGGCTGCTTTCATGTCTCTCTGGCAGACATCTTTAAATTGAGACATGGGTGACCTGTCTTTCTCTTTCCCGATGGCAGTTCTCTATGTAGAAAGTCTTTGGAGATATGACCAGAGCTCATTCTTTTTACATGTCCTAGTACTCCTAGCCATCTTAGGTGTATAACACTAAAGATTGAGACTTTTTCAATTAAAACTTTCTTTTAATGGCATCAAGAAATTTTTAACAGGTATTGTCAGTCGGCATTAAACCAATCAAAATATAATTATTTTCTTTAATTCCCAATTTTATCATCATCATTTTCCTGTTTCATTCCTATAATTATAATGACAATTATTTAGCCAATGCATCCTAGTGTAAGATTATTCAACTTTTCTTCACACTGACATTTTCATGGAGCTGTGAAATGATCATTTAATGGTTAAACTTTGGGTAGTGCCTTCATAACTTATTCAGCAAAGTTGAGCTAAGAAAAATTATTGTAGTCAAAGTATGATTTTATTGTACCATCAGCTACTTTACATACTATGAAATACTCTTTGATCCACCGTCTCCAAAAAAAATGGAAAAAGTATTTTATTTATATAATTCTCTTCATGGTTTAACCATGGCGGATACCAAGCTTTCTTCCTGCCACTCTGACCAATCAGCTTGCCTGAAAAGTTAGTGCAGAGAGTTCATCAAGCCAACATTATATTTAATTGAGGTCAATTACTTTGTTCTTTCAGAACAACAGAATAGCATGTATTTTGAAATGTAGTTGTTATTACATTTGTCTAACACATGGAAGGTCGTAGGTTCAAGCTGCAGCTATGAAACTTACTGTATTAATTTTTGAAAATGCTTGTGTTTGTGCCCGTTCATGTCCCACTTTCTTTTCGAACATGAATTCACAACATGGCTGTTCATTCACGTTCTGATTTCTTCGTGATGTAGTTTTTGTCTGTTTTCCCCCCACCCTTAATTTCTTTGCACTATTTATGAGCAAGTCTGTGGCGTATGCTATGCTGCAGGCTGCATCTAGTAATAAATAATAGACTAATAACATACATAGAAGTATTAAGTATTAAATAAACATTCATATCATAGCAACCATATAATAATAATGGCAGTATGTTACACAAAAGCTACGTTAATAATTAGAAAAAATGTTTCTTCATTAATTTTTAAAAGATATGTCTGAAGTGTTGTTTTGAAGGACTTGGTAATTAGAATATACTACAGAGTTGTATTGGTAAAGAATTCCTTTGTTTGGCTGCACACAAAAAGAGAAAGATTAAACTGCAACTGCAAGTGTTGAAATAAACTACTTAATACAAGGATTTTCTAATATAGCAAAAAAAACAAATTTTAATGTTTCTTTTATAATGGAAATTATCTTATATATTACTGATGATCCTTCTTTACAGTTACAGAGATTAAATCATCCTACACTTACACCTATCCATTGTTTATGTCTAGTCTTGCATTTTTAGAGCTTTGATTTTTAAAAGTATGTTGGAGTTCTTCTTATCAGTTACAGTACAGATGCTCCTTCTATACAGAAGATTATTGCATCCTGTGCTTATCCATTATTTGTGTTTAGTCCTGAATTCTTATTAGAGTTTTTAATTCAGTGGTTCCCAAATTGTCCGTACGGACCCCCAGGTGTCTGGGGCATCTTTCAGGGGGTCTGTGGAAAATTAAAATTAATTTGGTGGTCCCTGAACACCATAAAGGGGTCCGCTCAAGGTTTCATATAAAATAATAAAAATTTGATTAATTTTTTGTTTTTATGGAAATTAACATAAATATCATTATATAAAATTGAAATAATATTTTTTCAAATAATTAAATGCGTTTATAGGTGCTATCAAATCATGAAGTACAATTTTGTTTTACCTAGAAAAGTTAGTAGAACTGAGGTAATTTCCACAGCCATAACCAATCAAAATACTTGGTTTATTGAAAGGTCCAGCTTGATGCGTAAGAAATGCGGAAATCCAATAAGTAGGTCAGATATATACATGTTTTTAACTCGAATCTAGGAGGTTTGCAAGGTTGGGTATTTATGGATGTGTCTGGAAGTTATATTTATCTAAATTGTATCCTATCATCAAATATTTTCAATAGCGCTTTACTGTAGCATTCAATTTAGAACGTTAATAATTATTAACTGTGGTTTGTTTCTAAACCTAAGACAATGGGTGAGCTCTGGGCCGGATTTAGGCTATTTGAGATATGGGGCCCTTGGTGTTTGAGATATGGGGCCTTAGGCTGTTTGAGATATGGGGCCTTAGGCTATTCGAGTTATGGGGCCTTGGGGTATTTGAGATATGGGACCTTAGGCTGTTTGAGATATAGGGGGCCGCCAAGAAGGCGGGGCCATAAGCTATAGCTTGATTAGCAAAATATGTAAATCCAGCACTGAGTAAGTCAAAGAAACAATGCTGACAAAACAGTGTCTTTGAATATTTTAAGTATGGCAAAATGTTTGAAAACAGATACAAAATGTGATTTTTTTCTGAATTAAAAAGATTTTTTGAAGTTTGCATGGATCACTAGATTATGTCATTATAGGGCATTTAATAAAATTAAAGGAATGCCTTCAATGAGAGATTCTTTACTCCACATTGTTTGGAAAATGAAGAAGATTATAATCAATTACTTATTGACACAGAAGTACGCTGAATATCAACAAGTTCGTATTTAAATCAATTTTATGCTCTCTTTGATTCATTGTTGGAATTTCTTGACGACAAAGACAATGATTTGCGACAAAATTAATTTAAAAAATTGCATATCCTTTATGAATGATTTATTTACACACTTTAAAGAAACTAATTTGAAAGTACAAGGTAACCAATTAAATTTGATCAAAACTTAAAGCGTATTAAAAAAAATTTCATTTGTAGCAAAACTTTTTTTTGCTGTACAAACAAAACTTAGAATTAGAGAATGTTTTCAGTTTCCTAATCTTTCAAAATTGTAAAATAAAGACAAAGATTTTCTGACTTTGTAGTAACTTACTGTCAAACTTAAACTTAACAGCTCTTCATGCAGACCTGAACCAAAGATTTGAAGGTATTCCTGACTTGGATATTCTTTAAATGGCAATTGAACCCTATTGCGAGTGGACAAACACAGATGTATCCATACTAATACTAATACAGGAGCAGCTTATTGAAATGAAAAACTTGAACCAATGTTTGAACTAGGATAGCACAAATTGTGGTTACAAAATCAGATACCAATTTTACATCTTGCATTATGGGTTATTGTTCAGAAGTTGTAGACTGCTGTCCCATCTTCCTATTAACAAAAACAAAGATTCAGTGCCTTGTGAATCTCATCATAAAAATCATAAACCGACTAGAAATTGGTGCTCGTGGGGATTTGTGGTTGCTACTCACAAACATTGAGTCAGACATAAATACACTAAAAAATCACATTGATCAAAGTTATTACTTATTTTCAATTTTATTTTTAACAAAAATTATAATTTCAATAAATACTTCTTGACCCAAATGTTGCTTTATTGGGTGTGTAATTTTTGTACTATTAATGCATTTAAGTAGTTTTTTTTCAACTAGGGGTCTTGGGGGAAGTTTTGACTACAAAAGACGTCCGTGGGTCAAAAAAGTTTGGGAACCACTGTTTTAATTAATGACGATAAAGTGTTTCTTCAGGCAACCCATACAACACCCAAATTCCAGACGGGAAGAAAGAAAACTTTTATTTGATTGTTCTTATAAAAAAGGTGTTTCTATGCTTATGTCTATCTGAGGGTTGTATAAAGTTATCTTTGTGTTTTATTTCTAAATTAGAATTAATTGCTTTAAGCATAACTACTATTGTTTACCAAACCCTTTCCAAAACCCAAACTGCCAGATAGTAAAATTGTTTTATCCCTATGTCTGTGTATTAAAAATTATATTTTTATTTAAATTTAAATAAAGAATTAATCTGAATCCATGTAAAAAAAAATTAAAACATGTATTTGTCTAAATTTTTAACAATTATATTTGGCATAATATTATATGTTCTTTTTAAATAACAAGATAAACACAAGCACAATCTGCTTTTGAGCCTTAATTGTGTTAAAAATGACAAAATTAAAATTTAAATATAGATTAATTAAAACATGTCAATATTGCCCAATGTGGCACTGCCCAGCAGATAGAGCAGGTTGTTCAGGTGTTCAGAATTTACTTTGGGTTTTCATATTAGATAAGTCACAGATACTTTTAGTCTACATGTACTATTAGTATTAGTATCATCATAGATACATGACAGCCTAAATGAGAAAGTTCATCATTAAAAAAAACTAAATGTTCTCCTACAATCTGTTAATACTATTGAATGGAATTGAACATTTTTTAAGAGCAGCAGTTAATAATATCTTTATTCTTATATATCGTTTTTTGCTTTTATAATTTACTCTAATTATCATAACTGACGTACAATTGTTATGAGTTCACTGGTTTTTTTTTAAAGTTTATTTTCTGTTGAAAGAATGATTTCCCTAAAACTAAAAGTTCTTTTGAGGAGGATAGAATCTTGAATCTAAGTCAAATGTGCTAATAAAAAGAATTCTTGGATAATTATTTCCTGTAAATAAAAAATTATATGAAAAATAGTTGAGACACAAAGAATTTAATTGCAGAAAATTTATTGTGTATAGTTTATAGAAAAGGTATTTAGAAATCACTTTACAGGTATTTTAATATAATTTACATTTAGCAAGTAATATATAACAATTCAAAGCAAGACTCAAAACTGCAGGATTTTGATTAAATAATGGCACCAACATAAAAATATTAAATGGGTAAATTAGGTATAAAAATTAAAAATATTTTAAAGTTGTATGATACTAATGTTTGTTAACATGTATTTACTTGATTGAACCAGTATGAGGATTTAATGTAGGGCCTTGTAATGTGGAGTTCATTATATGCATATTGACATGAGCATAGAAATAGAAAACAAAACATACTTAAATATCAAAGAATGTTTACAAGATTACAATTCTCTAATGAAATAACCAATTTTTTCATTTATACTTGCTTGATGAATTGCATTATTTGAGTGAAAGAAATGTGTTTTCTCTGCTAACTAATCAATGTCAAGTTTTTTTGTTTTTGTTATTGTTACAAAGTTATTAAGCCTGAAAATGCATATAATCAGTTGGTTACTTTCTTATTATACTGGTATTCCAGATGGTTCTCAAAGAGCTGATAATGATAATTATTTTTAGGCCACCATGAATTAAATTAGTAAAAACTTTACTATTTTACTATTTTTACATCATATGCTTGTCTTTTAACTTTGTAAAAAAGTGCTTAACTAGTTATTTTTAAGTTATTGTAACTTAGAGGTTTGAAATTTTGCATTGACATTTTTGAAACAGTAGGTAAAGATTTATTATTTAAAGATATCTCACTATTAATATTAATGATTTAATGTTAAAGAGAAAAACCACTGTTAAAATTCATTGGATCAAGTTTTAGAGTAATACAACCATCTGGTCAGAATAAAAAAATTTCATTATGATATATTCATCTGATGGTAATACAAGGATCTAATTATGATATAATCATCTGATAATAAAACAATGATCTAATTATAATTCAACCATCTGATAATAATACAACCATCTAATTATGATATAACCATCTGATAATAATACAACCATTTAATTATGATACACCCATCTGATAATAATACAACCATTTAATTATGATTATATAACCATCTATCTTATCTTAGATATACAGACGCTCCTTCTATGCAGAAGATAATTGTGTCCACAGACAATGAGAGATGATCTGTTGGCAAGTGTTGCAGCAGTTACAGGCCACAGCTATAGGGGTTCCACGCATTACCCCAGCCGCCTAACTATTGTCTAGTTAGGTACCCATTCGGAGCTGGGTGACTCGTGGACTCCTCAGGCCCCGATAACAAATCCTCACTTTCGTGTGGATTCGAACTCGTGACCATTGGTATGACAGTCGAGAGCGCTACCTCTCGACCACCACATCTGATAATAATCCAACAATCTATTCCGGGATGTAACTACCTGATATGGATACAATCCTCTAACCCTAACCTAACAGTTGTAGCAATGCAATCATCTTATAGCTACAAAGTTTTGATCTTGGCAATGCACTTTTGAGTTAAATATACTCTTTTCCACCAGTTAAGCACAATGATATTAAATAATATTGATCTCTTCAAACCAGTGGTGTAAGGGTGGCAAATTCCTGGTTGTTAATTAGTGTCTAAGAAATAAAATATAAGAAAGTTGACCTTTTTATCGAAATATAAAAAAATAAATAATTAATAACAGAAATAAAATATCTATTCTAAGGCATGTGAACCTTTCAAACGTCAAAACTTCAAACTCCATATTGGATATAAATTCTGCTGCTACTAATGCTACTGTCCTAAAAAGTACTTAAGTAGTAAGATAATGTATCACTGAAGCAGTGGTAACTTAAATGATTATTAACAATTGACAGACAGTCGATCCTGTTGTGAAATCAAAATTTATTGTACATGAAACATGAGCCAAGAATGAGTTGGCATATTGTGTGTAAAAAGGGGGGGGGGGTAGGTTAATTCCTCGTTATTTGTCGTCAAAAATGAAAAGCGTTAAAATAAAATTAAATAAAATAAAAACAAATTTATTTACTCAATGAAATTAAAACTTTGCACACTTGTATCCAAACGTAGCCTACCATGACAAGTGCTCAACATTTCCAAGGTTTTTTTTTTTTTTTTTTTTTTTCAACAATTAGAAATAGGATAAAAATGTTTGACAAAAAACTCAAGAATATGTATAAGAAAAAGAAAAAAAAAGTGTCAGGACGTTTTTGTTAAAATTTTTGACATTATTAATTCTTGGCAAAAATAAATAAATTTTTTCAGTCACAGGGAGGAAAATACTATTGGAAATAAAGGCAATATTCCGGAACCAATTCATTTCCTTTCCAAGTAGGATCGAGCACTCCCAGAACATTGTATGGGGAAAAAAAGGTTTTATAAAGTGTCATCTAAATACTTCAAGCTGAGCTCACAGAGATATAGATCGCTGAAAATCACCCTATTTTCAGGAACAAGATATTATATTCGACAGCTCTTCTTCACATAATCACCAAACAAGTCCAGTTGTCGGATATGCAATGATCGATTGAAAATAAAGAAGCATACATTGTAGAATCTTAAAAATATTTCATTGAAGTAAAAGTGAATCTGCTTAATTTTCTGAAATGATTTTTAATAAATGACGATCTTAAAATAATGGATTGCAGGGGATCTTCAAGTGGTTCTTTATGGTTGGAAAGTATACAGGCGTTTAATTAAGAAAGGCGCAATAACATAACCTCTCACTGTCAAATTAGGTAATTAAATCTTAGGGGCCGTCCATAAATGACGTCACGCGATTTTGGCCGATTTTTTACCCCCTCCCCCCCCTACGTC
>MUZC01000167.1:976221-989827 GCA_002072015.1 Radix auricularia | reverse complement strand
GGGGGGGGGGGGCGAGGGTTGAGGGGAGGTGAATCTATTTAATTTGATACAATTATAAACGTTTTTAGTTTGATGTAGTAATAGGATTTGTTTTTGATCAAATGCCCCCGGCCATTCTAAATATAATGATAAACGTGCCCATTTAAAATTAGTCAAAGTATTCATTGACTTTATTGAATGCATCGAATTCTTGACATCGCAATTCGAGAGGAGCACAAAACAACTTTTCTTCCAAGCTCAGTTTTTAAGGCATTAATTTTAAATATGTGTAGCCAAATGGTGGACTACGTTGGTTTGTTAAGTACTTGACAATTAACACACAGGTAAAAAGAAATACAGGTCATGAGAACTATAGTTTCTATGATAGTTGATTTTTTGGTCTATCTTCTCTCATGTTGACACAGCAACTGATGTATAAGTAATTGAACTTTAAGCTAGCAGGATACACACTATACAGTTCTACTACTGCCTATGCCCTATTCTACCTAGGTGTCGGATGCGAGTGATTCTCTTGGTGATCTGTCGTTGACTCTCTGGGTGATTCTCTCACAAACCAAACTTTCTCTTCCCTTATATAGTCCGGCTTAGTAGTATCGCCATATCATCCAGCCAGAAACGTACATATCCGGTCTTTGTATAGTATTATAGAAACGATAATTGTTTCCGGCACCCAACAGGGCCGGCTTTAGGGATTTGGAGGCCCTAGGCGAAGTGATTTTAATGGCGCTAAATGTAAAAGAAAAAAAACAGAAATAATAAAATCTGACAATATATTAAAATATACCGCTGTTCATCAACAAATAACTGAAATTTATATTAAAATATTTGTGCAGATGTCATAAACCTTAAACAAAAATCAATTTTTCCTTCTCTGGTTGCAGCAAAGTCAGCAAAATATCGTAAACATCAAAGAGGAACAAGGCTCATTTGATAGATATCAATATCTTATCTTATCTTATCTTAGATATACAGACGCTCCTTCTATGCAGAAGATAATTGCGTCCACAGATCATGAGAGATGATCTGTTGGCAAGTGATGCAGCGGTCACAGGCCACGGCTATGGGGGTTCCACGCATTACCCCAGCCGCCTAACTATTGTCTAGTTAGGTACCCATTCGGAGCTGGGTGACTCGGGGACTCCGCGAGAACAAATCCTCACTTTCGTGTGGATTCGAACCCGTGACCATCGGTATGACAGTCGAGAGCGCTACCTCTCGACCACCACAATATCACAATGGTCAGGCCTTCATGCATTATAGTCGTTCTCAACTAGTTTTTAAAAATTAATTTTAACTTGGAAAATGTTCTTTCCCCTGATACCACAGTAATCAGAATTGTCAATGCTATACTAAAGGCTATAGTGAAATTTTGGAGAAAAAGAACAGTATTCAAATAATGACGTAAAACATCAAGGGAAGACTAAACCGTATCTGGAACAATTTTGGAAATCATTTGAAATTCACTTCATAAATCCTTTGGATCATTTATCTGAACAAGATGCATCACTTCTTCTTCTTCGTTCTCAATATTGAATATTGAGTTTTGCATGCCACGAGTTTTGCGCCAATTGGCCCGTGGTCTCCGACTTCAGCCTTCTGTATTTTCTGGATTTGCTTTCATAGCCTTTGGTCAGCCAAGACCATCTGCAAGGCAGCAGTTGTTATTTGCAGGTGATGCAGCGTAAGCATGCCACGGCTGGGGGTTCCACGCATTGCCCCGCCGCTTTTCGCCCATTTGGAGCTGGGTGGAACTCGGGGACGCCCCGGGCTACGGGAACAGTTCCATGACTTCCCATGGAATCAAACTCGTGACCATCGTACCACCGCGGCCCCCGTGCTATATTCAAACATTTCGTCTCATCAATTTGGTTGGATTCTACTATTTTTTTATGTTGTGTAGAAATTCAAAGACTCAAAACGTGCTGTCGACGTGCTTTATCTTATAAAATAAAAAAATAATAAAAAAATATATTAAAAAAAAAAATTCCCTCTGAATATTTTTTCTTTTGAACTGTTTGTGTACTTTTTGTCGTCTCACGCTGTGGCAGCTGGAGATATGATTTCATATGGTTCCATCTCTAATTCTGAGCAAATTCTCTGTACGAAATTTGAACGGACACAAATCCATTTTCTTTGCAGTTTTTCATTAACTCGTTTGCACTATTTACAAATTCCAGTGCAATAACTCAATGAATGTCTTTCGATTGAATCAATTTTCTGATCACATTCATTTGAAACAATAAATCGTACCAGATGACTAATGTTACCAGAAATTGATTTTTTTAGTTGTTTTGCCAAACGAGTTTCTGTGCCAATCCAGTTTCTTCGGTCCTTGATTTAGGATCGTTGGCATTTTCAGACACTTTCACTAATCTGGACTCTCATGGGTGTGTTTGTGCTCGAGACAATAGCAGTGACTAATTGTATTTAGGAGGGACAGAAACCTACGTGATCTTCTGGTTCGTACTCGCCTCCCCACATCACCCAACCATCTGGGGACCATACCATGCGGCCGACTTCGGTGTAAGACATGGCCTTTTGTTGTGCAAGCCGAACATATAAACTTACCTAAGGGGCTATTTATGATTATGGATGGTTTCACCTGCGCTAGCCGCAACGTTGTCTACACCATTGTGTGTAAGCGCTGTCCTTTGAAATACATAGGAGAGACGGGATGATCTTTGTCGTGCCGAATGTCTGAACATATCAGGGCGATTACACAAAATAAACAGTTTCCCGTCTCCCGTCACTTCAATGGACGCGACCATGTGGGTGTCAAGGGCCTGGCAGTCACTGCTATTGTCTCGTGCACAAACACACCCACGAGAGTCCAGATTAAAAACAGTTTAATAGAAAATTACGGTACACTCGCCCCACATGGGATGAACGTTGTCTTTTCTTTGACCACCTAGGCATTTACCCCGCCCACTCTCTGCTTTCCTATATAAATTCGCTCTGTCATCTCTCAGTTTCACTTTTTTGGATGCTTTTGATTTCACCGCAGCTAAGTTCCTTCATTTTTTATTTTTATTTTCGTTTTGTTTGTGTATTGTATGTTCGTTAATAAAGGCTCTTTGCCGAAACGTTGCTGTTTTGTTACGTCCGGTCAGGCTAACCCTTACCTTGTTTACATCTTTTCAATTTAATTAAAAGTTTTACGTTTGATATAATTATTGGATTGGTTTAGGTCAAATGTCCCTGGCCATTCTAAATATAATGATAAATGTGCCCATTTAAAATTAGTCAAAATATTCATTAACTTTATTGAAGACATCGAATTCTTGACATCGCCATTCGAGAGGAGCACTAAGAAAAACTTTTCTTCTGAACTCAGTTTTTTAAGGCATTAATTTTAAATATAACAGAAAGGAAACTTGATACAGTCAAGTCATTTGGATTAAGATTATTGTTACTTGTGTTAATATAAATGAAAGTAGGGTGTATTTAGGTGTCTTCGTATAGTACGTAGGCAATAAATTTAAATAGTTGTCCAATTTAACAAATGCATTTTCTGGAAGGAACCGGTTCAATAGTGGGCATATGTTCCAAGCGTACACGTACACATGACGTATTTTAATATATCTAGTGGATTGTAGTGGATGTTAAATGTCCCAAATGAGTCTGAATTATCCCCAAGAATTCCTTTTGAGCCCAAATGAGGTTATTTACCCTTGTTCGCCGACCTCTTTCTTACGGGATGCTCGTCAGTCAATTGAGGGATTTTAATAAAATACATTTTAAACATATTACTTTAAAATATTTTTTATATACAAATAAGTTAACCGTAATGGTTAATAGTCAATGTTTAATTTGTATGCATTAAAAAAAAATTAAATCTAAATCTAAGGATCACAGTTCGTTTTTTGAAGGCCAGTTAAACGTTTTTTAAAAACGGACCAGTTCAAAAGGATACCTAAAAAATTAAAATTATTAAAGTTTATGTTAACTTTATGGTTAACCCAAAATGAGCGGATTCTAAAAAATTTTATATACCCACAATGATTTAGCATTACCCCCAAGAGACCCTTTTTTAAAAATCCCAAAATGAGATAATTTATCGCTATTTACCGACCCCTTGATTAGACAGTCTGTTAGCGGTAGCATTTATTTTTCATTAGTTTATAAATTCCACCAGAGAATGCAACAATTTAAACACGCCTCGTCTATTGGTGACATTATTGTTTACAACTCTTGTGTGACGTACGTAAAATTCTGAAGAAAAAAAAACCCAACAACAACAACAACAAAAGGAAAAAAAAAAGACATATTTTGAGCTTTGGTGTAAATTAGAATTGAAAAAAAAACAGCTTCGGAGTAAAAAGTTATGATAATATAGGATATTTTATTAATGTCATAGTATTTTTCAGTCTGAAACTTGCAGGAATTACTGTATTTTGCGACGCACAAGATGACATCCTACTTTCTAGCACAATGTGGGGTTCACTACTTGCCCTGTTTCTCTTCCAGCGCATACCTAATAATTTTTAGAAAACATGAGATGTTATATCAATGTGGTAGTTTTAGATCAAATGCCTTTGATTTGCATATATATACTTAGCGTGAAAACTGTCATTATAAGATCGAAAAAATTTGAGGAATTTGTATCTATAAATTCTAGGTTTGCCAACAATGCAATGATCTTACTTGTAACATCAATAGTCTTAATCACAAAGGTTAAGCACATCAAATGTTTTTAACAATAACGCTGCATTGTTCGTTGGCTGCCTTGCTATGCCTTGGCAACTAAACATTTTTTTTTTTAAATGTAATATATAAAACAAGCCGAATTCATACTTAATCTTATTGCTTTAAGACATGTAGAGGCTCATTTTATTATCAAATCAGTACAGAGAAAATCACGTCAAAGCGGGAAAAGCATGCACCGGTACCTGAAGAAAAGGAAAAATTCCTTCCGGTCGTCTAATACGAAAAAGTTTGAGAAGCACTGGCTTACAATTTATTTAATGACGATTTACATAGCTCCACTTACGATAATACAAATTATAATGTAGACCTACACTAAATAAATACTTAAATGACAAAAAAGTGACTTTAGACATACTTAATTTCAATTAGAATATAAGTTTTTTGGGTTTTTTTTGTGTTAAAGATTTGTGACGTATAATTGGAGGAGGGATCGACGATTTTATGACGACGCGTGACGAGGGGGAGGCGGTAAAAAATCGGCAAAAATGCGTGACGTCATTTATGGACGGCCCCTTATGCGAATTTATATACAGCCCTGAGCCTTATTTAAATTCCTATCTACATGATTTTATTGAAGCGAAACGATTGGGACGTGGTGGTCATACTGATGGTCACGAGTTCGAATCCACACGAAAGTGAGGATTTGTTCTCGGGGCCTGAGGAGTCCCCGAGTCACCCAGCTCCCTAACTAGACAATAGTTAGGCGGCTGGGGTAATGCGTGGAACCCCCATAGCCGTGGCCTGTGACCGCTGCATCACTTGCCAACAGATAATCGCTCATGGTCTGTGGACGCAATTATCTTCTGCATAGAAGGAGTTTCTGTATATCTAAGAAGATAAGAAGGAGATTTATCGTTGATTCAAAGTCAACATTCTCACCTAGTTCACGTTCATTTGAAATTATTACAAATCGGGATAGACATTCGTTTGTCATTGTTTAGCGCAAATATTTTTTGAACACTTTCAATCATTGCTAACAGGAAGATTGAAGTAATTTTTTTATAGAGTATTGACAAATTGAGAAGACCCTATGCCACTTTTTTCAGTCAAGAATGGTAGAAACTATTTAAGTTGTAGCTAACCAGTGGCGTAGCGAGGGGGGCAGAGGGGGTGAATGCCCCCGGGCGCCACGTTAGGGGGCGCCAAAATCAGTATTAAAACTCATTATTTAATTTAATTTGTATGTAAACTAATGTATTCCAAATACGTTTTGCAAGAGTGAATACTGGAGCTCCGAGCATAACATTATTACAAAACAGTTGTTAAACATGATTTAGGCGCCCCCTTTGAACGTTAAGGGGCGCCATTCTACTCATAAATAAATGACACATTCACAATGGAGGATTGCTGATGTGTTTTTTTTAATTTAAAAAACTGTGAGTTGATGGTAGTGAGCAGTAAGAGACCAACACCATTCTTTTAATAGAGCTACCAGAGACGACACTAAAAGCAACCAAAATTACAAAGACAAGAAAAAGGAGTCGCTAAAAGCAGTGGTTCTCACCCTGTGGTCCACGGACCACTAGTGGTCCGCGAAGATTTGCCAGGTGGTCCGTGAGAAAAGCATGAAATTTACGCACTGTAGGATTAATCGTGAAAGACTAGCAAGTAAAAGAAATAACGCAGACTTAAATATATTTCTGATCTGGCCATAATGGTTTTTAATTTTATCAATCTCGCCAATTAAATTCTCGTCTCTTTGAATTCTTATGCTCGAATATGAATCTTGTACATTAACGGTTACTAATGTATACTGAAGTTCGCTGGTTATCTGACTGTTTTAATTACGCGATTACGTAAGAGATTTTCATGTAGAAATAACTCAAAGCTTGTTGATAATTTGAACCATGGCTAATGGGTCGCTGTTCTGGCTTACTTGGCTGAAATTTTTGAAAAGCTCAATAAACTTAATTCCACTCGGCAAGGAAAGCAGATACATTATATAAATCTCGGTGACAAAATATCTGCTTTTACGAAAAATCTTGATCTTTGAAAAAAAAAAAAGATTATTTCAAGGTAACTTTGAGATGTTTGATAAATTGTACGAAATCCCCGAAAAACCAGAAAATGCAGAAATAATTTTCAGTAGTGGCCCGTAGCTAAGACACATATTTTTCAAGTGGTCCTGGAATCTTAAAAGGTTGAAAACCACTGGCTAACAGAATGGTTAATACGCGTCCCTTTGCTGCATGCTGTGACTCTTTAAAAAGATAAATCGTACTTCCCCAATTCTTCTGTGGAGGGAGTAAAGTGGGAGAGGGGAGGGAAGGTCTCTCCACTCACGGGCTTGTATCGGAGTGTCAAAGCAAGTTGGATTCCTTTCATATGAAACATCAGACACCGCCTTTCTTTCGTGTCAATCTGTGATAAAACTTGTTGCTCAGTAGGATCAACAGTTAGGAAAAAAAACACCAACAAAATGCCCGAGAAAATCTAGGTTCAGTATATTATTTATCACTGGAAATCCAAAATGAATTTATCCAGCTACTTACATCGACTGTAAGGAATCAGCTGTTGAGTGAAATCAGAAAACTCAAGTACTACGGTATCTTACTTGACTCCAATCGATCTAGGACACCGGAAAAGCTTTCTCAAGTCATCAGATTTGTGGATGTGAATTTACAAACTAAAAAGTAACTATCAAAGAATCATTTTCAGATTTTGCACAGATACATTCAAAAGACGCAAAAAGGCTTGAAATAGTTATAGAGAAACTGTAATCTAATAGCATACCACTATCCGACTGTCGGTCACGATGTTATGACAATGCTTCTGTAATGACCGGGAATGTATCCGGTATTCAACAGCGAAAATGTGCTAGAAATCACAGAGCATTGTTCATCAACTGTGGCAACCACAGGTTAAAATTTGGCAAGAGTACACTCAACTAAACACGATCCAGTTGTTATCACGTTTTTTGGAACAGTTGAAAGTATAAATTTATGTTTTCTCCCTTTCAACAACTCGTTGGGAAACAATTAAAAAAGAGTTGTGCCAATCACAATAAAGAGGGAGTCTGAAACACGTTGGAATGCACGATCAGAAGCTGTTACAGCAATTTATGAAGGACTATATGACGGCTGGGTAGCGAAGTCAATAGTGCGCTCGCCTCACAAGCTGAGGGGCGTGGGATCGAGCCCACGAATAGCCACCATAAAGTGTTGAGAAATGACTAACGCTAATAAAGTCCTCCGCTGACCTGGAGAGGGATGGGCGCCGATGTCCATTAAGCCCGAGAATGTTCTAATGGAAACATGGAACTAAAAAAAAATGACATAGCAGGGCTGTTGGCAAAAATTATCAGAACATACAAATACCAGAAGTGATGCAGAGGCTTTGCTGGTAGGTATATAAAACTTTAACTTCCTAGATAAAACATTTCTGGAACATCATACTTGATAGTGTCCAGAAACGGTTCCAGAATCTACTGTGAGTTTCAAGGAATCGCTTGAGCAAGAAATTGTCAACATTCGTGTTGCCATGTTGTGGTAGACAATGGGAAAGAAGATGCACAACTTGGAGAATCGAGGTTGACAGAAGATTAGACGACATTGGACGATGCCTATAAAGAAGAAATTGCACCTGTTATGAACAACGAGATTGACAAACTCCAACAGATATCATTACGGATTTTACTTGACGACAAATCTCTTCTTGCTGAAACAAAATAGTCGATACGCTTCAGATTTGGTTAATTTCTACGAATTGTGTACATAAATCAAAGACTAAAAAATTATGCCCAGTACCCGGACTGAAGTTCTACCGGAAACTTTGGATCTTCTCGATTTTATTGTTTCATATCTGCGCACTTCACTTCAAATACTTCTAAAAATTGCTGTTTCAACTAAGTCTGTGGTTACACTGCACGCGCAATTCGCTCATCTAGTAACACTGAAAAGTAATTTTTAAGGTGGTTACACTGCAAGCTGATATCGCGCGAATTACATTGTTTGAGTTTGTCTTGACAACAAACTTTAACTTTTATCCTGTACAATGTACACATCAGCTATCTCTAAAGTCTATTGAATAATCTGTGGTATTTGTGGAAGAATAATTTCATTATGTATTAATGAAGCAGGCCCGGGGCTAAGTGCATTGGAGGTCCTAGGCAGAGTGAATTCGGTGGCCCTAAATAGCCTAAATGTAATAGAAAAATAAAAATGAAAAGATTCTTCTGTGAGGCCTCCACTAGTTATGTGTCTCAGTGTGAGAGAATGTGAAAATCCGGTCACAAGTTTTCAAAGTTAATTATATAGGTTATATTATATAAGGGGCAAAAAAAAAAAAATCGACAAAAAAATTCATAACTCCACTACTATAAAAGATAGAAAGACAATTCAAGTGGTTTTGAAAAGGTCTTGGCAAGCCCTTTAAAATAATATAATATATAATTTGAGCCTATTGGACAACATTTACATTTCTGTCAAAGTACCTAACATGTTGTTAAACCCAAATCTTTTAGAATGAGTAAGAGTCTTAGTAAGAGTGTTGAATTTCGTTTACCTCGAAATTCGATCGCAACATAAAACATTGTTTCCTAATTATGATTAAATTGATTAACGGTAAAGTAATTCTAGGCCTAGGCCGCTGGCGCTAGACTAGAGTGCCTAGCCTAGAGTCACCGAAGAAGTTAGTCGTAGTCAAAGTAGCTTTATTGAATTTTTCAGGATGAGACCTAGAACATTTGTTTAAAAATTAAATAGAATAAGTAGAAGACCACGTATTAAAAAAAAAACCCACTACGTCACTATGACAAATTTTGGTAATGAATTTCTCCCGAAGAAAGTAAGAAAGACTGGCCTGCCTTGCCTTAAAACCCTCAATACTAAGGTGAGGTAAGTTAATTTGTATTTGATTTTGAAAAAGAAATCATTTTAAATTATTAAATAAGACTAATAATAATTAAATTAAAGTAAATTTAATTAACATTATTTAACTACTTTTTGAACAAATTGGAATTCACAAATATCATTGTCATTTGTACAAGTTATGTTAGAGAAATTTTTATAACCTTAATGGTTTTATAAATATATATATAAATTTATTTATTAAGAATGTAATTTAAATTAATTTTCGAATTCAGTGCTGTATTGTAAGTAGCAGATTATTAATTATTATAAAAAGCATTAATATAAACACTTTTATTGTCTTATATCATCATATAATTTGAGCTTTAAACTCCTTTCAAGCTCACAGAAAATTGTGTTTAAAACTCATGTAGGAAACAAAAGATCTTATAAATTCATTTTAAAAATTTGAACTATTTTTAAATTTAACATGAAACAGTAAAAACATAAACAATGATCAATTTATTATTAACACTTATCAGTAAAACATGTAAAACTTTTGTTTACAATCCCATTTGAAATGGAATTTTTTTTTTTTTGAGGCTTGTTGTCATTTGGTTATGTTGGGTGATCAATTTGATAAAGAACAATAATATTGATCCATAAATGATTTTAACCTTTTCATTTGTTCTGGTCCATCATTTATTATTATTTAAATTGTCATAAAAAATCACTGTTAAACTGTTAATTACTGTTTTATTTGCCATAACATTTTCTTTTCTCTCTTCTCCTGAATTTATGCCAGCAAATGGTTTATAAACCTTATGTGTCTTGAAGAGAAAACATCCAACAGGAATAGTAGCTGAGTATAGAATTTCCATAAACAGTTTTGCCCATTAAATCTAGCTTGACTATCTGTAAGAGGTCTTGTTGTTTTTAAAATGCTCTTTACAAAATTTTTCTCCCAAGCTTTGCCATTTTGTTTCTACAACATTGGCTGAAAATAAGAAAAAGGGTGCTTTTACTTTACTTTTACTTTTACACACATTGTTAAAAAATATATATATAAATTAGTCTTGATAATTATTTTTATACTACAATGTATATTTAAATTCTAAAAGTTTAAGTTAAACCACAATTTTTTTTAAAATGACCAAATTGATAAAAAAGTTGAATAAATTATTCAACAGTTACATGTATGTTATTGTTACAAATGTACAATATTTCAAATGTTTTTTTACGACCTGTACTATTATAAGTATAAGTAATTTAAAAAACATACTGATATACTAATACTAATTACTCTATCAACTATTACTATTACTAATACTAAAATTTAATATTATATATGATGATTTCATAGGGGCCGTCCATAAATGACGTCACGCGATTTTGGCCGATTTTTTACCCCCTCCCCCCCCCTACGTCACGCGTCGTCACAAAATCGTCGACCCCCCCTCAAAAAGTACGTCACAAAACTTTGACCCCCCCCCTCTAAAAAAATTAATCTATTTGAAAATAAGCATGTTTCAAATCACTTTTTTTGTCTTTTAAGGATTTATTTAAAGTAGGTCAACATTGTATTATCGTAACATGAGTGAAGCTATGTATAAGATATTAAATAAATTTAATAAATTGTAAGCCAGTGATTCTCAAACTTTTTCGTACCAGACGACCAGCAAGAATTTTCCCATTTCACCAGGTACCATTGCATTCTTTTCCCGTTTTGAGATGATTTTCTCTGTACTTATTTGATAGCATAATTAATAATGAGCCCCTACACAGCTTAAAGCCCTATAAGATTAAGTATGAATTCGGCTTGTTTTATATATTACATTTAAAAATAAATGTTTAGTTGCCATGGCATAGCAAGACAGCTAACGAAAAATGCAGCGGTAATGTCAAAAACCATTGATTTGATTAACCTTCGCGAATAAGCTCGCGAATGTGACTATTGATATTACAAGCATCATTGCATTGTTTATAGACCCAGAATATATAGATACAAGACAATTCCTCAAATTGATTTCGATCTTATAATGACAGTTTTCATGCTAAGTATATGCACATAAAAGGCATTTGATCTAAAATTATCACAATGATATCACATCTCATGTTTTTAAAAAAATTATTATGTATGCGCTGGAAGAGGAAAATGGCCCATTCTGTATGAACCCCACATTTGCGCAGGAAAGTAGGGTGTCATCTTGTGCGTCGCAAAATAAATTAATTCTTGCAAGCAGATGACGGAAATACTATGACATTATTAAAATATCCAACATTATCATAACTTTTAACTCCGAAGCTCACAAGTTTGTTTATTGTTTTTTATTTTTCAATTCTTTCTTCTTCAGTAATTCACGTACGTCACACAACAGTTGTAAATATAATGTCACCAATAAATTATCTCATTTGGGGTAAAAATGGAACTCTTGGGGGTAATGCTCAATCATTGTTGGCATAGGAAAAATTCCTAGAATCCGCTACTTTTGGGTTAACAGTAATGTGAATATAAACTTTTATAATTTTAATATTTAGGTGTCTTATTGAACCAGTCCGTTTTTTTAAACCGTTTAATTTTTTTAACCGGCCTTCAAAAAAAAAATGTTTTAACATCCTTAGATTGTATTTTATTTTAATGCATACAAATTAAGCATTGACTATAAATCATTACTTGTAACTTCTTAATTATTTTTTTTTTAAAGTTCTTTTAAAATAATACTTTTTCAAAATAACATCTGGGGTCAAAAGGGAATTTTTGGGGGTAATGCAGACTCATTTGGGACATATAACATCCACTACACTGAACTAGATATATTCAAATACGTCATGTGTACGTGTACGCTTGGAACATATGCCCACTATTGAACCGGTTCCTTCCAGTAAATGCATTTGTTAAATTTGTTATCAATGTAGATTTCTTATTTACGTACTGTACTATACGAAGCCACCTAAATCCAACCTACTTTCATTTATATTGACAAAAGTGACAATAATCTTAATCAACATGACTTGACTGTATCAAGTATCCTTTCTGTCATATTTGAAATAAATGCCTTAAAAACTGAGTTCAGAAGAAAGTTGTTTTGTGCTCCTCTCGAATTGCGATGTCGAGAATTTGATGCATTCAATAAAGTTAGTGAATGCTTTTGACTAATTATAAATGGACACATTTATTATTATATTTAGAATGGCCAGAGGCGTTTGAACAAAAAACCAATCGAAAATCTATAGCAAACTTAAAACTTTTATTATTGTATCAAATAGATTCCCCTCCCCCCACCCACTCCCCAGTTGGATATTCGGTGTCCTTTTGACTTAAAATATCAACATATAATCCTATTCAGATCTTTTTAGACACTTGTCCTGTTTGTAAAACTCACCAGTAGCAGTTTCGGGGGGGGGGGGGGCGGACAACCGACCAAAAAAAAAAGTTCGCAGACTCCTGCCGCGAGTGAACCAACAAACGAACTGCGGTTACATCACAAAAGTTTTGATGTCAACATCAATCGACGCAGGGTTACAATTTCGTATTTTCTATTGTGAATTCTCAAACCTAAGAATTATAATTATATTTAATTTTCGTGTCTTGTTAGCTTACGCCAACCAGCGTCTGATAGCCTATCGACTGGCACTTTGAGAAGCGTTGATTTTTTTTTTTTTAAGTCATTAAATAAATTTTAAGTGATCAAATGTTTCAGTGGAAGTTTTATTAAAAGTTACCCTTTCGATGTGACGTCACTTTTCTTCAACCCCCTCCCTCCCCCACGTCACGCATCGTCACAGAAGTGTGACCCCCCTCCCCCCTTAGGTGCGTGACGTCATTTATGGACGGCCCCATACTAGAAAACTTATAGAACTTATAGTAAAAGTAAAGATGTCTAATGTTAATTGGACCTGTATTTCTCTGTAAACTGTCTTTAATATTACTTATACTAGTTAGTAACAGTGACTAACAGTTGTATTAGAATAGTAAAAATAGTTTTATTACTAGCATTAATACTATTACTATTACTATTACATGACCATTATTTTTCGTAGTTTTACTGCACTGCAGTGTCTGGAGTTGTAGGGTGTTGTCACTGTTGTATAGTTTTAAATTTTAATAAAAT
>MUZC01000167.1:912227-965442 GCA_002072015.1 Radix auricularia | reverse complement strand
AATGCATATAATCAGTTGGTTACTTTCTTATTATACTGGTATTCCAGATGGTTCTCAAAGAGCTGATAATGATAATTATTTTTAGGCCACCATGAATTAAATTAGTAAAAACTTTACCATTTTACTATTTTTACATCATTTGCTTGTCTTTTAACTTTGTAAAAAAGTGCTTAACTAGTTATTTTTAAGTTATTGGAAATTAGAGGTTTGAAATTTTTAATTGACATTTTTGGAACAGTAGGTACAGATTTATTATTTAAAGATATCTTACTGTTACTATTAATGATTTAATGTTAAAGAGAAAAACTGTACTGTTAAAATTCATTGGATCAAGTTTTAGAGTAATACAACCATCTGATCAGAATTAAAAAAATTAATTATGATATATTCATTTTTCTTATATATCTTATCTTAGATATACAGACGCTCCTTCTATGCAGAAGATAATTGCGTCCACAGACCATGAGAGATGATCTGTTGGCAAGTGATGCAGCGGTCACAGGCCACTGCTATAGGGATTCCACGCATTACCCCAGCCGCCTAACTATTTTATTTATTTATTTTTTTGGGGGGAGAGGGGTGTCAAAGCTTTGTGACGTCATTTTGGAAAAAATGGATGGGGTCTAAGTTTTTGTGACAAAGTATGACGCGGGGGGGGACCCTAGCGACGCCCCTGCTTTGATGTCAACATAAAACGATGCGGGGTTTCAAGTTCATACGTTCTCTTATGGGTTCTCAAACTTAATGAATATATATGGATTTAATTTTCATTTCTTGATAACTTACACCGACAGGCATCTGATGGCCTATTGACCGGCATATTTTTAAATATAGAAATGAAAAAGTTATAAATAATATATATAAAAGCCCTGATCACTCACTCACTCACTCACTGGATGCGGAACGCTGAGGAACGATGTACGACAGTCTACAGCAGTGCTGCCAGCGATAATTTTAGGAAAAACCTAGCCAACACGTCAAAATAAACCTAGATCAGAAGGGAAAAAAATTTAAATAACCTAGACATGCTAAAAATAAACATAAATGACGTCACAAAGCTCCCCACCCACCCCCTTATTTCAAATAGAGCTGTCTCAAATATTTTTTTTTTGGTCAAGTATCATTCAAGTATGTTTTTAGTGTAAGTGTAAGGGTGCAATCCAAGAGCGTTAAGGGCTTTAAACCATTTCTTCTTCTTCTGCGTTCTCAAAATCTTATTTTGTTTTTGAAGGAGTATTTAGATCACAAGCCCTATATCCGTGATGTATTGCGCTGTGGCTGTCAATTTGCTCAGGGGCCGTCCATAAATGACGTCACGCACCTAGGGGGGAGGGGGGTCCCACTTTTGTGACGATGCGTGACGTGGGGGAGGGAGGGGGGTTGAAGAAATGTGACGTCACACCGAAAGGGTATTTTTAAATAAAACTTCCACTGAAATATTTGGTCACTTAAAATTTATTTAATGACTTTTTAAAAAAAAATTCAATGCTTCTCCAAGTGCCGGTCAATAGGCTATCAGACGCCGGTTGGCTTAAGTTAACAAGACACGAAAATATAATTATAATTCGTAAGTTTGAGAATTCACAAGAGAACATAGGAAATTGTAACTCCTGCGTCGTTTGATGTTGACATCAAAGGTTTTAATGTAACCGCAATTTCATTCACTCGTGGCAGGTGTCTGCGATATTTTTTTTCCGTTATCTCCCCCCCCCCCCCCTTACCGAAACTGCTACTGGTGAGTTTTACAAACAGGACAAGTATCTAAAAAGATCTGAATAGGATTATATGTTGATATTTTAAGTCAAAACGACACCGAATATCCATTTGGGGGGTGGGTGTGGGGAGGGGAATCTATTTGATACAATAATAAAAGTTGTAAGTTTGCTATAGTTTTTCTATTGGTTTTTGGTCAAACGCCTCTGGCCATTCTAAAAATATTTTTTTAAAAATGTGTCCATTTAAAATTAGTCAAAAGTATTCACTAACTTTATTGAATGTATCAAATTCTCGACATCGCAATTCGAGAGGAGCACAAAACAACTTTCTTCTGAACTCAGTTTTTAAGGCATTTATTTTAAATTTGACAGAAAGGATACTTGATACAGTCAAGTCATGTTGATTAAATATATTGTCACTTGTGTCAATATAAATGAAAGTAGGTTGGATTTAGATGTCTTCGTATAGTACACGTACACATGACGTATTTGAATATATCTAGTGGAGTGTAGTGGATGTTATATGTCCCAAATGAGTCTGCATTACCCCCAAAAATTCCCTTTTGACACCATGATGTTATTTTTAAAAATCATTATTTTAAAATAACTTTTTAGCGCATTTTCGAGATGTCGAATGCGCTATTGCACCCGTTTTGTCCGTCCATCCGTCTGTCATCACCCTTGATCACAGCATCCATAAGTCCTAGACCCATGATGTACATATGTTTTTTGTATGTCCTGACCTGCCATTTGTGCATCAACACTCAGTTACTCGATCCGTTAAAAAAACCCGTTAAAACTACCAAAAAACTTTGCGAATCGAGAGGTAACACTGGCGCAGGGAACGGCCGCCATTGCCGGAAGTCGAATACATCATTTTTCAAGCATTAAAGAGTGGTACTAAAGCGTGCAAAAAAAATAGTTTTTTTTTTTTTTTTTTGTTGACGTCATTAGTGTAATATATTGGGATTATTCTTAGGGGAACTCACTCTTGTATTACTGTAGTTTTATATTGTTTGAGTGATGTCCCTTTATGTTTATGTTCTTCAGTAAGTAAGATAGAATAAAGACGAGGCGAACCGCGAAATGACTTCATCGTCCGTTGTATACTTAAATTAATACCACTCCAATCCACTTCATTGGCGACGAAGGATTAATCATCCATTAAAAAAGAGCACATGCTGACTGAAGAAGAAGCTTGATAGAGCATATTTGATAAGTATTTGTAAAATCATGGCTCTATATGACCAGATTAAAGAATTTAATTCGGATGATGAAACCATTCAGGATGACCTAGATAGGTTAAGTTTCTATCTTGAAGCCAACGACGTGACCATGGAAGCCAAAAAGAGAGCTGTTTTGTTAACAGTCATAGGGCCTCAACAATTTAGGCTATTAAAGGACGTATGTGCACCATCTAGTCCAGCTACCAAGAGCTTTACAGAGCTGAGCAAACTCCTCACAGATCATCATGCGCCTGCACCACCAAAGTTCCTGTGTCGAGCCAAATTTGACGGTAGGACTCGTCAACCAAACGAGTCTATATCAGAATATGTTGCAGCACTACGTCATCTAAGTGAATTCTGTGAATTTGGCGACACCCTGTCTGACAGACTATGTGAAAAGTTTGTCACCGGTCTGAACAGCCCGGATGTGCAGAGAAAGTTGCTTCTCGAGACAGATCTAACATTGGAAAAAGCAATACAACTTGCAACTTCATTCCAGCAGTCATCCGATGCGGCCAGATCTCTGGTGCCGCCAGGGATCCATGCAGTAAACAGCAGGTCAGTCAACAAACACCAACCCCATCAGAGCTATTCAACTTATGCTAAACAGCCAGCAAGTTCTAAACCTAGATCTAAATCTAGTAATAATTATCAAAAATGTCATCGATGCAACGGTCCCCATGCATCTCATCAGTGCAAATTCAAGTCAGCAACTTGCTATAGGTGCAGTAAGCAAGGTCACATTGCCAAGGCGTGCTTTGCAAAGTCTTCGTCTGTTGCTAGATCTAGCCAGTCTACACAGTACCGCAACCAAAGGCAGCACTATGTTAACTGTCACCAAGACAGCCTAACACAACAAATGAACCACTCTACCAGTGAAAATGCTCAAACTGATCCGCAGCCGGAGTTCAACCTGTTCTCTGTGAAATCAACAAGTCATGCTCCCCACAACGTACCAGTTTGTATCAACGGTAAGAACATCATCTTCCAGCTTGACACCGGAGCGTCTCTACCCGTCATCGCAAATAAGGACTTTGACGCTGTCACAGGAGGATCAGTGCCTCTACAACCATGTCACAAGTGCCTGACAACATACACAGTTGACAATGTTTCGGTGATAGGAGAGTGTATAGTTCATATAAGCTATAATTATAATGGTCAAAGTGTTAAACTTCCTCTTCTTGTAGTTGAAGGAAATGGACCACCATTACTAGGTAGGAACTGGTTAGTTGATCTTAAGTTAGACTGGGAAAGTATATTTTCAGTGAACAAAGCAAGAGAACCTAGTTTTACTTCACTAGATAAAGTTTTATCTGAAAATGAAGGTGTTTTTGGTAGTTCAGGATTACTAAATGATAGGACAGTGAAGATAAGCATTAAAGATACAAATCCAAGATACTGCAAAGCTAGAGTTCCACCTTATGCACTGAGGGATAAAATTGAAAATGAACTAAGTAGATTGGAATCTAAGGGTATCATAAAGAAGGTAGACTATTCCGATTGGGCAACGCCCATTGTGCCAGTATTAAAGAAGGATGGTTCTGTAAGAATTTGTGGCGACTATAAAGCAGGGGCGGATTAAGACTGCACGGGGCCCCTGGCTGCAATGAAACGGGGGCCTATCCAGCCAGCGTCCCTTAAAATAAAATTAAATGGAAAAGACGTAAACAAGGTAAGGGTTAGTCAGCAAACGTTTCGGCAAAGAGCCTTTATCAACGAACATACAATACGCAAAAAAACGAAAACAAAAATAAAAAAAAGAAGGAACTTAGCTGCGGTGAAATCCAAAGTATCCAAAAAAGTGAAACTGAAAGATGACATAGCGAATATATATAGGAAACCAGAGACTGGGCGGGGTAAACGCCTAGGTGGTTAAAGAAAAGACAATATTCATCCCATGTGGGGCGAGTGTGCCGTAATTTTCTATTAATCTGTTTTCAATCTGGACTCTCGTGGGTGTGTTTGTGCACGAGACAATAGCAGTGACTGCCAGGTCCTTGACACCCATATGGTCGCATCCATTGAAGTGACGGGAGACGTGACACTGTTCATCTTGTGTAATCGCCGTAATATGTTCAGACATTCGGCACGACAAAGATCGTCCCGTCTCTCCTATGTATTTCAAAGGACAGCGCTTACACACAATGGTGTAGACAACGTTGCGGCTAGCGCAGGTGAAACCATCCTTAATCACAAATAACCCCTTAGGGAAGTATATCTGTTCAGCTTGCACAACAAAAGGACATGTCTTACACCGAAGTCGGCCGCATGGTATGGTACCCAGATGGTTGGGTGATGAGGGAGGGTGGGTGCGAACCAAAAGATCACGTAGGTTTCTGTCCCTCCTAAATACAATTAAGGGTGGGGTGGAGAATATGTTGTTCGTCTCGGGGTCCGCAAGGAGGATAGCTCGGTTTTTCATGAATATTTCTTTGGCTTTGATGTTGTGTGGATGGTAAGTAAGAACCAGCTTGCTCCTTTGGTTGGTATCACGGGTGCGTGGTAAAAAGGCGTCGGCACGAGTGAAGTTTTTGACCCGCTGAAGCGCATGTTGAAGTGTGACTTCAGGATAAGACCTTTGTCTAAAAAACTCCACCATTTCCAAAGCCTTTTCCCAAAAGTCCTCCTGAGATTGACACAGTCTACGAAGTCGAAGAAGTTGAGAAAAGGGAATGAAGTCCTTACAAGTTTTGGGATGAGAAGAAGGGTAGAGAAGATAACAGTGGCTGTCTGTGGGTTTGAAGTAGGCCGAGGTGAGGAGGCAGTTTTTCTGGAGAGTTACAGTGATGTCAAGGAAATTGACAGAGAGTTCAGAAATTCAGTAGGTGAACCTAATTGATGGGTTGAAGGAGTCAACAAAGTTAATAAAAGTGTCCAGTTAACTTCTCTCCATATTAGTCACCCCGATACCGTCATCTATGTACCTCTTGTAGAATTCAGGGAGGCGACCAGTGTATTCCTGTTCCACTCTGCGTTCAAGTGGCCCATAAACAAACAAGCATAGCTTGGTCCCATTTTTGTCCCCATAGCGACCCCATTGATTTGGTCAAAGAACTGACCATTGAACTCAAACGAGTTGAGGGTTAGAACTAATTCAGCTAGCCGTAGTAAGGCGTGTGTGGGTATACTGGGGTGGGGTTGCCTGTCCAAAAAATATTGCACAGCCAGAAGGCCATCATTGTGGGGAATAGATGTATAAAGGGAAGATACATCAATGAGAAATAGATAATGTTTTGTGTCTGGAGTGATGGTGAGTGACTCGAATGTCATTAAGGCATGATTGGTATCTTTGATGTACGTAGGGAGTGATGCCACTAAGGGTTGGAAGATACCATCAAGGAATTCAGAAATGTGTTTAGTATGACAAAAACAAGCTGAGACAATGGGTCTACCAGGGTTGCCATCCTTGTGAATTTTGGGAAGCAGATAAAAAGAAGGCTTTCCCAAGTCACTGTCAAAGATGTGCATCCTAGATGCTGATTTGGGGAGAGCGCATTCAGTGATCAACTCGTGAATGGTTTTCTTGACAGTGGTGTTATGTTTTAAGATGGGATCCGTAGTTCTTTTATGGTAGAACTGGGTATCGTCCAGTTGTCTCTGGGCTTCTTTGATGTATAAATCCCTATCCCACACAACAAAGGCTGCGTAATAGAGATAAAGCCTTCAACTCAACTTTGGACAGGTTAGAATGACGGAGTCGGGGTAACAGAAGGTTTTTAATTTCATTCTCATAAAATAAAATGATTGCTACCCGCTAATATAAGACTGCAACTAAATATTAATAATGAAAAAAAAACGAACACGAAGAAATAACTGTTTAAAATGCTCGCTGCTGTGTTAAAAATTGAGTGTGAAAAGAAAAAATTTAGCAGTCCACAGTTGGGAATCGAACCCATCACCGTTTGAATCACAAGCCCATGCTCTTCCCGCTCGGCCAGCGGAGTTTGTCTAAACAGAAATTTTAAAAATATAAACTATATAATATATTATATTCTTTAAATGAGCCAAGTTTTATAGATTATTAAGACTGTCAGACAGTGTTGCAAAGTCGTGGGAATTTTCGAGCCAAATTTTGAGAAATGGGAATTAGGAAATTTTTAATGATTTTGCCTAAAAAATTGGAATTTTTTAGATTGAGCAATTTTAAAAATTAAATACATTCTTGAATGAAAATAAAATAAAATAATTTGAAACAGACTCATTTTCAAATAAGAAATACTTGTGTTTTGATGTTGTGGGTGGTTATTTGACGTAATGTTTGTTTATTTTTAGCGTGTCTAGGTTTTTTATTTCGGATCTAGTTTTTTTTCCTGACGTTTTGGCAAGGTTTTTCCCAACATTGTCACTGACAGTTTAAGGTTAGATTGTGTAAATGTATTACTTTTAAATAATACAATTAATTAGTCTGAGCCTGAATCATCATAAAATGTTTGTTACATATATAGGACCAAATAATTAATACTATGTAAATATATAACAATCTATGTAACCATTTATGATGGATTTATTATTAATACATTTCAAAGCATATTTTTATAAATCACAGACAAATTTAAATTACAGGAGTATCCAAATAACTTTTTTAAAACTTCATAATGTTAAAATTTAAAAGTATACTCTATATTTTGGTTTTGTAGCCAAGTTGTTAAATAAAAACGTATAGATTAAATAAAAATTGAAAGTTCTCCAATAAGAATTGCCTTTAAAATGCAGAATATTTATTATTTTTTTAATTTGGAAGTCCAAAGTCATTAAAATCAATGCGAAAACATTTAATTGAAGTTGCCACTTTTCAGGTTTTTTCTCAAGTTTTTAATGCATGTGGGAATTTTCAGCTCAATTCGGGAATTTTTTGCTTCCTGCCTGGGAAAATCTGGCTTTTAGACTTCGCAACACTGCTGTCAGAGTCAGGCCTGAATTGCGATCAGTTTAATAGATAATATTTATACATTTATTTAATTTATTATATTTTCAAGGGTTCGTGCGAACATATGTACACTTTTATTATAAAATATAAAAAGTTTTGGGGCCCCAAACCGTCGGGGGCCCGTGGCTTTAGCCCGCTTAGCCCCCCCTTTAATCCGCCATAGCTATACAGCTACACTGAATAAGCAAATAGAACTAAATAGGTACCCTATTCCTAACATTGAGGATATTTCTTAGAAGTTGGCAGGAGGAGACAAATTCACTGAATTAGACTTTAGTCATGCTTACACTCAACTAGAACTTCATCCAGAGTCAAAAGTCTATACGACAATAAACACACATAAGGGACTCTACCAGTATGAAAGACTATGTTTTGGGATATCATCTAGCCCTAGAATTTTCCAGGCTGTCATGGACAGTATTTTTCAGGACATTCCAAATGTTTGTGTTTACTTTGATAATTTATACATAACTGGTAAGAATGACACTGAACATCTTAAAACACTTGATAAGGTCTTGAAAATAGTTGATAAAAAGGGTTTAAAAATAAACAAAGATAAATGTCAATTCATGCTGACAGATATTAGTTTTCTGGGTTATAGATTGAGTAGACAAGGTCTCAGACCTCAACCTGAGAAAACAAAAGCCATTAAAGAAGCAACCAAACCTGAAAATACCCAACAACTAAGAGCTTTTTTGGGCTTGATAAATTACTATGCAAAGTACATAGGGAATCTGTCTGATAAATCTGATAAACTATCACCACTGTACAAGTTACTGCAGAAAAATGCAACTTGGCACTGGGGTAAACAACAAGATGCTGCTTTTAATGCATCAAAAGAAGCTTTGTCTTCTGACACCCTGCTGGTTCATTATGACCCAGGGAAAAGGCTCATCTTAACATGTGATGCTTCACCAAATGGTTTAGGAGCAGTTATATCTCACATAGATGAAAATGGTGACAGACCCATTGCTTTTGCCAGTAGATCTTTGAACCAGGCTGAGAAAAATTATTCTCAGTTAGATAGGGAAGGCTTAGGCATCATTTTTGGTGTTAAGAAATTTCACAAGTTTCTGTTTGGTAGGGAATTCACCATCTTTACAGATCATAAGCCATTACTGGGTTTGTTTGGGAAAAACAGGCCCCTGCCTGAGCATGCCTCACCAAGGGTTCAAATGTGGGCTATCACACTAGCCGCATACAATTATGAATTGAAATATAAACCTGGATCTGAGAATAGTGTAGATGGTCTTAGTCGTTTACCTTTAAAAAACCAAAGCAATAGCTATGTACCAGAAGATGTATTTGTTCTTTTTACTATTATGGATAACTCTAATATAAATGCGAATGATGTTAAGAGAGAAACACAAAAAGATGAATGCTTGATAAATAATAGGAGTACTGTAAGAATGGTTGGCCTGAAGAATCACTCAATGATGATTTAAGACCATATAAAATAAGAAAACTAGAGTTAAGTCTAGAAGATGGATGTGTGCTATGGAGGTCAAGAGTTATTATACCCAAAAAGTTACAAAAAGAAGTTTTAAGAACTTTACATGATACACATCTTGGTTCTTCCAAAATGAAGAGTCTGGCACGATCGTGGTTCTGGTGGCCACAAATGGATGCTGATATTGAAAAATATGTAAAGCTTTGTTCAAGCTGTGCACAACATTCAAATCACCCAGCTAAAGCATCCTTGCAAAACTGGGATTGGCCAATTGAACCATGGAAACGTATCCATATAGATTTTGCTGGACCCTTCATGAACAAAATGTTTTAATTGTTATTGATTCACATTCTAAGTGGTTTGAAGTTAAAATCATGAACACAATCACTGCAAGTGATACCATTAGAGAACTTAAGGAGATATTTTCAACCCATGGTTTACCAGACCAAATTGTTTCAGATAATGGGCCTAGTTTCACTGCTCATGAATTTAAACTATTTTGTATAGCAAATTGTATTCAGCATATAACCACATCACCCTATCATCCTGCAGGGAATGGTTTGGCTGAAAGAGCAGTAGGCATATTCAAAAGCTCTATGGTAAAAATGAATACCAGTAACAAATTTTCTCTCAGAGAAAGAGTTAACAGGTTCTTAGCTAAATACCGCACAACTCCTCATATAACAACAAGTGTTGCACCATGCGAATTGCTGTGTGGTAGAAAAATTAAAACTCACCTCGACCTACTACATCCAACTGTTCAAAAGTCTGTTTCCCAACATCAACATACACAAAAATTAAATCATGACAAAACATCCATTGAGAGAGAGTTTGGAGTTAATGATAATGTGTATCTGAGAAATTATGGGAGAGGGGAAAAATGGATGCCAGGTCAAATTGTTCAGTGTACAGGACCTGTGTCTTATAAAGTAAAAACAAATAATGAACTTATTGTTTGTAGACATGCAGACCAGTTAAAAATAACTTGTGCAGATAATGAGTGCGAATCTGTCAATCCCACCAGATCTGACCGGTTCACACCAACTCAGTTTGTTCCACAACCAATGTCTGTTGATATGAGTGAACCAAGTATTCTAGAGTCATAAAATGTAAATCCTGGAATTAAAGATTTAGTTCCTGAACTCCCTGAGCTAGAGAGTTCAGATGGTCAGAATCTTGAGTCACCGAATCAACAGCCACTGAGAAGGTCAAACAGGAAAATCAAAGCCCCAGATAGGTTGGACCTTTGATTTTGGAAGTTAAGAGGACTTTAACTTTCATTGTTTTGTATTTTAAATTATGTTGTGGTATATTTTGCATTTGTTTGTAATGATTTAATATACCAATTGATTTTATTGATTCAAATCATATAATGTTCATGTTACAACATATTTATTGAGTCATTAGATTTTGTTAGTACTATCCTTTATCCTCTTGCAATTATGTTAGTATTTACAAAGGGTAAAGGGATGTAATATATTGGGATTATTCTTAGGGGAACTCACTCTTGTATTACTGTAGTTTTATATTGTTTGAGTGATGTCCCTTATTTTTATGTTTACGCTCTTCAGTTAGTGAGTTACAAAGTAGAATAAAATGAAGAAACACGTTATGTCTCCATCGTCCGTTGTATTCCTAAATTAAAACCACTCCAATCCACTTCATATACAATGTAGACCTACACTAAATAAATACTTAAATGACAAAAATGTGATTTGAAACATTCTTATTTTCAAATAGAAATTTTTTTAAAGGGGGGGGGGGGGTCAAAGTTTTGTGACGTACTTTTTGAGATGAGGTCGACGATTTTGTGACGACGCGTGACTTAGGGGAGGGAGGGGGTAAAAAATCGGCCAAAATCGCGTGACGTCATTTATTGACGGCCCCTCAGTTCACCATACAGTTTATCGTGGAGGGTAGCTTCCTGGGGCCAAATGGCCGCTCGGGTGTGGAGGTACAGAGGGCAGTTTTGTAGCACATGTTCCGCGTTCTCTCCAGCTGTTCCGCAGGGGCACGTTTCAGTTTCACCAATTCGAAGTTTGTGGAACATGTGCTGCCTAAGTTTTTTTGTGGCCCGTCCTTAGTCTGAATATGATGTTCTGAGATTGGCGGGAAAGTTTAAAGAATGCATCACCCTCTGGATGGTGGGCTTTCAGCTCGGACCATCTTTCTGCTTCACTACTTTTGAGAAACGCCTTTATTTCTTCGGGGTGTAGGGGTTGGTCTGACTGGACCTGTTTGCCTCCAGTTTTTGCCAGGGAGTCCGCTGTGTCATTTCCCTCAAGTTCCACGTGGCCTGTTATCCATTGGAGAACAAGTTCTTTTGTTATTTTACTTAAATTTTGTAGTTTTATGTTGAGTGATCGATTGATCGAGCGGTTTGGTTCACGGAGACATTGGAGCACTTTTTTTGCATCAGTGAGGAAGACAATTTTGCTGTTTTTGGAGAGCGGATGGGTTGTAAGAAACCCTGCAGCAAGCTATAGTGCTTTCCTTTCCGCTCTAGTGCTGTCTGAGATGCTTCCTATGGTAGTTGCTTTTTCAAGGTGTTCTCCATTTGGCCATTTTATGAGGATGCCGGCTCCTCCATTTTTGTGTTTTTTACTGAAGAGCCATCGGTGAAGACTCTTACCCATGAGTTCTCAGGGTATTGGTCACTGATGTTGTGTTTTACAGTTTCTTTCAGTATATTGGTTGCGTAGTCAGATTTTATTTTAATGTTGCTTAAGTGAAACCATTTAAAACGTGAATAAGTAGTTAGAAACCAAATATTAAAGTGGAGCTTTAATTTGAAGTGACGTCACAGCCCCCTCCCCTTTGTCACACATCTCACAAAAGTGACTACATTCCATCCTTCCCCAAAATCGTTTTGGCATATGCATTTATTAATACATTCTATATAACTATTCCTAAAATATACTTACATTTGATTTTTTAAAATCACTTATGTAATCATCTTTAAAAATCGTTTTTGGCAATCTTATCAGCATTTTTAGAATAATTCACTAATATTATGTCTATCTGAGTCTAGTTTTAGCTTATCTTTAGCCTTTACTCAATATGGCATATTTATTTTCAATAATAATAAAACAACATTTCTTTAAATGATTAACGTAGCTGATGTATTGAGTATAGCGTATTGTCATTTATGTAGTTAATATGCTATGAATGTTTCTTTTTATTTATATATGTATTGTTGTTTCCATGTAAAGCGCTGTGAGCCTGGCTCCTTGCTGGGATACAGCGCTATATAAATTATCATTTTATTATTATTATTATTATTATTATTATTATATACTTGAGAGTTTATTCTCTCATCGCCGACAGAAGAAAATGTTAGAGCCTCTAATAGTCTATTAAAATTGAATATTTTTGCCCAATCAAGTTGTTTTATCTTGTACCAGAATTGTACAGACATACGACGCCACCTTTCGAATTTAGTAGCATAATAGAGCCATAAATTATGATAGATATAATAATGGAACATCAAAGAGCGGCTAAAAATACTGTTGTTACATACTGATTATTTTTATTTTTGAAAAATCGAATTATTTGGAATTTTAATTGCATATATTTAATTATTTTGTTTCTTTCACATGGAATATTTACTATAAAAAACAATTTTTTAAAAAAAACAAAACCCTAGATTATGACTATTTTTTAAATAAAAAAAACTTAGAAAACTATAGATGAGGTCAAAAAAACCTAGACCTAGGTTGAAAAACCTAGCGCTGGCAGCACTGGTCGACAGGAATTAGTTGAAAAATCGTGTGGTGATTAGCGCTGTAAAAATATTTAATATGATGACGTCATTGTTTGGTGTGCATCGGTGCGCAAAATACAACCCTTATTATTAAATACTTTGCGTACATTTCAGAAAGTTTAATATTTCATTTTTATCAAAAAAGAACAAGTTAGTTGGGCTTTTGAAAAAGGTTGGCGCCGTAGGCGCCCTAAAAAAAGTGGGCGCCGAAGGCGCCACGGCACAATCTAGTTAAATAAATTGTACGCCAAAAAATAATCAAGTGAAAGTTTTATTTTAAGTCACCATTTTGATGTGACGTCACAATTCTTCAACCCCGCTCCTTACCCCTCGTCACAAAAGGAGCTTGACGTCATTTATGGACGACCCCTTTACCAAACCAGAACAACCTAGAAATAAATTAACTACAGAATGCTCCCAGATGTCTGTTGCCGCATCTACCTGCTGAGGATTTCTTTTCATTGTGAATATTCGCCTATTTTCCACTATGCTTGATAAGAGCTGATATAGAAAAATTAGGCTAGACTAAAACTAGGAGAAAGTGGCAGCCATTAAAATTAACGTCAGCTGTCAAGTCAAGTATTTAATATTTACTTCTATTAAATAAATAGTGCGTTAGAGTGATGTTAGCATGAATAATGAATGTTCATAAAAATTTGACATTTAGACTGACCTTTAGCCTTTCTGACTATTTTGATACAGAGTAACAGCTCATTGTTAGTATTATTAGTGTACAAAATGACAGCCTATTCATTCCGCCAAAGGTCACAATTGACTTCTCAAGTCATAGGGGATTTAATCTTGAAATTTTCTTTTGCATTTATGTGATTGACAGCACACATTTTCCTTATAAGACTTTTCCATTCACCATTGAGATTGGTTCCGCGCTTCTTGTGCCAGTAGTACCAGTAGATTTATTTGTATCCCATTATCTAGGAGTCTGCTGCTGGCATATGAAAACGTGCGTTGTACCTTGACTAAATTGTCAAATTGGTTATATTAATTTTACACCAATTTTTTAAAAAATGTAATTTGGTAAACACGAAGATAGTCGACCATGACGTCATTACCGGTGGCCACCTTGTTGCTATGGCACGTGATTTTTCAAAAAGGCATGATTACAGTATAATATAGTTCTGCATTTTTATATTTTTAGAATATATGAGTATTATGAGGGTATTTCAACCCTCCCCTGTTATTTTTTAAAATTAATTTTTAATTGAATTCAATAGGCAAGGGGAGGTAAGGTAAAAACCTATATCTCCGACCGGGCCGATCTTATCGGCGGCCATCTTGTTGCTATCGCACGTCACCACCGGAAAAATAGTGCGAGCCCCGTGAATATAAAGGGGTAGGGGAATCAGGGATTCTAAAATTGCGCAGTTTTTTTTAGCTACCGGCAAATCTATAAAAAAAAATTCACGGGGCTCTCACTACTTTTTCGGCGGTGATGTGCCATAGCAGCAAGATGGCCAAAGGATTGGGGGACATTCTAATAATTTAAGGGGTATTTTTTAGCGTTTTTCATAAAAGCAAAATAGTTGTAAAAATTTAAGAAAACAATGGGTACTCACCGATAAAGCATCTGAATCACAACAAATTAGATGAATACTGCCACAATAAAATTCTATCGCTATACCTAACCCAAACCCTAAAATCTTCAATTTTCCGAAATTCTAAAGCTATGGTCCTATGGCCATGGGCCATGGCCAATGGCCAACCTAACCCAAACCCTAAAATCTTCCGAAATTCTAAAGCTATACCTAACCTAAACCCTAAAATCTTCCGAAATTCTAAAGCTATACCTAACCCAAATCCTAAAATCTTCAATTTTCCGCTGAAAAAAAAAATGTCTACCTACTGATTGAATCGCACCCAGACGGCGTGGCAGGGTAATTAGCAGCACTCACGTCACTTCTAAATGAGCACAGGAAATAGTTCTTAGATTATACTCATTTACACTTGGGAAAAATGAACAGGAGAGCCCCCCCTCCCTCTCCTTCATCCCATCGTTATTAATGTACATATAAATTCTAATTAAATATTAAATTAGGCCATAAATATTAAATTAAAATCTCTCCCCTCATCCCCCTCCTCTTTTTGTTTCAATTTATTTACCGAAAGCGCGCTGCGCGCATTAATACAAATGCAATTATAAAAATAGACTTATTATTTACGTTTTACCGCAAGGGGAGGTAAGATTCAAGGGAAGCAACTATACTTTCATAGCAACCGGAAGAACCGCGACGCTGCGGTCGGAGATATAGGTTTTAGCCGGGAGGTAATAAATAAATAACCAAACATGAGTTCAAAGGAAGGAATTCTCGTTCCAAGCAACCAGTAGCGTTGTGAAGTCAAGTTCGACCGTTCTTCCCTTCAGCCTGTAATTTAAATATTTTCCTAGAAGTAGAAGCCTTAAATATATAATATTAATAATAAATATCACCATATCTTTAAAATATTTAGATCTTCAAAGATGGCAAGCCTTCTCAGTTTTTATTAATATCAATGATCCAAACTACCCTCATTCTCATTGGATGAGGTTGTAAATTGTGCTGGGAATGAGTATGAACAGTGTGTAAATGAAAATGCATACAGTGGCTACAGACATGCAAGAGAAATCAACTACAGAAAACAAGGATGTTTTTCCTGGAAGAGAAATAATGGTATAACATTGAAAGAGATGGTTACTGTGACTTTTCATACAAAGACTTAGGGGGCTTTATTGATTTAGTGTTTTGTGTATTTTGTATTTTATTTAACTCTTACTCTTAAAGTTAAAGTCGCAGAAGGGTTTGCAATAAACTTACTCCTCAGTCCTGTAGGGATTTCCCATATTACGATCAAACAGTTATGAAATTTTAAAATTTGCAAAAAAATCCATTTATAATAATATTGTTATTATTGTTATACTATCTTCATCTTTTTGGCTTATAATTAATGGTTATTTTACGCATCCAAAAGACTGTACTGTGTTTAAAACAATATTTACCTGTTGCTTAGTACTATTATTTTAGTTATAAAGTTTAGCCAAAATGTATCTTCGAAAAAAAAAGTTAAAACTAACAAAAAACATCGCGAAATGAGCGATAACACTAGCGCGGGCAATGGCCGAGATCTCATTTCTAATGAGAGAGGTATCTAGGGATGCATTATGACGCTTTACGGATAGCGGGAATAGTTGCATTACAATGCTTTGCGACTTTAACTTAAAGAGTTAAAAGTTTTAATGGAGTCCTATTATATTTGAATGAGTAGATTTTGGGATGATGATTAGAAAATCTGTTAGAAAATTGGTTTTAAATGTCCATATTTTATCCAGCTCTGTTAGGGGAATGTATTCAAATGAAGAGAGACTGTCTAAATATACACAAATTTTTATTGTTTTTATTCATACTCAAACTTTGAATGATTTGTTCATAATGGACCTCTGTAGATAAATATGCATTTTTCATATTTTTTTGAGTGGGTGCAGTATTTAAAACATCCTTAAATGGAAACCTCAAATCACTACAATTTTTTACATCCTCTGTGTTTATAAAATTATAATGAGAAGAGCTTCAGCCATTTATAATAAGAATTTTTGAGAAACTGTTTTGTTTAATCTTTCAATGGGATGTTTTATGTATTATCAATAATCAGGCAGAAAATAATTAAAAATTGTGTATTTGAATTCCTCTCAGGTTTACTATGATGACAGTTATGCAAATGAATTAGGAATAGGAGAAACAGACATTCAAGCTGTTGACAAAGGTGGCCAAATAATCCCATCAACAGAGTCTGACCTACCAAGAGTAGATAACTTAAACATTCCAACACACATTGATCATGTTTTTTATCCTAGTCAGGAGGATAGATCAAGATTGGTCGAGGGTAAGCTCTTATATTTATAATTTATATTAATTCTTTTCAACGTATGGAATAATGGTTGCTTGTGTCAATTAGATAACATTGACTAAATAATATTTATGGGTCAATTAAAACTATTTACTTTTACTACCTACTTCTTAAAAAAGAGTATATATCAAAAGTCTTTTTTTCTCTTCATTTTTTAACCTTTTGAATGAATTTTTTGTTGTTGTTACTTTAATTTAAGTTAGACTGCTTGTATGTTGTATCCATCCAACCGTCAAATCTCGTAATGTAAAATTAAACCACTTTTTATGGTCCTAGAGATCTCAAAATTTTACTACAGATAGATCTTGGATGACAATGCATTGTCTCAAACTTTCAGATCTATTAAATGTCTAGTAATTAAATTAATGCTTTTTTTTTTAGTTTATCTCTAATTTTTAAAAAAGTGAGACTTAAAAGTAGAAAATAGAAATATTTGTTAAATATTTTTCTTTAAATTTTCTTTGTTTATAAGTGAAATCCCTGAACCTATCCACTACACACAAAAGCATGGGGTGCTCATCACAACTCATTTATAGATAAATATTTCTAATTAATATGATAGTAGCATGTATATGATCAAAGTTGTGAAATTGTGAATATTAATATTCATACAAATTTGTATCTATGTTTTGCAGTTTTGTACATGATAGTGAGTTGTCATAGTAATCATACAACATTTTTATTTTCTTCTTTTTAGAGTACTTTCTATATGTAAATAAAACCGTGTCTTTTTAAAAGAAGATTATTTTGTAACAAGTAAATTTATTTACCCTATTTTCAATAAAAGAACTAGTCAACTTATCATTGTATTTTGTCTTTCAGATATTTTAAAGTGTAAATTTTGTATAATTGCATTTTCAGATCAAATATATCTTGGGAATGACATGAGAAGTAAAAGCAATGATCACCATTGTCAAATGAAACCATGGGAAGCATGTTATGAAAAACCTGACAAATATCTTTTACAAAATATAAACACAACATCTCCAGATGTTTTCAATCAACTAATAAAGAATCAAACACACTCAGGAGAAAAACCTTTCAAATGTGATGTCTGTGGAAAATGTTTTACACAGAGCAGTGACCTGAGTGTACACAAAAGGACACACTCAAGGGAAAAACCTTTCAAATGTGATGTTTGTGGGATGTGTTTTACAATATCTGGCCACCTAACTAGACATGAAAGGAAACACTCAGGAGAAAAACCTTTCAAATGTGATGTCTGTGGGAAATGTTTTACAATGTCTGGCCACCTAACTAGACATGAAAGGACACACTCAGGAGAAAAACCTTTCAAATGTGATGCCTGCGGGAAATGTTTCACAGAGACTGGCAGCTTAACTGTACACAAAAGGACACACTCAGGAGAAAAACCTTTCAAATGTGATGTCTGTGGGAAATGTTTTACAGAATCTAGCAGCTTAACTAATCACAAAAGGACACATTCAGGAGAAAAACCTTTCAAATGTGATGTCTGTGGGAAATGTTTTACACGGAGCAGTGACCTAAGTGTACACAAAAGGACACACTCAGGAGAAAAACCTTTCAAATGTGAGGTCTGTGAGAAATGTTTTACAGAGTCTGGCAAGCTAACTGCACACAAAACGACACACTCGGGAGAAGAACCTTTCAAATGTGATGTCTGTGGGAAATGTTTTACACAGAGCAGTGACCTAAGTGTACACAAAAGGACACACTCAGGAGAAAAACCTTTCAAATGTGATGCCTGTGGGAAATGTTTCACAGAGTCTGGCAGCTTAACTGTACACAAAAGGACACACTCAGGAGAAAAACCTTTCAAATGTGATGTATGTGGGAAATGTTTTATAAAGTCTTGCAGCCTAACTAGACATAAAAGGACACACTCAGGAGAAAAGCCTCTCCAATGTGATGTCTGTGGGAAATGTTTTACAAAGTCTGGCAGCCTAACTAGACATGAAAGGACACACTCAGGAGAAAAATCTTTCAAATGTGATGTCTGTGGGAAATGTTTTACAGAGTCTCGCAACCTAACTAAACACAAAAAGACACACTCGGGAGAAAAACCTTTCAAATGTGAGGTCTGTGGGAAATGTTTTACAAAGTCTAGCAGCCTAACTGCACACAAAAGGACACACTCAGGAGAAAAACCTTTCAAATGTGATGTCTGTGGGAAATTTTTCACACAGTCTGGTAGCCTAACTGTACACAAAAGGACACACTCAGGAGAAAAACCTTTCAAATGTGATGTTTGTTGGAAATGTTTTAGAGATTCTGGCAGCCTAACTAGACACATAAAGACACACTCAGGAGAAAAACCTTTCAAATGTGATGTCTGTCGTAAAGGTTTTACACGGTTACTTAACCTAATTATACACAAAAGGACACACATGAAGAAAAAAAATTCAAATGTGAAAACTGTGGGAAATTTTTACAATGTCAAGTCTCATAACTATACCCAAAAAAGACAAACTCAGGAGAAGAACCTTTCAAATGTGATGTCTGTGGGAAATGTTTTACACAGAGCAGTAACCTAAGTGTACACAAAAGGACACACTCAGGAGAAAAACCTTTCAAATTTGATGTCTGTGGGATATGTTTTACAGAGTCTCACAACCTAACTAAACACAAAAAAGACACACTCAGGAGAAAAACCTTTCAAATGTGATGTCTGTCGGAAAGGTTTTACACGGTCTCTTAACCTAATTATACACAAAAGGACACACATGAGAAAGAAAAATTCAAATGTGAAAACTTTGGGAAAATTTTGCAATGTCAAGTTTCATAACTATACAACAATAAAGACAAAGTCAGGAGTATAAAACTTTCCAATATGTTATCTGTGAGTGTGAGAAAAGTTTTATAGCTCTGACAAATAGAATACAAAGGTCTCATTTATGATTTAGAAGAATGTTGAAATGTGAATTGGAAAGTATTTAATAATTACTTGTTATAGCATCTAATGTTTCCTTTACGTTTTGTTAGTCCTGTTCGATGTAAAACAATATTATGTGCATAGTTGCATAGCAGCCCCTTTTTGTGCTATATTTTACAAAATTCGCTGCACAGTAATTCAAAACTGCTGTGCTGCTTTGGTCAGATATTTGCTCAGCCACACAGCTTAAAGGGAACATTGGTAGTAACCTATTGGTGCAAGCAAGGGTAAAAATAAGGATTTAAACATGTCTTATGCTTTTGAAAAAAAAACTGAACAATTAATTAGTCATAAATGACTATTTCAAAAAGATCTTTCTTTAGTCAGATATTTGCTCAGCCACACAGCTGAAAGGGAACTTTGGCAGTAACCTATTGGTGTAAGCAAGGGGAAAAATAAGGATTTAAACATGTCTCATTCTTTTGAAAAAAAAAACTATGAACAATTAATTAGTCATAAATGACTATTTCAAAAAGATCTTTCTTTTAATTGCAATAAGACAGATAAACAGGTATTTTCAGTCAGCCTTATAATAATCTGTATCCTTCAGTCTTGAGAGATAATGTTTTATCACTGTTGGGTTGGGTTGCAATTTTTTTTGCTTGGCTGAACAGTCCTAACCTTGAGCTCACAAGTTCTGTACTTCCCAATACTTTCTCCTAGCTCTTCTGACTGCAGCCTCCTTCATCTTTGCTTCTCAGCTACTATGACACCCTTTTTGACAACTGTGCACCATGTAGATCAGTCTTCTGATTTACATTCCCAGTAACTTGTGCTCATTTTGGCTGCTTTCATGTCTCTCTGGCAGACATCTTTAAATTGAGACATGGGTGACCTGTCTTTCTCTTTCCCGATGGCAGTCCTCTATGTAGAAAGTCTTTGGAGATATGACCAGAGCTCATTCTTTTTACATGTCCTAGTACTCCTAGCCATCTTAGGTGTATATCACTAAGGATTGAGATTTTTTAAATTATAACTTTCTTTTAATGGCATCGAGAAATTATTAGCAGGTATTGTCAGTCAGCATTAAATCTATCAAAATATAATTATTTTCTTTAATTCCCAATTTTATTATTATCGTTTTCCTGTTTCATTCCTATAATTATAATGACAATTATTTAGCCAAAGCATCCTAGTGTAAGATTATTCAATTTTCTTTACAGTGAGATTTTCATGTTGCTGTGAAATAAGAATTGATGCTTTATAATAATTTATATTATTAATCATTTAATGGTTAAATAGTGCATAGATCTTTTTACAGATGCAGGTGCATTTTAAACTTTGGGTAGAGCCTTCATCACTTATTCCTCCGAGTTGAGCTAAGAAAACTTTTTAGTAGTCAAAGTATGATTTTATTGTACCATCAGTTACTTTACATACTATGAAATACTCTTTGATCCACCGTCTCAAAAAAATGGAAAAAGTATTTTATTTATATAATTCTCTTCATGGTTTAACCATGCTGGATACCAAGCTGTCTTCCTGCCCTACTAAACAATCAGCTTGCCTGAAACGTTAGTGCAGAGAGTGGGGGTTCATGGAGACCAAGCCAACATTATGTTTAATTGAGATCAATTACTTTGTTCTTTCAGAACAACAGAATAGCATTAGCATGTATTTTGTAGTGTAGTGGTTATTACATTTGTCTAACATGCGGAAGGTTGTAGGTTCAAGCCTCAGCTATGAAACTTACTTTATTAATATTTTAAAATGTTTGTGTTTGTGCCAGTTCATGTCCCACTTTCTTTTCAAATATGAATTTGCAACACGGCTGTTCATTCACGTTGTTCTGATTTCTTCATGATGTAGTTTTTGTCTGTTTTCCCCCCACCCTTAATTTCTTTGCACTATTTATGAGCAAGTCTGCAGCGTATGCTAGGCTGCGGGCCACATCTAGAAATGAATAGTAAACTAATAACATATATAAAATTATAAGTATTAAATAAACATTCATATCATAGCAACCATATAATAATAATGGCAGTATGTTACACAAAAGCTACGTTAATCATTAGAAGAAATGTTGCTTCATTAATTTATAAAAGATGTGTCTTCTTAAGTGTTGTTTTGAAGGACTTGGTAGTTAGAATACTACAGAGTTGTATTGGTAAAGAATTCCATTGTTTGGCTGCACACAGAAAGAGAAAGATTAAACTGCAAGTGTTTAAATAAACTACTTAATACAAGGACTTTCTTATCCGGCATCCTTCCGTCTCGCGAGACGATGGTGCATCACCGTTGGGTTGGGTTGCATTTCCTCGAGTGACTGTGCAGTCCTATCCTTGAGTGACAGTCTTTGCCACAGGACTTTCTAACATAGCAACATGCAAATTTTAATGTTTCTTTTATAATGGAGATTATCTTATATATTACTGATGATCCTTCTTTACAGAGATTAAATCATCCTACACTTACACCTATCCATGGTTTATGTCTAGTCTTGCATTTTTGAGCTTTGATTTTTAAAAGCATGTTGGAGTTCTTCTTATCAGTTACAGTACAGATGCTCCTTCTATACAGAAGATTATTGCATCCCATGCTTATCCATTATTTGTGTTTAGTCCTGAATTCTTATTAGAGTTTTTAATTCAGTGGTTCCCAAAGTGGTCCGTACAGACCTCCAGGGGTCAGCGGCACCTTTCAGGGGGTCCATGGAAAATTAAAATTAATTTGGTGGTCACTGAACACCATCAGGGGGTCCGCACAAGGTTTCATATAAAATAATAAAACTTTGATTAATTTTTATTTTTATGGACATTAACATAAATGAATTAACATAAATAATTATCATTAAATGAAATTGAAATAGTATTTTTTCAACTAATTAAATGCCTTTATAGGTGCTATCAAGTCATTAAGTACAATTTTCTTTTACCTAGAAAAGTTAGTAGAACTGAGGTAATTTCCACATCCATAACCAATCAAAATACTTGGTTTTATGAAAGGTCCAGCTTGATGCGTAAGAAATGCGGAAATCCAATAAGTAGGTCAGATAAATACACGTTTTTAACTTGAATCTAGGAGGTTTGCAAGGTTGGGTATTTATGGATGTGTCTGGAAGTTATATTTATCTAAATTGTATCCTATCATCAAATATTATTTTCAATAGCGATTTACTGTAGCATTCAATTTAGAATGTTAATAATTATTAACTGTGGTTTGTTTCTAAACCTAAGACAATGGGTGAGCTCTGGGCCGGATTTAGGCTATTTGAGATATGGGGCCTTAGCCTTAGGCTATTTGAGATATAGGGCCTTAGGCTATTTGAGATATAGGGCCTTGGTCTATTTGAGATATGGGACCTTGGGCTATTTGAGTTATGGGGCATTGGGCTTTTTGAGATATGGGGCCTTAGGCTGTTTGAGATATAGGGGGCCCCCAAGAAGGCGGGGCCATAAGCTATAGCTTGATTAGCAAATAGGTAAATCCAGCACTAAGAAAGTCAAAGAAACAATGCCGACAAAACAGTGTCGTTGAATATTTTAAGTATGGCTAAATGTTTGAAAACAGATACGAAATGTGATTTTTTTTTTTCTGAATTAAAAAGATTTTTTGAAGTTAAAGCAATACCCTAGAATCTCTGGCATACTTAAGGCAACCTGTAACAAATTAATTTTCAGTACATTGTGTCATTCAGCCACATCATTTATTCTCAAAAATAATATTGACAGTTTGCATGGATCACTAGATTATGTCATTATAGTCCATTTAATAAAATTAAAGGAATGACTTCAATGAGAGATTCTTTACTCCACATTGTTTGGAAAATGAAGAAGATTATCATCATTTACTTATTGACACAAAAGTACGTTGAATATCAACAAGTACGTACTAAAATCAATTTTATGCTCTCTTTGATTCACTGTTGGAATTTCTTGACAACAAAGACAATGATTTGCGACACATTTAATTAAAAAAATTGCATATCCTTTATGAATGATTTATTTACTAACTTTAACGAAACTAATTTGAAAGTACAAGGTAACCAATTAAATTTGATCAAAACTTAAAGCGTAATTTAAAAAATTGCATTTGTAGCAAAACTTTTTCTGTACAAACAAAACTTAGAGTTAGAGAATGATTTCAGTTTCCAAATCTTTCAAAATTGTAAAATAAAGACAAAGATTTTCTGGCTTTGTAGTAACTTACTGTCAAACTTAAACTTAGCAGCTCTTCATGCAGACCTGAACCAAAGATTTGAAGGTATTCCTGACTTGGATATTCTCTAAATGGCAATTGAACCCTATTGCGAGTGGACAAACACAGATGTATCCATACTAATACAGGAGCAGCTTTTTGAAATGAAGAACTTGAACCAATGTTTGAGCTAGGATACAAATTGTGTTTGAATTGTGGTTACAAAATCAGATACCAATTTTACATCTTGCATTATGGGTTATTGTACAGAAGTTGTAGACTGCTGTCCCGTCTTCCTATTAACAAAAAACAAAGATTCAGTGCCTTGTGAATCTCATCATAAAAATCAGAAACCGACTAGAAATTGGTGCTCGTGGGGATTTGTGGTTGCTACTTAAAAACATTGAGTCGGACATAAATACATTCAAAAAATCACATCACATTGATAAAAGTTATTACTTATTTTCAATTTTATTATTAACAAAAATTATAATTTCAATAAATACTTCTTGACCCAAATGTTGCTTTTTTGGGTGTGTAATTTTTGTACTATTAATGCATTTAAGTAGTTTTTTTCAACTAGGGGTCTTGGAGGAAGTTTTCAACTGCTAAGTCATTCAAGACTGCACTTAAGACACATCTTTTTAAAATTTATTTTCAAAAATAATAAAACCACATTTCTTTAAATGATTACCGTAGCTGATGTATTGAGTATACCGTATTGTCATTTATGTAGTTAATATGCTATGAATGTTTCTTTTTATTTCTATATGTATTGTTGTTTCCATGTAAAGCGCTGTGAGCCTGGCTCCTTGCTGGGATACAGCGCTATATAAATTATCATTTTATTATTATTATTATTATAAAAGAGGTCCGTGGGTCAAAAAAGTTTGGGAACCACTGTTTTAATTAATGATGATAAAGTGTTTCTTCAGGCAACCCATACAACGCCAAAATTCCAGAGGGGAAAAAGAAAACTTTTATTTGATTGTTCTTCCATACAGAATTAAAAAGGTGTTTCTATGCTTATGTCCATCTGAGGGTTGTATAAAGTTACCTTTGTGTTTTATTTCTAAATTAGAATTAATTGCTTTAAGCATAACTACTATTGTTTACCAAACCCTTTCCATATACCAAACTGCCAGATGTGTATTATATTTTTATTTAAATAAAGAAATTAAAAAACTGAATGCATGTAAAAAAAAAAAATTAAAACATGTATTTGTCTAAATTTTTAACTATTATATTTGCCATAATAATATATGTTCTTTTTAAATAACAAGATAAACACGAGCACAATCAGCTTTTGAGCCTTAATAATGTTAAAAATGACAAAATTAAAATTTAAATATAGATTAATTAAAACATGTCAATATTGCCTCATGTGGCACTGCCCAGCAGATAGAGCAGGTTGCTCATGTGTTCAGAATTCACTTTGGGTTTTTATATTAGTTTAGTCACAGATACTTTTAGTCTACATGTACTATTAGTATTAGTATCATCATAGATACAGGACAGATACTTTTAGTCTACATGTACTATTAGTTAGTATTAGTATCATCATAGATACAGGACAGATACTTTTAGTCTACATGTACTATTAGTATTAGTATCATCAAAGATACAGGACAGATACTTTTAGTCTACATGTACTATTAGTATTAGTATCATCATAGATACAGGACAGATACTTTTAGTCTACATGTACTATTAGTATTAGTATCATCAAAGATACAGGACAGCCTAAATGAGAAAGTTCATCATAAAAAAAATCTAAATGTTCTCCTACAATCTGTTAATACTATTGAATGGAATTGAAAATTTTTTAAGAGCAGCAGTTAATAATATCTTTATTCTTATATATCGTTTTTCGTTTTTATAATTTACTCTAATTATCATAACTGACGTACAATTGTTATGAGTTCACTGGGTTTTTTTAAAGTTTATTTTATGTTGAAAGAATGATTTCCCTAAAACTAAAAGTTCTTTTGAGGAGGATAGAATATTGAATCTAAGTCAAATGTGCTAATAAAAAGAATTCTTGGCTAATTATTTCCTCCAAATAAAAAATTGTATGAAAAATAAAATGAGTTGAGACACAAAGAATTTAACTGCAGAAAATTTATTGTGTATAGTTTATTGAAAAAGTATTTAGAAATCACTTAACAGGTATTTTAAGATAATTTACATTTAGCAAGTAATATATAACAATTCAAAGCAAGACTCAAAACTGCGGATTTTGATTAAATTTATAAACTATACACAATAAATATACATCTTGGTACTGCACACATTGTGGATTTCCCCAAATCAATTCAGACCTCTTTAATTATAGGGACCTGATCACCACAAACGTGTACAGTGTTTTGGCTAATTCTAATATAAATAACACCCTAGATAAAATCAGACCTGCAACACAAACCCATGAAAATAAAAAATCTAATAATACTGACAATCAAAACACTCTTAAAACTCTAATAATTAATTTCCAAAGCATAAAAAATAAAATTCCAAATTTAGAAGGTCTTATAAAAACAGAAGAACCAGACATTATTGCTGGTTCTGAAACTTGGTTGAACCCCAACATATATAACATAATAACTCTGAAATTTTTAGCAGCAATTATAATATATTTAGAAAAGATAGAACAGACAACCATTGTGGCGTCCAACTTGCAATAAAATCAACTCTCATAGCCAAAGAAATTAGCACACAACCAAACTCTTATATAGAATCTGTTTTTTGCAAAGTAGTTACACCAAACTCATCACCCTTTATTGTAGGCAGTACATATAGGCCACCAAATACAAACATAGAATACATGAGGAATCTATGCTGCAGTCAACTAATTTCTATTAAAGAAAATCATAAAAATGCTGCAATTTGGACTATGGGGGACTTAAATCTTCCAGATATAAATTGGAAAAACTATACAATTGATAGCCACCACAATAATAAAGAAATTAATGAACATTTCTTAGACACTATAAACAACATAAATCTAGAACAGATAGTAAAAAAAGCAACTAGGAAAAACATAATACTAGATTTATTCCTAACAAACAGACTAAGACTAGTACTAGACTGCACAATAATTCCTGGGCTGTCTGACCATGATATTCCTAGGGTAACCAACACAATAAAAACTAAAATAAATAAGATGCCTAGAAGAACAATATATCTTTGGAATAAATGCAACTTAATAAAATTACACCAATCATCTTCTAATTTCCAACAAAATTTCCTAAGTAAATTCAGCATAGATAGCCCCATAGAAGAAATATGGAAGGAAATAAAAACATATCTAAAAACCATAATGGATCAGAATGTTCCAACAAAAATAACTTCAAATAGAATTAATAAATGCTGGTTCAATTTTAAATTTAAAAAGTATTGCAAACTAAAGGAGAATTTATTTAAGAAATTTAAGGCTACCAATTTAGAAAGGATACACAAAAAATACTTTAAAATTAAACACTTGACACAAAAACTTAGCCGTAACCTCCAAAATAATGATATAAACAATGTGATAACTAAAGATAACAATAAAAACTTATGGTCCTTTATCAAATTTTTTTTAAAAATGGAGCCTTCAGGTATAGCCACACTAAATGCTCAAATAATAAAACCTATAATGATAATGAGACTAAAGCTAATATTCTTAACACATATTTTGCATCATCATTTTCTGCCTCAGGCGACAAGGAAATTTCAATAAATTTAAATAAAATGGAAAAAATAGGTAACATAACTGTAGATGAGATAGGATTCACTCCTAAAAAGCTGAACAATAAACAAAGCTACTGGCCCAGATGAATTGCCTGCCAGGTTATTAAAAGAATTAAGCAATGAACTGTCCCCAATCCTTGTAATTCTTTTTCAAGCCTCTCTAAACCAGGGTAAAGTGCCCCAGGATTGGAAATTAGACAATGTAACGCCACTCTTTAAGAAAGGTGATAAGTCCAACCCTTGTAATTACAGACCTGTATCACTTACTAGTATCACCTGTAAATTACTGGAACACATAATATATAGCAGAATAGTTAAACACCTTGACAAATATAATGCCCTATGCCCACACCAACATGGCTTTAGAAAGAACAGATCATGTGAAACACAATTGATAGGTCTAAAAGATGATCTATGAAAAGGCTTAGAAAATGAGGATAATAAAGATACAATATTACTAGACTTCTCAAAGCATTTGACAAAGTTCACCACCTTAGTTTACTTAAAAAACTTAAATACTTTGGAATCTCAGGTCCCTTACATCACTGGATCCAAGATTTCCTATTGGGTAGGGAGCAAACTGTAATAATTAATGGATCTAAATCTACACCAATAAAGGAACTGTCCTAGGTCCCTTATTATTTTTCATTTATATAAATGACTTACCCAACAATATCTCAACAGGAACTAAAGTTAGGTTATTTGCTGATGATTGTATAACCTATAGGACAATAAAGTCAGAACAAGATAGCAACATTTTACAAAAAGACTTAGATGAATTAATTAAGTGGGAAACTAACTGGAGTATGTCCTACCACCCAGAAAAATGTCAAGTGCTAAGAGTAACAAAGAGAAAGAAACGAATAAATTCGTCCATGGAAAAAAAAACTAACCCAAACTAAAGATGCAAAATACTTAGGAGTCATAATAAATGAGAAACTATCTTGGAATCCCCATGTCAATGAAATTATTAAAAAATCAAACAAAACCTTAGGCTTTATAAAAAGAAACTGTTACAAATGTAACAAAGATATAAAACTAAAATGCTAACTCACCCTGGTGAGACCTATACTAGAATATGCATCTTCTGTATGGGACCCATCCACCAAAGAAAGTATTGATAAGTTAGAACAAATCCAAAAAAGAGCTGCCAGATTCATTACTGGAGAATATTTAAAACTGACAAGAGTAACACCATTAGTTAAATCATTAAATCTTGAAACACTAGAGGATAGAAAAACCAAGAGTAAATTAGTAATTATTCATAAGGCAATTAATTCTTATTTAGAAATACAACACAAAGATAACTTAATACAACCCTCAAATAGACATAAAGATAAAAACACCTTTCTTATTCCATATGCAAGAACAAACGCATACAAGTTTTCTTCTTTCCGTCCAGTATTCGGGCGTGGAATGCGTTGCCTGAAGAAACCAGAAAAGTCAACACTTTATCATCATTTAAAACTCTAGTAAGAATACAGGACTAAACACAAACCATAGAAATATGTAGGACGCAATAATCTTCTGTACAGAAGGAGCGTCTGTAACATATAAGACACATAATATAAGATAAATAATGGCAACAACATAAAAATATTAAATGGGTAAATTAGGTATAAAAATTTAAAATATTTCAAAGCTGTAAGATACTAATGTTTGTTAACATGAATTTACTTGAACCAGTATAAGGATTTAATGTAAAGCCTTGTAATGTGGAGTTCATTGTATGCATTCATAAAATCAGTATGTGACATGAGCATAGAAATAGAAAACAAAACATACTTAAATATTAAAGAATTTTTACAAGATCACAATTCTCTAATGAAATAACATATTTTCTCATTTATACTTGCTTGATGAATTGCATTAATTGAGTGATAGAAATGTATTTTCTACTGCTAACTGATCAATGTCAAGTTTTTTTTTTACAAAGTTATTAAGCCTGATAACGCATATTATCAGTTGGTTACTTTCTTATTATACTGGTATTCCAGACGGTTCTCAAAGAGCTGATAATGATAATTATTTTTAGGTCACCATGAATTAAATTAGTAAAAACTTTACCATTTTACATCCTACGTTTGTCTTTGAAAAAAAGTGTTTAACTAGTTATTTTTAAGTTATTGTAAACTAGAGGTCTGAAATTTTGAATTGACATTTTTGGAACAGGGGCCGTCCATAAATGGGGGGTGGGGGTCACACTTTTGTGACGATGCGTGACGTTGGGGAGGGAGGAGGTTGAAGAAATATGACGTCACATTGAAAGGGTAACTTTAAATAAAACTTCCACTGAAATATTTGGTCACTTAAAATTTATTTAATGACTTTTTTTAAAAAAATCAGTGCTTCTCAAAGTGCCGGTCGATAGGCTATCAGACGCCGGTTGGCGTAAGTTAACAAGACGCGAAAATTAAATATAATTATAATTCTTAAGTTTGAGAATTCACAACAGTACATAGGAAATTGTAATCCTGCATCGTTTGATGTTGACATCAAAGCTTTTGTGATGTAACCGCAGTTTCGTTCACTCGCGGCAGGATCTGCGAACTTTTTTTTCCGTTATCCCCCCCCCAACCCCACCCCCGAAACTGCTACTGGTGACAAGTGTCTAAAATGATCTGAATAGGATTATATGTTGATATTTTAAGTCAAAACGACACCGAATATCCATTTGGGGGGTGGGTGTGGGGAGGGGAATCTATTTGATACAATAATAAAAGTTTTACGTTTGCCATAGTTTTTTAAATTGGTTTTTGGTCAAACGCCTCTGTCCATTCTAAATATAATGATAAATATGTCCATTTAAAATGAGTCAAAAGTATTCATTAACTTTATTGAATGCATCAAATTCTCGACATCACAATTCGAGAGGAGCACAAAACAACTTTCTTCTGAACTCAGTTTTTAAGACATTAATTTTAAATATGACAGAAAGGATACTTGATACAGTCAAGTCATGTTGATTAAGATTATTGTCACTATTGTCAGTATAAATGAAAGTAGGTTGGATTTAGATGTCTTCGTATAGTACGTAAATAAGAAATCTGCATAGATAACAAATTTAACAATTGCATTTTCTGGAAGGAACCGGTTCAACAGTGTGCATATGTTCCAAGCGTACACGTACACATGACATATTTGAAAATATCTAGTGGAGTGCAGTGGATATTATATGTCCCAAATGAGTCTGCATTACCCCCAAAAATTCCCTTTTGACCCCAGATATTATTTTTAAAAAGTATTATTTTAAAATAACTCTTTTTTTATATAAACAAAGAAGTAACAAGTAATGATTTATAGTCAATGCTTAATTTGTATGCATTAAAATAAAATATAATCTAAGGATGTTAATACCTTTTTTTTTTTTTTTTTTTGAAGACCGGTTAAAAAAGTTAAGCGGTTTGAAAAAAAACGGACTGTTTCAATATAATATGATACCTAAATATTAAAATTATAAAAGTTTATATTAACATTACTGTTAACCCAAATGTAGCGGATTCTAGCAAATTTTCTATGCCCACAATGATTGAGCATTACCCCGAAGAGTTCACTTTTTACCCCAAATGAGATAATTTATTGGTGACATTATATTTACAACTGTTGTGTGAGGTACATGAAATCCCGAAGAAGAAAGAAAGGATAAAAAAACACACCAAAAAAACAAACAAACTTGTTAGCTTAGGAGTTAAAAGTTATGATAATGTTGGATATTTTAAAATAATGTCATAGTATACTTGCAAGAATTACTGTATTTTGCGACGCACAAGATGACACCCTACTTTCCTGTACAAATGTGGGGTTCATACAGAATGGGCCATTTTCCTATTCCAGCGCATACCTAATAATTTTTATAAAACATGGGATGTGCTATCAATGTGATAATTTTAGATAAAATGCCTTTGATGTGCATATACTTAGCAGGGAAACTGTCATTAGAAGATCGAAATCAATTTGAGGAATTGTCTTGTATCTATTTATTCTAGGTCTATAAACAATGCAATGATTCTTGTAATATCAATAGTCACATTCGCGAGCTTAATCGCGAAGGTTAATCACATCAATGGTTTTTGACATTACCGCTGCATTGTTCTTTAGCTGTCTTGCTATGCCATTGAAACTAAACATTTTTTTTAAAAATGTAATATAGAAAACAAGCCAAATTCATACTTAATCTTTTAGGGCTTTAAGCTGTGTAGGGGCTCATTATGCTGTCAAATAAGTACAGAGAAAATCATGTCAAAACGGGAAAAGTATGCAATGGTACCTGGTGACATGGAAAAATTCTTACCGGTCGTCTGATACGAAAAAGTTTGAGAATCACTGGCTTACAATTTATTTAATGTCTTTTACATAGCTTCACTCATGTTACGATAATACAATGTAGACCTACACTAAATAAATACTTAAATGACAAAATAAAAATGATTTGAAACATTCTTATTTTCAAATAGAACATATTAATTTTTTTGAGGGGGGGGGGTCGACGATTTAGTGACGACGCATGACGTAGGGGAGGGAGGGGGTAAAAAATCGGCAAAATCGCGTGACGTCATTTATGGACGGCCCCTTAGTGTTTAAGAGGTAAAACTGTAATGTTAAAATTCATTGGATCAAGTTTTATAGTGATACAACCATCTGATCAGAATACAAATATTTAATTATAATATATCTGATAATAATACAATGATCTAATTATGATACAACCATCTGATAATAATACAACAATCTAATTATGATATAACCATCTGATAATAATACAACCATCTAATTATGATATAACCATCTGATAATAATACAACCATCTAATTATGATATAACCATCTGATAATAATACAACCATCTAATTAATTATGATATAACCATCTGATAATAATACAACAATCTGTTCCGGGATGTAACCACCTGATATGGATATATTCCTCTTGTAGCAATGCAATCATCTTATAGCTATGAGGGTTTGATCTTGGCAATGCATTTTAGAGTTAAATATACTTTTTTCCACCAGTTAAGCACAATGAGATTACATAATATTGATCTCTTCAAACTCCTATTTTTTTTCAAAATAATTATAAATATCCTGTGTAAATTTTATTCAAAATATCTGTTAAACAATTTATATAGGCTGTAAATTATGGGTTGCTTAATGAACCACCATTTAAATACACAAAATGGCATATAATATAATTTTTAAAATAAATATTTGGCCCCTTAAAAACGTGAAGTTAAAAAAATAAAGAGTAATTATCTCAGATCAGAATGAAAAATCCTTTACGATACTTTGATTGTATCTCAGTGATACACCTACTAGATACCTGAATATACTCGAGTATATGTATATCATAAGTATAAGTCGACCCATTGCTTTGTCGCTTGAAAAGTGGATTTTTTTCTTCTTCAAATGATCGCTATGGTAAACTTACGGCATCTATAAAATGAGCTATGTATGGATTATCTGCCCCCCCCCCCCACCTTTTTTCCCCAGATATTTGCCTTGAAATTTGGAGAAAATATCTCTTCTTCTACTTATACTCGATTTTACAAATATTTCTAATCAGTATAAAATGAGTTTCACAAGAAAAAATAAATATGTTATTTGTGTTCATATTCAGGGGAAATAATATATGAGGGATTATGGTTGTAAATTAAATATGATAGTGTTTTTTAAGCTTAAAACGTGGATACCACATACATTTGAAAAATAACTGTCAAAATATTATAAATGGTGAAATTCATCAATTATATGACCATGAATAGATGAATTTGTTTTCTACACATACGCTCTGCAACATTTTCTATTAGAACAAGTTTAGAGTTTTGACTACCAGATCCATAAACTCTCAATATCTGAAATTTTTCTTTCTGGTCGAATGCCTATTCAATCTGATTAGAAGAAATTTGGAAAATGTCTTTATCCCAGCAAACTGTAGCTTTTACCTGAAAGAATGTAACTGTATTAGTAGCTTTGAAAAAAAAAAAATTTTAACATATTGAATATTATAAATTATATAAATATTAAATTCTTTTGAACTAAAAGTCTTGATTTTAAATATTAACGAATAATGTTAAATTCTTTTGAACTAAAAGTCTTGATTTTAAATATTAACGAATAATGTTTTTGGAAGGTAAATGCATCTTTATTTAAGGACTGTATACAGTTTAATCATCCTAATTCAATAAGCAGCACATAAGGCAAGATACATCCCCCATCAGTAGTGTTGTGTTGGGGGTGACAGTGTGGTGAAAGGAGGGTTTTGAAATAACAAATCAGTTTGCTCTGGACACCTAGAGCAGGATTTTTTAAAGATGGCACTGAAGTCAGATGGCTTTCACGCCACTTTGCTTTACAAGCATTGTTGAAAATTTCATACATTCGTTCGTTCGTCCGTCGAATCGACGAGGACCACTCTAGTCATCCGAGGGTTGCTGAGACTTGTTATGCCTATGTGTCCGCAGATGGCTGACAAGACCACGGAAAGTTCGGGAACAGAAGGGACATGGGATGAGTGGGTTGTCTCCTGGAGGGTTGACAGCACGGGCCTTTTGGGCTTGCCTCTTCTTTTCTGCGGCGTTGATCCTGTTTGCCTCGCATGTCCTGGCAACTTCGTGGACGGATTGGCGCCAGGTGGACCGGTCCAACGCAGCTTCCTCCCACGTGTCTGAGTTTATTGCAAACGCTTTCAGAGACGCTTTCAATGTGTCTTTAAAGCGTTTCTTTTGTCCACCATGGGACCGCTGGCCATGCTGGAGCTCGCCATAGAAGAGTCTCTTTGGTAGTCTCTCATTTGGCATTCGGGATAGGTGTACTGCCCAGCGAAACTGTGACTGCATCAGGAGGGTGAAGATGCTGGGGAGGCCAGCTCTGGTTAGTACCGTGGTGTCTGGAGTTTTGTCCTGCCACTTTATGCCCAGGATCTTCCTGAGGCTTGTTGTGTGAAAGTGGTTCAGCTTTTTAGCATGGCGTTGATATACGGTCCATGTTTCGCATGCATAAAGCAGTGTAGGGAGCACCACTGCCCTATATACTTTCACTTTGGTCTGGATGGTAATGCCTCTTCTGTTCCAGACATTCGGGTACAACCTGCCAAAAGTGGAGCTGGCCCTGGCAATTCTGACATTCACTTCATCATCGATGGTGACATTTTGTGACAGTGTGCTGCCTAGGTATGTGAAGCGTGTCACTGTGTTGAGTTTCTGGTTGTTGACAGTGATGTTGGGCTCAACATAAGGCTTCCCAGGCGCGGATTGATAAAGGACTTCAGTCTTCTTTGTGTTAATTGTCAGACCAAAGTTAGTGCAGGCGCTGGAGAACAGGCTAACACTGCGTTTTATGTCATCCTCTGAGGCAGCATTGAGGCCACAATCGTCTGCAAAAAGCAGGTCCCTGATTGTGTCTGTCCTGACCTTGGTTTTTGCCTGAAGCCTCCGAAGGTTGAACAGTTTGCCATCCGTACGGTACCTCAGCTTAACACCAACATCTTCGTTTCTGAAGGCCTCTGTCAGCATGGCAGAAAACATGATGCTAAATAGAGTTGGAGCCAGGACACAACCCTGCTTGACACCGTTTGTGACAGGAAAAGGGTCAGATGACTCTCCTCTGTCTTGGACTCTGGCCTGCATGCCTTCGTGGAATTGTTGAACCAAGGAAATGAATTTGCTTGGGCAACCATACTTCGCCATGATCTTCCACAAAGCCTCTCTGCCAACTGGGTCGAAAGCCTTGGTTAGGTCAACATAGGTGGAGAAAAGTTCATAGTTCTGCTCCTGGCATTTCTCTTGCAGTTGCCTGGCGGCAAAAACCATGTCGATGGTTCCTCGCTCTTTTCGGAAGCCACACTGGCTTTCAGGCAGGAGTCCTTGGTCAAGATGAGCTGTGAGGCGGTTTAGCAGTATTCTGGCTAGGATCTTTCCTGCGATAGAAAGCAGGGATATGCCTCTGTGGTTGTCAAACCAGTCTATTTCCTTTTCCTTTATAAAGATGTACAATAGATGCATCTTTGAAATCCTGCGGGATCCTCTCTTGCTCCCATATCAAGAGAAATAGCTGGTGGAGCCTTTCAGTTAGGGCTGATCCCCCTTCCTTGTATACCTCAGCTGGTATGGCATCTGAACCAGGTGCTTTGCCACTTGAAAGTAGGCAGATTGCTTTCTGGGTCTCGAGCAAGGTTGGTGGGTCATCCAGTGCCTTGTTTGTTGGCACCTGGGGGAGACGATTGATGGTTTCTTCATTTATTGCCGATGGGTGATTAAGGACGTTGTTAAAATGTTCAGCCCACCTCTCAAAGATCTTCTTTTTGTCCGAGATGAGAGTGTTGCCGTCTTCGCTGAGAAGTGGATTTGAGCCTGAGGACGTTGGGCCATACACTTCTTCTCTCAAGGCTTCGATGAAGTTCTTATAATCACGCCTGTCTGCATAGCATTGGATCTCATCAGCTTTTTTGCTGAGCCAATCGTCCTGCATCTGACGGAGTTTCTGCTGCACAGTTCTACGTATGTTGTTGAATGCTTCTCTCCTTGAAGTGGACTTGGGGTTATTGAGGTAAGCTTGGTGGAGTTGGTGTTTCTCATCCAGTAACTGCTTGATGACTTCGCAATTCTCGTAAAACCAGTCCTTATTTTTTCTGGTCTGGGGCCCCAGGGTCCCTGTAGCTGAGGTGTAAATCAGCTCTCTAAGCGATGTCCAATCTGCCTCCACGTTCTGGTTTTCCGGAGAGGGTGGATGTCAACCGCTCCTCCAGAGCAATCACGAATGACTGCTTGCCACTAGTGGTCTTCAGCTTGGCAACATTCAGCCGTTTTGTGGCCTTCTTCCCTTGCGGGCACCGTTTAGGCTGAATACGAATGTTGAGCTTGGAGAGGATGAGGCGGTGGTCTGTCCAGCATTCAGCACCGCACATGGACTTGGTCACTCTTACATCCTGTCTGTCCCTCTTCCTAACGATGACATAGTCAATAACATGCCAGTGCTTCGAGCGGGGGTGCATCCATGATGTCCGATTGCGGGTAGGGAGGCGGAAGACCGTGTTGGTGATTAGCAGTTCGTGTTCAGCACAAGTCTGGAGCAGAAGAAGGCCATTGCTGTTGCATTGTCCCACCCCATGGTGTCCAAGTACTCCCTCCCAGGCACAGTAGTCCTTGCCAACTCTTGCATTGAAGTCACCTAGCAAGATGAGCTTGTCCTCCTTTGGAACGTCGGCAATGCGTGTGTGAAGTTCTTCGTAAAACTTTGCCTTGACTTCATCTGGGTTGGTCATTGTTGGGGCGTATGCACTGATGATAGTGACATGCTTCTTACCAGCTAACAGTGGAAGTTTCATTGTCATGAGCCTGTCATTCAGTCCCTTGGGTAGTCCAGCCATTTTTCCAACAAGGGTTGTCCTCACCGCAAAGCCAACTCCTGCTTCACGCCGCTCCTCGTTGGGTCTGCCACTCCAGAAGAATGTGTATCCGGAGCCTTTTTCACAGAGCTCTCCTTCGCCTGCAAGCCTTGTCTCGCTCAGGGCTGCGATGTCTATATTATACCTGGCGAGTTCTTTACCAATCAAGGCTGTTCTCCTCTGAGGTCTATTCGCATCATCTCTGTCCAGGAGGGTGCGCACATTCCATGCGCCCAATGTGAGAGGAACTATCCTCAATTTCTTTTTTATATTTCGACCGCTGGTATAGGGTCCCCACCAGCCGCGGTAAGCTGGCTAGGGAAGGCTGGAGCAGGCAATGTTTAGGGCACCTTTTCTAGCCCCTTCCTCATGCCATGGAGGTGAGCAGTGCATTCCTAAAAAGGGCTGCTCAGTCACCCTGGGCCGCCTGTTTGCAGGGTCGCGGCTACGGCTCCCAGTGTACACACACCTGCCGCTTCGTCGCTTGCCTGTCGCCACAGGACTTGGTGGTGAGGTGAGTTATGGGATGGGATGGATGAAAAAAGTGACTTGCGCGGTGACTTGGATTTAAGTGAGAAAGAGTTGCGCTGTTCGTCGATCTCACTCTCTCGCCCGAGACCATCATGATCCAGTGGCATGACAGAGTCGAGACGGCAGGTGATGGAGACGGGTGCAGTGGATGGCCATGATGTCCTGTCTGTCTTGTCATGCCCTTAGTGTTCCACCACACTTTGCTGAGACTCGCCTTCTTGACCGTTGACCATCTAGTGGTTCCCCCGCTCAGTCCATTGAGTCCAGTCTTCACGTGCACAGGTAGACATACCTAGATCACCGAGGGTTTGAGACCCGATGGCTACCCTCACCAGGTTTAGCCAGCCAGTCGAAGCTGTTGTCCGGGGTGTGGCCACTGCGCACGCTACAGTTACTAGGAGCCACTGGTGAGAGCTGAGTGTTAAGTGGGGACCAAGGGTGGGAGAACTACCCCCTAGAGAGTACGACGTGTCCCCCCACCAGAGGTACTACCCCTCCTTAGCACCCCAATACACCCCAAACAAGACTTGTGAAGAGCAGGCACGTTTGTATTATGATCAAGTCAATAAATATTGTTTAAAGGATCTCAGAGACCCACAGTTAGGGACTGTTCCGTAGTGTCATTCATGAAGTATTTGGATAACTTGTCAAATTAAACAAGCTGATACAAAGGAAAAATCTAATGACTAGGAAGGCATACCACTTTGTAAAAGGAAGGTTCAATAACCTAAGAGGTGAAAATGTTCATTGGTCTGCCGAGGTTGTTAAAATGTATTCAGGCTGAAAGGATGAAAACACGAATACAGTCCTCAAATTTTTTGAATGTCTGAGTTGGCACGAGGACTCTCGTTTTCTTGAAAGCGACTTGATACTTAAGTGAATATTTGAGTTGCAAGCGTTAGTCGATACGTCAAATTTTAATTTTGAACAAACATAACTTTGTGCCCTAGATTATAAGTACAGAGTATTCTTAAAAGCTATGAAGACATTGTGGAGAAATGTATGGATCACTATTGTAATTTTAAATATTTGTGCTCGAAAAAAATGTGGGTTGATTCAGACTTTTGACGAGGTGATTCCAAAAGTTTAAAGTTTCTACGTTCACAGAAACTTGGAGAATTGGTGTTGATTTAGTTTTATATTTTATATAGCTCATTTTAGGTGAAAACATTTTGGGCCCCTGGCGACCCATGAGAGGATGTTTTTGTTTTTTTAAATTTATATAATTATTTTTCCTTGTCTACCTACACATGAAATAAAATTTTAATTTTTGATAAATCTCATTTAAGAAAAAAAAAACGTTTTTGGGGCCCCGGCCCCCATAAGTGTGTATTTCAAAATTCTTTTACACCGACTTTCGTTGTGAGAGGGTAATTAACAATTTCCCAAAGTTTCCTGCTCCTACCTACATTGAAAATAGGAGAATTTGTGATGAGTCGGTTTTTAATAAAAAAGAAAAACTATATTTGGGCCCCCGGTCCCCCATGAAAAGAAATTTTAACTTTCTTTTTTCCAAATTTGTCGGGAGCGTATACTCAAAATATAAACCAAAGTTGCATGCTTCTACCTATACGGGAAATAGGAGAAATTGTGATTTTCAATTTTTATATAGCTCATAAATGGAAAAAACCGTTTTGGGGGCCCCGACCCCCAAGAATGTGGGAAATTTACCTCTTTTAAAAAAAATTATAATTGGGAGCATGTACTTAACAAATCTCAAAAGTCTCACTCTTCTACCTAGGCTACACGGGGAATCGGAAAATTGGTGATTTTCAATTTTTATAGAGCCAATATCAGGGGAAAACATGTTTTGGGGCCCCCGGCCGGACATGAGCGAGATTTTAAAAATTCTTTTTTGCTAATTTTCGTCATTAGAGGGAAACCAACAACTTCCCAAAGTTTCATGCTTCTACCTACACGAGAAGTTTGAGAATTAGTAATGCAAGAGTTGGTGAGTGAGTCAGTCAGGGCTTTCCCTTTTATTAGTTATTAGTATAGATAATCTACTATATTATAATTTTGATTTAAACACTTTTTTCATTTCAAGTAGATCTATATTCTATATCGATCAAAGTGATGCATGTAATTTTGTGAGATGCCAAAAATTTTGCACACTTAAAATGGTAAACTTTGCACTCGAGTTTTAAAAAACTATTTAGTACAACAACCGGCAAACTTAAGAGAAGACATTGATCCCCACTTAATCTAGTTGTTTTGTGCTTATGAACTCGGGTTCATACAGAATAATATTAATATTAAGCGTTATTTCGTTTGTTTTGTTTTTTTAAATCGTTTTTCATGCGGTAAGGAATTGTTTTCTATATTTGAAATACTTTGTTTGTCATTTATTGCTTTTACGTTTCGGATGCGTTGTGGAAAGAATACGCTTTGTTGTGTTGTAGGGCGAGGAAGATGCTTAGGAGTTAGTCTGGATATTTACGCTATTTTGGTAATTTTCACATCTCTCTCTATAGAACAAAAATTTATTTGCCACATGATAATTTTCATTTAGAGGATACAGAGTATTTATTTTATTTTTTTTTATTTTATTTTTTTGGGGGGCGGGGTGTCAAAGCTTTGTGACGTCATATCGGAAAAAAGTGGTTAGGGTCTAAGTTTTTGTAACAAAGTATGACGTGGGGGGATAAAAATCGGCAACGTCACGTGACGTTATTTATGACGCCCCCTTAAGTCGTGAAGGGGTGACACCATGAGCCACCGCCCCGGGTTACACCAACCCTAGCGACGCCCCTGGTATGAGTTAGCCTGAAAGGACTAAACAAAACAGCGAACTTTTCAGTGAAGAGCCTTCCTCAATGAATAAACAATACACAAATAAGACCATTATATAACAAAATGAAAAGTAAAAACTTAGCTGGACAAAACAAAGGGTTACTTCTATTAAATAAATAGTGCGTTTGAGTGATTTTAGCATGAATGTTCGACAGAAATATTTGACATTTAGACTGACCTTTATTATGCTGACTATTTTTTAGCAATACAGAGAAACCGCTCATTGTTAGTATTGTTAGTGTATGAGTATGAAATGACAGTCTATATTCATTGCGCCAAACATCACAATGGACTTCTCAAGTCATAGGGGATAGTTAATCTTGAAATTTTCGTTTGCATTTATGTAATTGACAGCACACATTTTCCTTATAAAGGAATAAAGGGCCGTCCCTAAATGACGTCACGCGATTTTGAACTATTTTTTACCCCTCCTCCCTACGTCACGCGTCGTCACAAAATCGTAGACCCACCCCCCTACAATAATACGTCTCAAAACTTAGACCCCCCGCCCACCCCCCAAGAAAAAAATATAAATAAAACGTTATTTTCTATTTGAAATTAAGTATTTTTAAATCACTTTTTTGTCAATTAAGTATTTATTTAGTGTAGGTCTACATTGTAATATCGTAACACTCGTGAAGCTATGCAAAAGACATTAAATAAATTGTAAGCCAGTGCTTCTCAAACTTTTTCGTATCAGACAACCGGCAAGTATTTTTCCATTTCATCAGGCACCATTGCATTCTTTTCCCGTTTTGACATGGTTTTCTCTCGACTGATTTGATAGCAAAATGAGCCCCTACACAGCTTAAAGCCCTATAAGATAAGTGTGAGTTCGGATTGTTTTATATATTACATTTTTTAAAAAAATGTTTATTTGCCAAGGCATAGCAAGACAGCTAACGAACAATGCAGCGGTAATGTCAAAACCATTTGATGAGATTCCCGAATGTGACTATTAATATTACAAGGATCATTGCATTGTTGATAGACCTACAGGACAATTGCTCAAATTGATTTCGATCTTCTAATGAGTTTTCCTGCTAAGTATATTAACATCAAAGGCATTTAATCTAAAAATCACATTGATATAACATTTTATGTTTTCTAAAAATGCGCTGGAAGAGGAACATGACCAATACTGTACGAACGCCACATTTGTGCAGAAAAGTAGGGTGTCATCTTGTGCGTTGCAAAATAAAGTAATTCCTGCAAGATGAGGACTGAAAAATACTATGACATTATTAAAATATCCAATATTATCATAATTTTTTACTCCGAAGCAGTTTTTTTTTCAATTCTTATTTATTCATGATTTCACGTACGTCACAAAACAGTTTTAAATATAATGTCACCAATGGACGAGGTGTGTTTAAATTGTTGAATTTTCTTGTGGAATTTATAAACTAATGAAAAATTCATGGCTACCGCTATCGATCTTTTTAAACAAGTGGTCCGTAAACAGCGATAAATTATCTCATTTGGGGTAAAAAGGGAACTCTTGGGGGTAATGCTGAATCTTTGTGGGCATAGAAAATTTCTAGTATCTGCTACTTTTGGGTTAATAGTAATGTTAACATATACTTTTATAACTTTAATATTTAGGTATCCTATTGAACTGGTTCGTTTTTTAAACCGTTTAACGGCCTTCAAAAAAAACCAAATGTGTTAACATCCTTAGTTTAGATTTTATTTTAATGCATACAAATTAAACATTGACTATTAATCATTACTGTTAACTTCTTTGTTTATATAAAAAAAATTCCTTTAAAATAATATTTTTAAAATGTATTTTTTAAAACAATCCCTCAATTGACAGACGGGCATCCCGTAAGAAAGAGGTCGGCGAACAGGGGTTTGGGGTTAAAATGGAATATTTTTTTTTTGGGGGGGGGGGGTAATGCAGACTCCTTTGGGACATATAATATCTACTACACTCCACTAGATATATTCAAATACGTCATTTGTACGTATACACTTGGAACATATGCCCACTATTGAACCGGTTTCTTTGACAACTATATAGATTTCTTACCTACGTACTATACGAAGACACCTAAGTCCATTCCACTTTCATTTATATTGACCCGGTGTAACAGGCCAGATTAAACCCCTGACCAGAATATACCCGGGTATAAACTGGCCTAGGCCAGAATATACCCCCGGGGTTAAACTGGCGTAGGCCAGAATATACCCCTTTGACAACATGAGGATATATAGTAAAAAAAATTGATGAATCAAATTTGTAGACTTTCTCTTCATTTTTTTGCTCTGTCAGACAAATAAAACTCTTGTTAAGTAGCAGAATTTGTTTTAATTAAAATAAAATAATAAAATAGTTAACGATGAATGAAAGCAGCAATGAAAGCAGCACGTCATTACATTTTATTTGAAAAGAATGAAGTCATCTCGTTGTTAAAATATGAAATCTTACATCATTCTAGATCAAAAGTTACAGTCTATGCAAATATAGTGAAATCAGCGTGTGTGTTTTGTTTTTCAATAAAATTAAAATTAACTCAATCAAGCACTACATAATTATTTTTAAATAATAATTTGAGAGTACTTGTGTTAATTGCTTTTCAAACCCGTGCGAACACTTAAGATTCATATCTTAACATTTAAAGACACTACTCCTTCTATACAGATGATTATTACGTCCTACGCTTATCATTATTTTATGTCTAGTCTTGCATTTGTATTAGAATTTTAATGTTGATAGAATGTTGGTTTCGTCAGCCAACCCATTCCATATTTTGATTCAATAAGCCATGTAGTTGTGTAGAACCAGTGTTCATGTATTGAATTACTTTATCTCTGAGGAAGATGTGGTTGTCCTCTGTTCCTGTCAGAATGTAGCTTATGGCCCTGAAGTAATCACCACCCCCTTTATCCTTTAATATGCAAGTCTCAGTTTTACAAGATCTTTAGTGTGGCCATAATATACAAACTTGTCAAAAGTAAGGCCAAGAGTTGTGCTAAGACGCTTTCTTCTTGAAATTTTTTTGGGGTTAAAATTCCTAATCTGCATATGTTTTGAGACAAGTAGTATCACTATTATGTCAGTTTCTTCACCGGTGCTCTCTTGTTCCTTTTGTTGTAGGCTCCCACTCCCATTGACAGTACCTTAAACAGAATCATCGGAGGACTGATCGGGATAAGAACTATGTTTATTGCTGTAAACTTTTAGGTTACTGAAATTGTAGGTGTTTCTGAGTATTTTGTCAGTCGATACATTCTATAGCTAAACTCTTATCTTGTTAATGATTCTACCCCGATGTGGGGACCATTCCACCATGATTCCATCTTCAAACCCTTGCGATGAATGCGGCGATGATTCTTGATACCATAGTCATCAGCATTCTTTCGTCTCGCAAGACGATGGTGCAAAGAATGTATGTGCTTCCAAATGTTTTGGCCTTTCTCATAGCTCTTCTGTCTATAGCCTCGTCCAACCTACGCCCTTCGACTACTTTTAAGTTCTCTTTGACAACTGTGCTTCACAATCCCAGTCAATCGTGTAAATTCTGCCTGCTTTCAAGTCCCTCTGCCAGACATCCTTAAATTGGAGATGTGGGTGACCTGTCTTCCTCTTTTCCGATACCATTTGTTTCAATAGGAGGTCCTTGAGAATGTGACCAGGCTCCTTCTTTTCACATGTCCGAGCCATCGATGGCGTCTTTCACTGGGGTACTTAAGTTTCGTTGTAGGGTAGAATTGTAAATGTTGACCATACAGTTGGTCTTCCATGGGTGACAAAATTTACGCTCTGGCCATTTCAGTGGTTATTTTATAGTGAACAAAAGTGTGCTATTAAAGTCACGAAATCCGATTCGTCGACCCTGTAAAGATTGGCCTAATCCAACAAGGTTGCCACCATTCACAACTTCGTGCTACTTATTTATATTTACACCTTTCAAAAGAAATACGGCTTGTTTAAAATAAAAGAATGGGGCGTGACGAGGTCAGGGGTTCTCTTGAATGAAGATAAAACAGAACACAATCCGTGCTTCAGAACAATAGATGAATTATGAATGCATGAAAAGCGGACCATCCAACACCGGCAAAATCCAATAAGGATGACCGTACTGTTATAAGAGTAACACAGGTAAAAATGAATTGCAATGATTAAAAAAATAAAATTAAATTGTTATACTGTAATAAAGGTTCTTTTGAATTTCTTAAGACACCGCAAAGGCAAACCGAGCTTCAGATAAAGGTTTGGTAATACGACAAGCAACATTTGGGAAGTCAATCGATGTTTGCCACACTTTTAGACTTGTCATATTCTTTTATTTTGCAGATCAGTGTATATTTAGATATTTTTTTAAGAGGTGGGGTGGGAGGCGCAACGCTATTTTTATTATTTCAAAAACAAAATGAAAATAGGCCTAAACCGTTGTTGCCAGTAAAATTTAAAATGTATGAGAGGAAAAAAATCAAACAAAACATTAATATATGATTTAATTCAAAATTTAAATATATATATATTTATTGGCATACTCAAAATAAGTAAACATAATTATTTGATTAATAAGTGAGGTCCACGAAATAAATTTTCTCAAACGTTTGAAAAGCTACAACTTTAGTCCATGTCTCAGTTAAATTATTAATTTTTTAACAATCAATTCATGTATTGCTTGAATTTGTCAAGTTTAAGAAAAAATAAAACTAAAAAATTTAATTTTTAAAAACGCTGAATCCACTCTATAAACGACTATCCTATCAGACATTGTAATAAAAGAAATTATTTTAATATTATTTTATTATAAATTAAACATCTTTCCTACTTAAAACATGAGTTAAACTTCTCTAACAAAGCTAAAACACAAATAGAATGTCTAAATACACATTCATCCATTTTTTTACTATATGTTCTCATGTTGTCAAAGGGGTATATTCTGGCCTGGAGGGGTATATTCTGGCCTAGGTCAGTTTAACCCCCGGGGTATATTCTAGCCTAGGCCAGATTATACCCGGCTATATTCTGGCATAGGGCAGTTTATACTCGGGTATATTCTGGTCAGGGGTTTAATCTGGCCTGTTACACCAGATGACAATAATCTTAATCCACGTGACTTAACTGTATCAAGTATCCTATATGTCATATTTAAAATTAATGCCTTAAAAACTGAGCTCAGGAGAAAAATTGTCCTCTCGAATTGCGATGTCAAGAATTTGATGCATTCAATAAAGCTAATGATTATTTTTGACTAATTTTAAATGGCCACATTTATGAAATTTATCATTATAAGTAGAATGGCCAGAGGCTTTTGACCAAAATCCAATCGAAAAATTATATCAACCTTAAAATGTTTATAATTGTATCAAATAGATTCCCCCCACCCTCACCCCATGGATATTCCGTGTCGTTTTGACTTTAAATATCTACATATAATCCTATTTAGATCTTTTTTCAGACACTTGTTCTGTTTGTAAAACTCACCAGTTGCAGTTTCGGGGGGTTAACCAATCAAAAAAAAAAGTTCGCAGACTCCTGCCGCGAGTGAACCAAACACAACTGAGGTTACACCACAAACGCTTTGATGTCAACATCAAACAACGCAGGGTAACAATTTTGTATGTTCTGGTGTAGTTTCTCAAACTTAAAAAATATATTTATATTTAACTTTCATGTCTTGATAACTTACGCCAACCGGCGTATTATGGCCTATCTACCGGCATTTTGAGAAGCCCTGATAAAAAAGTCATTAAAAAAGTTTTAACCTACCAAATATTTCAGTGACAGTTTTATTTAAAGTTACCCTTTTAATGTGACGTAACAGTAGTAACACTTCTTCATCCCCTCCCTCCCCTACGTCATGCATCGTCACAAAGGTGAGAACCCCCTCCCCCCTCCTTTTAGGTGCGTGACGTCATTTATGGACGTCCCCTAAGACTTTTCCATTCAGATTGATTCTGCGCTTCTTGTGCCAGTAGATTTATTTGTATCCCATAATTTAGGAGTCTAGGAGTCTGCTGCTGGCACATGAAAACATGCGTTGTACCTTGACTAAATTGTCAAATTGGTTATATTGATTTTGCACCAATTTTAAAAATTGTAATTTGGTAAACACAAAGATAGTCGACCATGACGTCATTAACGGCGGCCATCTTTTTGCAATGGCACATGACTTTTTAAAAAGGCATAGTTACAGTATAATATAGTTCTGCATTTTTATATTTTTAGAATATATGAGGGGATTTCAACCCCTCCCGTGTTATTTTTTAAAATTGTAGTGATTATTCCCTCGTCAACTTCCGGTAGTAAATTATGTTTATAAATTGAAGAGTTACAAGTATTCACTGCGCCTTTCATTGAACCTCCGATTCTATCTCTAAAATCTATCACTAAACCTAACCCAAACCCTAAAAGCTATCACTAACCCAAACCCTAAAAACTATCACTAAACCTAACCCAAACCCTTAAGTCAAAGCTATCACTAAGACTATGAGTACTATGACTAAGACTAAGTTACTAAGAGTCTTAGTCTTAGTAAGACTAAGACTCCGGTAAGACTAAACTAAACCTATTACATACCCTAAAAAGTATCACTTAACGTAACCTATATCCCTAAACCTAAAATATCAAAACAAACAATTAAAAAAACAAACAAATCTTATTTATTATCAATTAATGAAATATTGTTAATTTTTTTTTAAAAATTGTTTTTAATTTTTAAAAAAATAGGCATCAGCGATGACCGGCGATGTAGCATACTATCTTACTATCTATCTCACCATCAAAACGACCAACACTGCAACACAGCCTCAAACACTAATGAATTTTTTACCGTTATAAAAAAAATGTTACCAAGACTAGCAATAACCGCACAAAGACGAGAGGGTATACAGCCGCATATTTTGTCGTCCTGCAGAGGGAATAATCACTACCTTTTAAAATTAATTTTTAATTAAATTCACTAGTTCCCCCCGCAAGGGGAGGTAATAAATAAATAAGAAATCAAACATGATTTCAAAGGAAAGAATTCTCGTTCCAAGCAACCAGTAACGCTGTAAAGTCGCGTTCGACCGTTCTTCACTTCAGGCTGTAGTTTAAACATTTTCCTAGAAGTAGAATGATCCAAACTACCCTCATTGGTCTGGATGAGGTTGTTAAGTGTGCTGGGAATTAGTATGAACAGTGTGAGTGTGTAAAAAATGCCTACCGACATGCAAGAGAAATTAACTACAGAACACAAGGATGTTTTTCCTAGAAAAGAAATATTGGTATAACATTGAAAGAGATGGTTTCTGTGAATTTTTATTCAAAGACTTTGGGGGCTTTATTTTATTGATTTAGTTTTGTGTAGGCCCTATTTGTATTTTATTTAACTCTTACTCTTAAAGTCGCAGAGGGTTTGCAATTCAATAAACTTCTGCCTCAGTCCCGTAAGGATTTCCAGTATTACAATCAATCAGTTATGAAATTAAAAAATTTGCATAAAATCCATTTATAATATATTATTGTAATACTAACTTCATTTTTTTGGCTCAGGCTAAGAATGGTTACTTTACACATCCAAAAGACCGTACTGTGTTTAAAACAACCTACCTAATGCCTAATGTTTAGTACTATTATTATTGTAAAAAAGTATATCAGAAACGTATCTTCGAAAACAAAATGTTAAAACTAACAAAAAACATCGCGAATCGAGCGATAAAACTAGCGCGGGCAACGGCCGCCATTGCCAGTAGTCAAATACAACATTTTTCAAGCACTGAAGAGTTTTTACTTTCCAAGATCTCATTTCTAAGGAGTGTGGTATCTAGGGACGCATTATGACGCTTTATGTATAGCGGGAAGAGTTGCATTACAACGCTTTGCGACTTTAACTTTAAGAGTTAAAGTAAAGCTTCAATGGAGTCCTATTATTATACTTGTTTGAGTAGATTTTGGGATGATAATTAGAAAATTGGTTTTAAATGTCCATATTTTATCCAGCACTGTTAGGGGCATCTATTCATATGAAGAGAGACTGTCTAAATAAACACAAATTGTTTTTGTTTTTGTTCATACTCAAACTTTTAATGATTTGTTCATAACGGACCTCTGTAGATAAATATGCATTTTTCATATTATGTTGAGTGGGTGCAAGTATTTAAAACATCCTTAAATGGAAACCTCAAATCACTACAATTTTTTATGTCCTCTGTGTTTATAAAATTATAATGAGAAGTGCTTCAGCCATTTAAAATAAGAATTTCTGAGAAACTGTTTTGTTAAATCTTTCAACAGGATGTTTTATGTGTAATCAATAATCAGGCAGAAAATGATTAAAAATCGTGTATTTGAATTGCTCTCAGGTTTACTATGGTGACAGCTATGCAAAGGAATTAGGAATAGGAGAAACAGACATTCAAGCTGTTGGCAAAGGTGGCCAAATAGTCCCATCAACAGAGTCTGACCTACCAAGAGTAGATAACTTAATCATTCCAACACACATTGATCATGTTTTTGATCCTAGTCAGGAGGATAGAACAAGATTAGTTGAGGGTAAGCTTTTATATTTATAATTTATATTATTTAATTCTTTTCAACTTATAGAATAATGGTTGCTTGTGTCAATTAGATAAAATCGACTAATTAAATATTTATGGGTCAATTAAAACTATTTACTTTTACGACCAAATTCTTAAAAAATAGTATATATCACAAGTCTTTTTTTCTCTTAATTTTTTAACCTTTAAAATCATTTTTTTTTTGGTGTTACTTTTATTTAAGTTAGACTGCTTGTATGTTGTCAAATCTCGTAATGTAAAATTAAACCACTTTTGATGGTACTATTGATCTCAAAATTTTACTACAGATAGATCTTGGATGACAATGCATTGCCTCAAACTTTCAGATGGATTGAATGTCTATTAATTAAATTGATGCTTTTTTTTTTTAGTTTATCTCTAATTTTAAAAAATGTCATACTAAAAAGTAGAAAATAAAAATATTTTTAAATATTTTTCTATAAATTTTCTTTGCTTATAAGTGAAATCCCTGAACCTTTCAACTACACACAAAAGCGTGGGGTGCTAATCACAACTCATTTATAGTTACATATTTCTAATTAATATGATAGTAGCATGTATATGATCAAAGTTGTAAAACTGTTAATATTAATGTTCATACAAATTTGTATCTATGTTTCGCAGTTTAGTACATGATAGTGAGTTGTCACAGTAATCAAACAACATTTTAATTTTCTTCTTTTTAGTGTAAATGAAAGCGTGTCCATTTTAAAAGAAGATTTTTTTGTAACAAGTATTTTATTTACCCTATTTTCAATAAAATAACTATCAACTTATCATTGTATTTTGTCTTTCAGATATTTTCAAGTGTAAATTTTGTATAATTGCATTTTCAGATCAAATATATCTTGGGAATGACATGAGAAGTAAAAACAATGATCACCATTTTCAGAAGAAACCATGGGAAGCATGTAAGGAAAAAGCTGACAAATATCTTTTACAAAATATGATTACAATATCTCCTGATATTTTCAATCAACTAATAATGCATCAAAAACATTCAGGAGAAAAACCTTTCAAATGTGATGTCTGTGGGAAATGTTTTACAGAGTCTGGCAGCTTAACTAATCACAAAAGGACACACTCAGGAGAAAAACCTTTCAAATGTGATGTCTGTGGGAAATGTTTTACAAAGTCTGGCAACCAAACTGCACACAAAAGGAAATACTCAGGAGAAAAACCTTTCAAATGTGATGTATGTGGGAAATGTTTTACACATAGTAGTGAGCTAAATGTACACAAAAGGACACACTCAGGAGAAAAACCTTTCAAATGTGATGTATGTGGGAAATGTTTTACACAGAGAAGTGACCTAAGTGCACACGAAAGGACACACTCAAGAGAAAAACCTTTCAAATGCGATGTCTGTGGGAAATGTTTTACAATGTCTTGCAACCTAACTGCTCACAAAAGGACACACTCAGGAGAAAAACCTTTCAAATGTGATGTCTGTGGGAAATGTTTTACAAAGAGCAGTGACCTAAGTGTACACAAAAGGACACACTCTGGAGAAAAACCTTTCAAATGTGATGTCTGTGGGAAATGTTTTACACAGAGCAGTGACCTAAGTGTACACAAAAGGACACACTCGGGAGAAAAACCTTTCAAATGTGATGTCTGTGGGAAATGTTTTACACAGGGCAGTGACCTAAGTGTACACAAAAGGACACACTCAGGAGACAAACCTTTCAAATGTGATGTCTGTGGGAAATGTTTTACAATGTCTGGCAACCTAACTAGACACATAAGGACACACTCAGGAGAAAAACCTTTCAAATGCAATGTCTGTGGGAAATGTTTTACACAGAGCAGTGACCTAACTGTACACAAACGGACACACTCAGGAGAAAAACCTTTCGAATGTAATGTCTGTGGGAAATGTTTTACAATGTCTCGCAACCTAACTAGACACCTAAGGACACACTCAGGAGAAAAACCTTTCAAATGCGATGTCTGTGGGAAATGTTTTACACAGTCTCTTAACCTAACAATACATGAAAGGTCACACTGAAGAGAAAAACCTTTCAAATGTGTGTTTTGTGGGAATGGTTTTACACAGTCTGGTCACCTAATTATACACAAAAGGACACACATGAGAAAAAAAAATTCAAATGTGAAAACTGTGGGAAATTTTTGCAATGTCAAGTTTCATAACTATACACAAAAAAGACAAAGTCAGGAGTATAAAACTTTCAAATATGTTATCTGTGAGAAAAGTTTTATAGCTCTGACAAATAGAATACAAAGGACTCATTTATGATTTAGAAGAATGTTGAAATGTGAATTGGAAAGTATTTAATAATTAGTTGTTATAGCACCAAATGTTTCCTTTAAGTTTAAGATTTGTTAGTCCTGTGCAATATGAAACAATAACATGTGCAAAGTTGCACAGCAGCCCTTTTTTGTGCTATATTTTACAAAATTTGCTGCACCATAATTCAAAACTGCTGTGCTGCTTTGGTCAGATATTTGCTTAGCCACACAGCATAATGGGCACATTAGTAGTAACTTATTGGTGCAAGCAAGGGAAAAATAAAGTTTTAAACATAACTGATTCTTTTGAAAAAAAAAACTTTGAACAATTAATTAGTCATAAATGACTATTTCAAAAAGATCTTTCTTTTAATTGCAATAAGACAGATAAACAGGTATTGTCAGTCAGCCTTATAATTTGTATCCTTTAGTGTTGAGAGATAATGTTTTATCACTGTTGGGTTGGATTGCATTTTTTTTGCTTGGCTGAACAGTCCTAACCTTGAGCTCACAAGTTCTGTACTTCGCATTACTTTCTCCTAGCTCTTCTGACTGCAGCCTCCTTCATCTTTGCTTCTCAGCTACTATGACACCCTTTTTGACAACTGTGCACCATGATGATCAGTCTTCTGATTTACATTCCCCGTAACTTGTGCTCATTTTGGCTGCTTTCATGTCTCTCTGGCAGACATCTTTAAATTGAGACATGGGTGACCTGTCTTTCTCTTTCCCGATGGCAGTTCTCTATGTAGAAAGTCCTTGGAGATATGACCAGAGCTCATTCTTTTTACATGTCCTAGTACTCCTAGCCATCTTAGGTGTATATCACTAAGGATTGAGACATTCTCTATTATAACTTTCTTTTAATGGCATCAAGAAAGTATTAACAGGTATTGTCAATCAGCATTAAATCTATCAAAATATAATTATTTTCTTTAATTCCCAATTTTATTGTCATCGTTTTCCTGTTTCATTCCTATAATTATAATGACAATTATTTAGCCAATGCATCCTAGTGTAAGATTATTCAACTTTTCTTTACACTGACATTTTCATGGAGCTATGAAATAAAAATTGATGCTTAGTATTATTGATCATTTAATTGTTAAATAGTGCATAGATCTTTTTACAAATGCAGGTGCATTTTAAACTTTGGGTAGTGCCTTAATCACTTATTCAGCCAAGTTGAGCTAAGAAAACTTATTAGCAGTCAAAGTATGATTTTATTGTACCATCAGTTACTTTACATACTATGAAATACTCTTAGATCCACCATCTCAAAAAAATGGAAAAAGTATTTTATTTATATAATTCTCTTCATGGTTTAACCATGGCGGATACCAAGCTGTCTTCCTGCCACACTGACCAATCAGCTTGCCTGAAAAATTAGTGCAGAGAGTGGGCATTCATCGAGACCAAGTCAACATTATGTTTAATTGAGATCAATTACTTTGTTCTTTCAGAACAACAGAATAGCATGTATTTTGTAGTGTAATGATTATTACATTTGTCTAACATGCGGAACGTCATAGGTTCAAGCTGCAGCTATGAAACTTACTTTATTAATTTTTAAAAATATTTGTGTTTGTGCCCGTTCATGTCCCACTTTCTTTTTGAACATGAATTCACAACACGGCTGTTCATTCACGTTGTTCTGATTTCTTCATGATGTAGTTTTTGTCTGTTTTCCCCCCATCCTTAATGTCTTTGCACTATTTATGAGCAAGTCTGCGGCGTATGCTATGCTGCAGGCTGCATCTAGTAATAAATAATAGACTAATAACATACATAGAAGTATTAAGTATTAAATAAACATTCATATCATAGCAACCATATAATAATAATGGCAGTATGTTACACAAAAGCTACGTTAATAATTAGAAGATATGTTTCTTCATTTATTTTTAAAAGATGTGTCTTAATTGTAGTTTTGAAGGACTTGATAGTTAGAATACTACAGAGTTGTATTGGTAAAGAATT
>MUZC01000167.1:895083-911624 GCA_002072015.1 Radix auricularia | reverse complement strand
TAAGTATTAAATAAACATTCATATCATAGCAACCATATAATAATAATGGCAGTATGTTACACAAAAGCTACGTTAATAATTAGAAGAAATGTTTCTTCATTAAATTTTAAAAGATATGTCTTCTTAAGTGTTGTTTTGAAGGACTTGGTAGTTAGAATACTACAGAGTTGTATTGGTAAAGAATTTCATTGTTTGACTGCACACAAAAAGAGAAAGATTAAACTGCAAGTGTTGAAATAAACTACTTAATACAAGGACTTTCTAACAAAGCAAATTTTATTATTACTTTTGTAATGGTGATTATCTTATATATTACTGATGATCCTTCTTTACAGAGATTTAAATCATCCTACACTTACACCTATCAATGGTTTATGTCTAGTCTTGCATTTTTAGAGCCTTGATTTTTAAAAGTATGTCGGAGTTCTTCTTATCAGTTACAGTACAGATGCTTCTTCTATACAGAAGATTATTGCATCCTATGTTAATCCATTATTTGTGTTTAGTCCTGAAATCTTATTAGAGTTTTTAATTCTGTGGTTCCCAAAGTGGTCCTTACGGACCCCCAGGTGTCCGCAGCATCTTTCAGGGGGTCTGTGGAAAAGTAAATTTAATTTGGTGGTCCCTGAACTCCATCAGGAGGTCCGCGCAAGGTTTCATATAAAATAATAAAACTTTGATTAATTTTTATTTTTATGGACATTAACATAAATATCATTAAATGAAATTGAAATAATATTTTTTCAAATAATTTAATGCGTTTATAGGTGCTATCAAGTCATGCAGTACAATTTTGTTTTACCTAGAAAAGTTAGTAGAACTGAGGTAATTTCCACAGCTATAAGCAATCAAAATACTTGGTTTATTGAAGCAGTGTCGTTGAATATTTAAGTATGGCTAAATGTTTGAAAACAGATACAAAATGTGATTTTTTTTCTGAATTAAAAAGATTTTTTGAAGTTAAAGCAATACCCTAGAATCTCTGGCATACTTAAGGCAACCTGTAACAAATAAATTTTCAGTACGTTGTGTCATTCATCGACATCATTTATTCTCAAAAATAATATTGACAGTTTGCATGGATCACTAGATTATGTCATTATAGTGCATTTAATAAAATTAAAGGAATGACTTCAATGAGAGATTCTTTACTCCACATTGTTTGGAAAATGAAGAAGATTATAATCATTTACTTATTGACACAAAAGTACGTTGAATGTCAACAAGTATGTATTTAATTTTTATGCTCTCTTTGATTCACTGTTGGAATTTCTTGACAACAAAGACAATGATTTGCCACACAATTAATTTTTAAAAATTTATCCTTTATCAATGATTTATTTACCAACTTAAACGAAACTAATTTGAAAGTAACAAGGTAACCAATTAAATTTGATCAAAGCTTAAAGCGTAATAAAAACAAATTGCATTTGTAGCAAAACATTTTCCGAACAAACAAAACTTAGAATTAGAAAATGTTTTCAGTTTCCAAATCTTTCAAAATTGCAAAATAAAGACAAAGATTTTCTAGCTTTGTAGTAACTTACTGTCAAACTTAACAGCTCTTCATGCAGACCTGAACCAAAGATTTGAAGGTATTCCTGACTTGGATATATCCTAAATGTCAATTGAACCCTATTGCGAGTGGACAAACACAGATGTATCCATATTAATACAGGAGCAGCTTATTGAAATGAAGAACTTGAACCAATGTTTGAACTAGGATACCACAAATTGTGGTTACAAAATCAGATACCAATTTTACATCTTGCATTATGGGTTGTTGTACAGAAGTTGTAGACTGCTTTCCCGTCTTCCTATTAACAAAAACAAAGATTCAGTGCCTTGTGAATCTCATCATAAAAATCAGAAACTGATGCTCGTGGGGATTTGTGGTTGCTACTCAAAAACATTGAGTCGGACATAAATACATTTAAAAAATCACATCACATTGATCAAAGTTATTACTTATTTTTAATTTTATTTTAACAAAAATGATAATTTCATTATATACTTCTTGACCCAGATGTTGCTTTTTTGGGTGTGTAATTTTTGTACTATTAATGCATTTAAGTAGTTTTTTTTCAACTTTTGACTATAAAAGAGGTCTGTGGGTCAAAAAATGTTGGGAACCACTGTATTAATTAATGATGATAAAGTGTTTCTTCAGGCAAACCATACAAAGCCCAAATTCCAGACGGGAAGAAAGAAAACTTTATTTGTTTGTTCTTGCATACAGAATAAGACAGGTGTTTCTATGCTTCTAAATTAGAATTAATTGCTTTAAGCTTAACTACTATTGGTCACAAAACCCTTTCCACAACCCCAACTCCCAACTGTCAGATGGGAAAGTTGTTTTATCCCTATTTCTGTGTATTATATTTTTATTTAAATATAGTATTAAATAAACTGAATGCATGTTAAAAAAATTAAAACATGTGTTCGTCTAAATTTTTAACAATTATATTTGCCATAATATTATATGTTCTTTTTATTTAAATAACAAGATAAACACAAGCACAATCTGCTTTTGATTCTTAATGGTGTTAAAACAGACAAAATTAAATTTTAAATACAGATTAATTAAAACATGTCAATAATTCCCCATGTTGCATTGCCCGGCAGTTGGGGCAGGTTGCTCAGGTGTTCAGAATTCACTTTGGGTTAGTTTTTATATTAGATTTTTTTTGCTGCCAACCCACTTAAAGAAACACCTTAAATCGCAAGGTTTGAGCTGAAAATGTACCCTGCTGGTTTACTTTAGTTGTGCAAAAAGTATTTTCTATTTGGTGGTTGGACACTTCGACTCCAGACGATTCGACCCCGGCCGTTTCGACCCTGGCAGTTCGACCACAGGACGTTTTGTCTCCGATCGTTTCGACCACAGATGGTTTGACCCCGGGCGATTCGATCCCCGAAGTTCCACCTCAGGACTTTTCGACCCTAGGACGTTTTGACCCTTTCTTTTCTAAACTGAGATTTTTTAAATTTATAATGTGTTATTTTATTACTATTATTATTTTAATTAATATTTAGTATATTATGAATTAGAAATTAAAAACAGAATTTCAACTCCTATTAACTCCTATCCCAAACACACTTAAAAAGTACCTCAGCTTAAATAGGTTTTAAAGATGTATATATTTAATTTGGTCAAAGATTGTCACTGTGATAACAAAAATAAATGATTTTTTTTAAAATGTCGATAAGCTGAACAATGCACAGTATTTTTAAACATGTTACTAATTAATGCTGACTGAGTGACAACAACATCACGCCGTGTGCCATGTGCTGGCGAAGGTTATGGGAAAGGTAAATGAAGTGAGGTGATGGTGCAGCGCAAATGTAGGCACCTTTAGAAAGGACGATATGATCACACTGCCTATTTATTGCCTGATTACATCGGATTGGGTTTGGGGTGGATTTAGATAGGTCTTGAATCGCACAATTATCACAATCGTGAATGTACGCTGAATGTTGACTGGTTATACGTGTATGTAATTTATTCAAATCATTGTAAATTAAACGTTACAATAAACGATTTCAAACCGAATTTAATTTTAATGCATAATAATAGTATGCTGAATTATTTTTATACCAAAAACTAATTTATAAAAAGTATATAGTATATATAATATATACAAAAAATAATAATAAATTTCTATGGTGAAGTGGATTGGAGTGGTATTAATTTAGGTATACAACGAACGATGGAGCCATTGCGTGTTTCTTCGTTTTATTCTATCTTACTAACTTACTAACTGAAGAACATAAACATAAAGGGACATCACTCAAACAATATAAAACTACAGTAATACAAGAGTGAGTTCCCCTAAGAATAATCCCAATATATTACATCCCTTTACCCTTTGTAAATACTAACATAATTGCAAGAGGATAAAGGATAGTACTAAAAAATCTAATGACTCAATAAATATGTTGTAACATGAACATTATATGATTTGAATCAATAAAATCAATTGGTAGATTAAATCATTACAAACAAATGCAAAATATGCCACAACATAATTAAAATACAAAACAATGAAAGTTCAAGTCCTCTTAACTTTCAAAATCAAAGGTCCAACCTATCTGGGGCTTTGATTTTCCTGTTTGACCTTCTCAGTGGCTGTTGATTTGGTGACTCAAGATTCTGACCATCTGGACTCTCTAGCTCAGGGAGTTTAGGAACTAAATCATTAATTCCAGGATTTATATTTTCTGACTCTAGAATACTTGGTTCACTCATATCAACAGACATTGGTTGTGGAACAAACTGAGTTGGTGTGAACCGGTCAGATCTGATGGGATTGACAGATTCGCATTCATTATCTGCACAAGTTATTTTTAACTGGTCTGCATGTCTACGGACAATAAGCCCATTATTTGTTTTTACTTTATAAGACACAGGTCCTGTACATTGAACAATTTGACCTGGCATCCATTTTCCCTTCTCCCATAATTCTTAGATACACATTATCATTAACTCCAAACTCTCTCTCAATGGATGTTTTGTCATGATTTAATTTTTGTGTATGTTGATGTTGGGAAACAGACTTTTAAACAGTTGGATGTAGTAGGTCGAGGTGAGTTTTAATTTTTCTACCACACAGCAATTCGCATGGTGCAACACCTGTTGTTATATGAGGAGTTGTGCGGTATTTAGCTAAGAACCTGTTAACTCTTTCTCTGAGAGAAAATTTGTTACTGGTACTCATTTTTACAATACTGGTTTTGAATATGCCTACTGCTCTTTCAGCCAAACCATTCCCTGCAGGATGATAGGGTGATGTGGTTATATGCTCAATATCATTTGCTTTAAAAAATAGTTTAAATTCATGAGCAGTGAAACTAGGCCCATTATCTGAAACAATTTGGTCTGGTAAACCATGGGTTGAAAATATTTCCTTAAGTTCTATAATGGTATCACTTGCAGTGATTGTGTTCATGATTTTAACTTCTAACCACTTAGAATGTGAATCAATAACAATTAAGAACATTTTGTTCATGAAGGGTCCTGCAAAATCTATATGGATACGTTTCCATGGTTCGATTGGCCAATCCTAGTTTTGCAAGGGTGCTGTAGATGGTTGATTTGAATGTTGTGCACAGCTTGAACAAAGCTTTACATATTTTTCAATATCAGCATCCATATGTGGCCACCAAAACCACGATCGTGCAAGACTCTTCATTTTGGAAGAACCAAGGTGTGTATCATGCAAAGTTCTTAAAACTTCTTTTTGTAACTTTTTGGGGATAATAACCCTTGACCTCCATAGCACACATCCATCTTCTAGACTTAACTCTAGTTTTCTTATTTTATATGGTCTTAAATCATCATTCACTGATTCTTCAGGCCAACTATTCTTACAGTACTCATATACTTTTATCAAGCATTCATCTTTTTGTGTTTCTCTCTTAACATCATTCACATTTATATTGGAGTTATCCATGATAGTGAAAAGAACAAATACATCTTCTGGTACATAGCTAAGGCTTTGGTTTTTTAAAGGTAAACGACTAAGACCATCTGCACTATTCTCAGATCCAGGTTTATATTTCAATTCATAATTGTATGCGGCTAGTGTGATAGCCCATCTTTGAACCCTTGGTGAGGCATGCTCAGGCAGGGGCCTGTTTTTCCCAAACAAACCCAGTAATGGCTTATGATCTGTAAAGATGGTGAACGCCCTACCAAACAGAAACTTGTGAAATTTCTTAACACCAAAAATGATGCCTAAGCCTTCCCTATCTAACTGAGAATAATTTTTCTCAGCCTGGTTCAAAGATCTACTGGCAAAAGCAATGGGTCTGTCACCCTTTTCATCTATGTGAGATAAAACTGCTCCTAAACCATTTGGTGAAGCATCACATGTTAAGATGAGTCTTTTCCCTGGGTCATAGTGAACCTGTAGGGTGTCAGAAGACAAAGCTTCTTTTGCCGCATTAAAAGCAGCATCTTGTTGTTTACCCCAGTGCCAAGTTGCATTTTTCTGCAGCAGCTTGTACAGTGGTGATAGTTTATCAGACAGATTCCCTATGTACTTTGCATAGTAATTTATCAAGCCCAAAAAAGCTCTTAGTTGTTGGGTATTTTCAGGTTTGGGTGCTTCTTTAATGGCGTTTGTTTTCTCAGGTTGAGGTCTGAGACCTTGTCTACTCAAACTTTAACCCAGAAAACTAATATTTGTCAGCATGAATTGACATTTATCTTTGTTTATTTTAAAACCCTTTTTACCAACTATTTTCAAGACCTTATCAAGTGTTTTAAGATGTTCAGTGTCATTCTTACCAGTTATGTATAAATTGTCAAAGTCAACACAAACATTTGGAATGTCCTGAAAAATACTGTCCATGACAGCCTGGAAAATTCCAGGGCTAGATGATATCCCAAAACATAGTCTTTCATACTGGTAGAGTCCCTTATGCGTGTTTATTGTCGTATAGGCTTTTGACTCTGGATGAAGTTCTAGTTGAGTGTAAGCATGACTAAAGTCTAATTCAGTGAATTTGTCTCCTCCTGCTAACTTCAAAGAAATATCCTCAATGTTAGGAATAGGGTACCTATTTAGTTCTATTTGCTTATTCAGTGTAGCTTTATAGTCGCCACAAATTCTTACAGAACCATCCTTCTTTAATACTGGCACAATGGGCGTTGCCCAATCGGAATAGTCTATTTTCTATATGATGCCCTTAGATTCCAATCTATTTAGTTCATTTTCAATTTTATCCCTCATTGCATAAGGTGGAACTCTAGCTTTGCAGTATCTTGGATTTGTATCTTTAATGCTTATCTTCACTGTCCTATCATTTAGTAATCCTGAACTACCAAAAACACCTTCATTTTTAGATAAAACTTTATCTAGTGAAGTAAAACATGGTTCTCTTGCTTTGCTCACTGAAAATATACTTTCCCTGTCTAACTTAAGATCAACTAACCAGTTCCTACCTAGTAATGGTGGTCCATTTCCTTCAACTACAAGAAGAGGAAGTTTAACACTTTGACCATTGTAGCTTATATGAACTATACACTCTCCTATCACTGGAACATTGTCACCTGTGTATGTTATTAGGCACTTGTGACATGGTTGTAGAGGCACTGATCCTCCTGTGACAGCGTCAAAGTCCTTCTTTGCGATGACGGTTAGAGTCGCTCCGGTATCAAGCTGGAAGATGATGCTCTTACCGTTGATACAAACTGGTACGTTGATGGGAGCATGACTTGTTGATTTCACAGAGAACAGGTTGAACTCCGACTGCGGATCAGTTTGAATATTTTCACTGGTAAAGTGGTTCATTGGTTGTGTTAGGCTGTCTTGGTGACAGTTATCATAGTGCTGCCTTTGGTGGCGGTACAGTGTAGACTGGCTAGATCTAGCAACAGACGAAGACTTTGCAAAGCACGCCTTGGCAATGTGACCTTGCTTACTGCACTTATAGCAAGTTGATGACTTGAATTTGCACTGATGAGATGCATGGGAACCGTTGCATCGATGACATTTTTGATAATTATTACTAGATTTAGATCTAGGTTTAGAATTTGCAGGCTGTTTAGCATAAGTTGAATTGCTCTGATGGGGTTCGTGTTTGTTGACTGACCTGCTGTTTACTGCATGGATACCTGAGGGCACCAGAGATCTGGCCGCATCGGATGACTGCTGGAATGAAGTTGCAAGTTGTATTGCTTTTTCCAATGTTAGATCTGTCTCGAGTAGCAACTTTCTCTGCACATCCGGGCTGTTCAGACCGGTGACAAACTTTTCCCATAGTCTGTCAGACAGGGTGTCGCCAAATTCACAGAATTCACTTAGATGACGTAGTGCTGCAACATATTCTTATATAGACTCGTTTGGTTGACGAGTCCTACCGTCAAATTTGGCTCGACACAGGAACTTTGGTGGTGCAGGCGCATGATGATTTGTGAGGAGTTTGCTCAGCTCGTTAAAGCTCTTGGTAGCTGGACTAGATGGTGCACATAAGTCCTTTAATAGCCTAAATTGTTGAGGCCCTATGACTGTTAACAAAACAGCTCTCTTTTTGGCTTCCATGGTCACGTCGTTGGCTTCAAGATAGAAACTTAACCTATCTAGGTAATCCTGAATGGTTTCATCATCCGAATTAAATTCTTTAATCTGGCCATATAGAGCCATGATTTTACGAATACTTATCAAATATGCTATATCAAGCTTCTTCTTCAGTAAGCATGTGCTCTTTTTTAGTGGATGATTAATCCTTCGTCGCCAATGAAGTGGATTGGAGTGGTATTAATTTAGGTATACAACGAACGATGGAGCCATTGCGTGTTTCTTCGTTTTATTCTATCTTACTAACTTACTAACTGAAGAACATAAACATAAAGGGACATCACTCAAACAATATAAAACTACAGTAATACAAGAGTGAGTTCCCCTAAGAATAATCCCAATATATTACATACGGTGTAGATAGAAAGGGGTCGAAACGTCCGGGGTCGAAACACCCTAGGCCTAGGGTCGAACTGTCCGGGGTCGAACCAACCGGGTCGAAACGTCCATGGGGTCGAAGCGTCCTGGGGTCGAACTGGCAGGGTCGAACCGTCCGGAGTCCAAGTGTCTGTAATTCTTTCTATTTATATATAGTTTTAGGGCAGGGCATTGGCTATTGAGACTGTTTGCTAGATGTTTTTTACCTGGGTCGACCCATGCTAAAATAAATTTTCTGACTGAAATTTTTTATAAAAAGGACGAAACAATAAATTTTAGTATATAACAATATAACTTTAAAATATAACATTTCATGGAGTCATTCATTCATTCATTAAATTAATAACTGTAAAGATGATAATGTGTTTGTGTCAACGAAGAAAGAGAGATGTTTTGATAAAATAGTGTAATGGGAAATTAGGGGCCGTCCATAAATGACTGGCAAATTTGTTGCTTAAAGGGATCTATCTAGGTCCTCACTTGGCCACAGATATCGACCAACGTCGGCAACTCCGAAAGAGTCTTGGCTGATTAATGGAAACACAAAGTACAACACTGAACGTTGGAAGTGGAAGTATTCACCAACACTAGATTTATTTCAAACAAGTGTAATCAATCTCGATATATCCATGACCACAAAGTTTACAAAGTTTTAATAACTTTCACATCGTTCAAACGTCCCTCACGACCCAGTCAGTCCCTATTCTTCATGTGTATTCTGCTCAGCTTTCCCTTTCACCCCACACCGCACTATTTGTAGCCCTTCTACCTTCATGAATTCATGACTGACTAAAAGTCCCACTATTGCCCTTATCTTAAGTCACTATCTGACTAGAGCTCAAAGGGGCCGTCCATAAATGANAAAAAAAAAGGGGGGGGGGGGGTCCCACACATTTGTGACGAGGGGGAGAGGGGGGTAAAAATCAGCCGAAGTCGCTTGACGTCATTTATTTTATGGACAGCCCCCAGTGGCGTAGCTAGGGGGCGGAGGGGGCGGTCCGCCCCGGGCGGCACTCATTCAAAGGGCGGCATTTTTGGCATTTGAAAAATAAACCAAGCCATTTCCGAAAACCGCCCCTTTTCTTTTGAAGGGTGAAAACTATAGTGAAACACAAAAAAAATCTCAATTTTGAGTTTAAATTAACAGATTCGTGCAACATTTGTTTGATTACACAATTGTTGTTATAACTAACGTAGAACAGTTTAAAGATTTAAAATCGCTAAAAAAAAGTAACTATTTGTTTGCAAAAATAAGCGGTATACGTCACAGATGGCGCTTTTATAAGAAAACTGCACAAAAAACAACAGCACATTACAGATGGTCCGAATATATGTAGTATTAATATCACACGATCATTTTAGCGTGGAATTTCAACGTTCGCAGAATGATGCGCTAACAAGTACCTACATGACATAGTGGTTCAAATATTGTGTTTAAAATGCAAGAAGTAAATTATATTATCGTAAGGTAACTTATTAAAAATTAAATTTAATTAGTTTTATTGCATTAAAGTAACACATATAGCATGCATTTTTCTTTAATATACGGTTATTCATTAAAAAATGAACAATTATTCATTTCTCCGTTAATAAACACCACAATAACATAAATAATTCCGAAAAAGACATAGATTCTACTTAAAAAATTCAAGCGTCTTGGAAAAATTGACATCTGAAATATTTAGTAAAATGAGATCAGATGCTGGATTTTACTCAGTTCATGACAATCTTTTACTTTTCTATGATTTCTCAATTTATGGGAAAACGTCTTTTTTAAATTAATGCAAAACCATTTGATGAAACAAAGATGTGTGCTAAGTGCTAACACAGAACGCTGTTACGGAGAGTTGGAAATATCGACTAGATACCAAGTTAAAAAGGAGAAAATATGAGTGAGGAAAATTCAGAAGACGTGGTTCTATCTTTAGAGCAAAAAGTACAACGATAAATGTTTTTATCAGTAGATGTAATTATAAAAGAAAATAAAAGAACGAGGTGATGAGTTACATGCCCTTGCAAGAAAATATTCGTGTATAATACTATACCATCTAGGATTCTAAATGAAGAATTTGAACATCAATTAAAATTCTTTATTTACATTGATAAAGAAATGTTCGAGATTGAAAGAGAAAGGATCCAGGTTTTTATGGCAGTACACGAGGTCCGGTTTTAACTATTGCGGGCTCATATGCAGCTTCGTATGCGAAACTTATTGCGTGGGCCCCAGTTTGGGTAGGGATAAGGTAAAATAGGATAATAAGTGAAAATTAAGATAGCTTGGGCCTATAAAAGCGCTGGGCCCACTGCGGCCGCATAGGTTGCAGAAGCTTAAGACCAGCCTTGGCTGTACCTACACTACAAGAAGAGACATTATGTTTTTAAAAAAAGAGGGGAATTACCCCTTTGATCTATTAAAATATATTTAACTGTAGATATTGGAAAATTCTTTATTCAACATTACAATTTTGCTAAGATTTTTTTTCAATTGTTATCAGTGTATCTAGTTGTTAAAGGAGCTTCTCCAAACTGAAGTTGAAAAAAAAAAAATTCGCTCCACAATAAATGATTTCAGACTACAAAATCTTGCAATATTGTCCATAGAACATGATGATGTTACAAATAATAAAATTTTGATAACATAATTGATAATTTTGAGACTATGAAAGTGAGGTGAGTAAGTAAATTTATAAATAATAAAAAATAGGTTTACATACTGATGTATACAATTTCTTTTTTTTAATTAAAAAAATTCATATATTTATAAATAAAAAAAATAAAAGCATATTTTAATTGTTAATGTTTTTGTGTGTAAATTTGGAATATCTTTTGTCTCATTTGGGGTGGGGGGACATGCGACCCCTATAACTTTCTTGTGGCCTTCAAAACAACATTCTTGTATTTTTATAATGTGTATTTTTAGGTTTATATTCTTATGCGGCCTCTTTTATTACTGCTTATATAAATAGGGCATGCATTGGTAAAATTGTTCCCCATCTTTTACAATGTACTTCGTTTCAATTACAATTATTTATTCACGCTTATTAATTTATAAAAACCATCATATGATTAACTTAATTAAGAGGCCGTCCATAAATGACGTCACGTGATTTCGGCTGATTTTTCACCCCTGCCCCCCTAGTCACACGGCGTCACGAAAAGAAAATTTAGACCCATTTCTCAATGTGACGTGACAAAGTCCCCCCCCCCCATAAACGAGCGGTATTTTGTATTTGAAAATGAGAATGTTTAAAATCATCATTATGTTTGTTTGGTCGTTTAAATATGTTTTTAGTTTAAGGTTGCACTCTAACATCGTAACACGCGTGAAACCACGTAAATCGTCATTGAATAAAGTTTGGGCAATCATATATTTCAGTGTAGCTTTTATTTAAAGTTGCGCGTTTTGAATGACATGAAATGTGGTAGCCCCCCCCCCTCCGGTGCGTAACGTCATTTATGGGCGGCTCCTAAAAGGGCGGCATATTGGAGACCGCCCCGGGCGCCAAAAGCTCTAGCTACGCCACTGACAGCCCCACAACAAAAAATTACATATAAGATCAGAGATTCTCACGCCACAACATCCACGGTATCCGACCGACCGTGACAATAACTTTACGCTTCTAGCCTCTCTAGGGGAGTGGGGGATCACACATTTGTGACATGCATGATGAGGGAGGGGTGTTTAAGAAATGTGACGTCATATCAAAGCATGCAGCTTAAGATAAAAATTCCGCCCAAAAACTTGATTGCTTACAATTTATTAAATGGCATTTTACATTGCTTCACGCCTGATACGATGTTAGAGAGCAGCCGTACACTTAATGAATCCTTTTTATCTTTATTTGCTTCAAATTGATCTGAAGAATGCTCTTTTTCAAATAGAAAATACGGCTTTTATGGAAAGGGGGAGGGTGGGTAAAGCTTTGTGACGTCATATTGGAGGTGTTCTAATTTTTTAATTTTTTTTTAAAGACGGAAGGGGTGAAAAATCTAAAAAAATCGGGTGACTTCATTAATGAACCGGCCCCTTAGCAGCCTTTTATTTACTACTAGATACAACCTGCTGGGTAGCATACGCCGTATATTATATTAAAATGTAAAACTTAATTGTATGAAATAAATTCCCCCAGAAATATGATTCCACCGAGTCGTATTAAGTTAAAATCCCAGCTTTATCCTTTTCAATTTTGTTTTTAGACAATTATGAGGCTTTTAGAACTTACTAGATTTATTTATGAATGGAGTTTCGCCCCAGACCTTAGGTGGGTGGGAAGGAAGTTCCCAATCATCCCCCAAACCGCCCAATTGTGTGGGCAGGACTTGCGCATTCGGGGGTAACGTCTACATAAATATATATATTTCGGTGTAAGGGGCATAAAAGTTCGCCGACCCCTAATGAAGGCCGCTTTAAGCTTGATTTAGTAATGCTGATGTGCACGAAAGCAGAGAAACATTCGCTTAGCAAGCTGTCTGGGACCCAAATATTTCTGGCCTTGGGCTAGGGAGGGGGGATATTTACTAAGTTGTATTACTATTTGTGTGTGCTCGTCCGTCGAGTCGACGAGGACCACTTTAGTCATACGAGGGTTGCTGGAACCGGTTTTGCCTATGCGTCCGCAGATGGCTGACGCGGCTGATCCTGGCACGGAAGGTTCGGGAACAGAAAGGACATGGGATGAGTTGGACATTAGCAGGAGGGCTGGCAGCACGGCCTGAAGCGGTGATCCTATTTGCCTCGCATGTCTTGGCACCTTTGTGGATTGATTGGTGCCAGGTTGACCGGTCCATTGCAGCCATTTCCCTCGTGTCTGGGCTGATGGCAAAACTTTCAATTAGTCTTTCAATGTGTCTTCGAAACTTTTCTTTTGTCCGCCATGCATGGGACCGCTGGGCATACAGAAGTTCGTCATAGAAGAGTCTCTTTGGTAGTATCTTGCATTTGGGCTAAGTGACCTGCCTAGCGAAGCTGTGATTGCATCAGGAGGGGGAAGACGCTAGGGAGGCCTGCTTTGGTCAGTACCCCTGTGTCTTGACTCATGGAGGTGAGCAGTGCATTCCTGAAGAGGGCTCCTCAGTCATCCAGGTGGCTGCCGGACTCCACCTCTGCTCCGTGTCGGTGAAGAACGATCCAATTCCCTGGGCCGCCTGTGTGTGGGGTTACAGCTACGGCTCCCAATGTACCCACACCTGCCGCTTTGTAGCTTGCTTGTCGCCACATGAGTTGATGGTGAGTGATAGGATGGATGATAAAAAAGTGACAAAAAAGTGACTTGCGCGATGAATTGGATTTAAGTGAGAAAGAGTTCGTCGATCTCACTCTCTCGCCTGAGACCATCATGATCCAGTGGCATGACAGAGTCGAGACGGCTGGTGATGGTGATGGGTGCAGTGGATGGCCATGATGTCCTGTCTGTCTTGTCATGCCCTTAGTGTTCCACCACACTTTGCTGAGACTCGTCTTCTTGACCGTTGACCATCTAGTGGTTCCTCCGCTCAGTCCATCGAGTCCAGTCTTCACGTGCACAGGTAGACATACCTAGATCACCGAGGGTTTGGGACCCGACGGCTACCCTCACCAGATTTAGCCAGCCAGTCGAAGCTGTTGCCCGGGGTGTGGCCACTGCGCACGCTACAGTTTCCAGGAGCCACTGGTGAGAGCTGAGTGTCAAGTGGGGACCAAGAGTGGGAGAACTACCCCCTGCCCTAGAGAGTACGACCATACACCCCATTATTACTTGTAATGATAAATGATAGACGACAGACATTTCTGCAAGGCATCCTATATAATAAAATGCAATTTTCTGTGCGGTCATCGTTAGCGATTGGTCCCTCAAACTCCTAAAGACTCCCGAAGGCAGTCAGAAAAAAAAATCATATTGAGCAATTTTTGGCAGACGTTCTAGTTCTAAGCCAGTTTGTTTTTGTGCAGTATTTTTTTCAAGTCTTTATTTTGAGCCGTGCGCTTTCAAAAATAATTTATTTGTCAAACAAAGGTGCGCACATTTTCGTGTATGTACGCATACTATATTGAGCTGTGGCTTTTTAAAATCCTTTATATTAACTTGTGTTTTCTGAGCCTAGGCCAGATTATACCCGAGTATATTCTGGTCAGGGGTTTAATCTGGCCCGTTACACTGGTAGACCTCGAGCGCCCACGGAGATAGTGCTTTAATCACACAATTGTTCAATGGCTAGAAGAAATAAAAGGTTTAACCTTGCCTCATTATTGCCGGAGCTTACAGACACAGACGCGTGCATGAGATGGTTGGCTGAACGTGCCCTGTTGCGCAACAGCTTTGCGTGTGTAAGTGGTGGGCAAGCATGTCGGTTGAATGCAAAATGTCCGTTGTAGTGATGGGAAGAGCTGGTATTGTGTAACGTGTAAAATAAGAAGACCGCTGAGAGAAGGTTCGTTTTTTTNAATTTTCTTGTGTAATGAATATACCTGACATTTTTTTAATTTAAAAGTAATTTCTTTACATTTTAAAAAAAATTATTTTCTCTTTAATCTAACTACAAGTCTCCACAAATGATGACGTAAAACTCTCTAAACTTTTACACATATTCTAATGACGTCAACAAAAAAAAAAAAAAAAACTAATTCTTTTGCACGCCTTCGCACCACTCTTGAATGCCTGAAAAATGATGTATTCGACTTCCGGCAATGGCGGCCGTTCCCTGCGCCAGTGTTACCTCTCGATTCGCAAAGTTTTTTGGTAGTTTTAACGGGGTTTTTTAACGGATCGAGTAACTGAGTGTTGATGCACAAATGGCAGGTCAGGACATACAAAAAACATATATACATCATGGGTCTAGGACTTATGGATGCTGTGATCAAAGGTGATGACAGACGGACGGACGGACAAAACGGGTGCAATAGCGCATTCGACTTCTCGAAAATGCGCTAAAAAGACCGCTGAGAGAAGGTTCGTTTTTTTGAAGGCAGCCACCAGTCCCTGACACAGTTACTTATAATTATATATTTTTGGTGTTTTGATATGCCACAAACTGTCATTAAGCGAGAGGCAAGAGTTACAACCGATCATACAGTTGTTGATTGGTGCGGGACGAATGCGCTGTGTGGCTTGCAAATAATCCAGATGAAATAGGGGGACTTGACAACAATGGGACTCCCATAATAGTGGAAATTGATGAGTCAAAATATTTCCATAGAAAATATCACAGAGGGCAGTGGCGAGATGGCCACTGAGTATTTGGAAGGGGTATGACCGGGGTTCGGGTAAAGGTTTTTTGATATAGGTACCCGAACGTAGGGTCGCTACATTAGAGCCATTAATTAGAAGATACATCCCTCCAGGAACCCATATAATTTCAGATGGCTGGACAGCCTATGCTAATATTGACTAGATTGGCATTGGTTTTTACATGGTTGGTGTTATTGTCCATCAGTGAACTTTTGTTGATCCGATAGGCAGGGAAATTCATACAGAACATTAGAAAACATGTGGATGTGCGCTACACGCAAACTGAGACGGCCATTCGGATCATCGAGCGATTTGTTTACTTCATTCTTGCACGAATTTGTCTTTAGAAATAAGTTTCGTGATGAGGACATGTTTTCTACATTTTAAAAAAAATTATTTCTGAAAATTACCGATTTGCTTTCATAAATAGGTAATTAGATAAATTACGTATTTAAAAAATATGTTGGTTCATATTTTTTTAATGGAACGCTTGAAAGTTATTCAAAAATACTTATTTAGAAGAACTTAATTAATCTAAGTATTTAAAAAACTTAATTTTTATTGCTCATACTTCAACTCGTTTAAAGATCTGTAAATGATTTTGTTTAAATTTAGGTAGTGAGTATAACCTCGTCAAAACGACCCAATATGCGGCTGCATACGCGCTCGTTCACTTCCGGTTATTGCTATTCTTAGTAATATTTTTTTTATAAGGTTAAAAATATTATCGGTGAATGTGTGGATTTGTGGTCATATTGATAGTACGATAGTACGCTACTTCGCAGGTCCGGGTTTCGATTTCTTATTGATGCCTATTTTTTTTTTTTTCAAACAATACTACATGAATTGATTATGAATAAGATTTTTTTTTTTT
>MUZC01000167.1:833411-881576 GCA_002072015.1 Radix auricularia | reverse complement strand
TTTTTCTAATAGTAACAATTCACTTTATATCAATCTTTATTCCCGTTGTACACTATTCATCTAATAAACTCAAAACAGCTTGGCACAAAATGAGTTGTTGTCAGTGTGCTTTTTTTTTCGACATAACACGCACTTTCTTATGCTATATCCTACTTATAAGTCATAATACCCGTGATATTTCTTTACACTTGATATATTTACACCTTAAAGAACATTTTTTACCTAAAGCGTATGTCATACAACCGCATTGTTCGAGAAACGTACCCAATTTTTTAAAATGGATGTTTCATCATTCGTTAGGACTTTGAGTAAAATACATGTTATAAGATTACTTTTTTCATGGGAAAAGCTCTACAAAACATTATTTCTATTTCTAGGCTTAGCATGGCCTTAGTCAAATTAATAGGATTATTTTATGGGTCAGATATTAATTATGTGAATATTAATGCTAAATTAAGGTATGTATGAGTTAATTTGTTTTAAAGAAACACCTTAAATCGCAAGGTTTGAGCTGAAAATGTACCCTGCTGGTTTACTTTAGTTGTGCAAAAAGTATTTTCTATTTGGTGGTTGGACACCTCGACCACGGGCGTTTTGTCCCCTGGTCGTTTCGACTTGGGTCGGTTCGACCACGGAAGGTTCGACCCCGGGGCGATTCGATCCCGGACAGTTCCACCAAGGGACTTTTTGACCCTAGGGCGTTTCGACCCTGGACGTTTCGACCCCTTTCTATCTACACCGTAGAAATTTATTATTATTTTTGTTTGTATATATAATTTTTAAAATACTGGTTGTCATGTTAGAGGCGCAACATTAGCAGACATAGAAATAACCAAATCACACAAATAACGTCTTTTCAATATTTAATTTCACTTTTAGCAATCTATGAAATAAATCGTTATTTCACAACTAAAACAAACACACAGTCACACGCACACACAGACGCACATACACACATAAACATAAACACACTCACACACATGCATATTCACACAATCAGATTATAATCAAGATAAAAAAGTAACATCAAATAAATTAATAGAATAAAAGCTTCATGACGCCACTTAATGTTTTTTTTTACGGCGCGCAAAACCACACCCTCTGTTAATCTCAAACCCAAAATCATTATGATTTTTACGTCTATATATTCAATTTAAAAAAAAAAAGTAATCAAGAGTTGCGTGGTATAGGGGCTTCTGACGGACGCGCTTAGGCGCATTATTATATAGATATTACTGATGATCCTTCTTTACAGAGATTAAATCAACCTACACTTACACCTATCCATGGTTTATGTTTAGTCTTGCATTTTTGAGCTTGGATTTTTTAAAGTATGTTGGAGTTTTTCTTATCAATTACAGTACAGATGCTCCTTCTATACAGAAGATTATTGCATCCTATGCTTATCCATTATTTGTGTTTAGTCCTGAATTCTTATTAGAGTTTTTAATTCAGTGGTTCCCAAAGTGGTCCATACATACCTCCAGGGGTCAGCGCCACCTTTCAGGGGGTCCGTGGAAAATTAAAATTAATTTGGTGGTCCCTGAACACCATCAGGGGGTCCGCACAAGGTTTCATATAAAATAATAAAACTTTGATTAATTTTTATTTTTATGGACATTAACATAAATATCATTAAATGAAATTGAAATAATTTTTTTCAACTAATTAAATGCGTTTATAGGTGCTATCAAGTCATGAAGTACAATTTTGTTTTACTTAGAAAAGTTATTAGAACTGAGGTAATTTCCACAGCCATAACCAATCAAAATACTTGGTTTATTGAAAGGTCCAGCTTGATGCGTAAGAAATGCGGAAATCCAATAAGTAGGTCAGATATATACACGTTTTTAACTCGAATCTAGGAGGTTTGCAAGGTTGGGTATTTATGGATGTGTCTGGAAGTTATGTTTATCTAAATTGTATCCTATCATCAAATATTATTTTCAATAGCGCTTTACTGTAGCATTCAATTTAGAATGTTAATAATTATTAACTGTGGTTTGTTTCTAAACCTAAGACAATGGGTGAGCTCTGGGCCGGATTTAGGCTATTTGAGATATGGGGCCTTAGCCTTAGGCTATTTGAGATATAGGGCCTTAGGCTATTTGAGATATAGGGCCTTGGACTATTTGAGATATGGGGCCTTTGGCTTTTTGAGATATGGGCCCTTAGGCTACTTGAGTTATGGGGCCTTGGGCTATTTGAGATATGGGGCCTCAGGCTGTTTGAGATATAGGGGGCCCCCAAGAAGGCGGGGCCATAAGCTATAGTTTGATTAGCAAATAGGTAAATCCAGCACTAAGTAAGTCAAAGAAACAATGCTGACAAAACAGTGTCGTTGAATATTTTAAGTATAGCTAAATGTTTGAAAACAGATATGAAATGTGATTTTTTTTCTGAATTAAAAAGATTTTTTTAAGTTAAAGCAATAACCTAGAATCTCTGGCATACTTAAGGCAACCTGTAACAAATAAATTTTCAGTACATTGTGTCATTCATCGACATCATTTATTCTCAAAAATAATATTGACAGTTTGCATGGATCACTAGATTATGTCATTATGGTGCATTAAATAAAATTAAAGGAATGACTTCAATGATAGATTCTTTACTCCACATTGTTTGGAAAATGAAGAAGATTATCATCATTTACTTATTGACACCGAAGTACGTTGAATATGAACAAGTACGTATTTAAATCAATTTTATGCTCTCTTTGATTCACTGTTGGAATTTCTTGACAACAAAGACAATGATTTGCGACACAATTAATTTTTAAAAATTGCATATCCTTTATGAATGATTTTTTTTACCAACTTTAACGAAACTAATTTGAAAGTACAAGGTAACCAATTAAATTTGATCAAAACTTAAAAAGCGTAATAAAAAAAAATGTCATTGGTAGCATAACTTTTTCTGTACAAACAAAACTTAGAATTAAAAAATGTTTTCAGTTTCCAAATCTTTCAAAATTGCAAAATAAAGACAAAGATTTTCTGGCTTTGTAGTAACTTGCTGTCAAACTTAACAGCTTTTCATGCAGACCTGAACCAAAGATTTGAAGGTATTCCTTACTTGGATATTCCCTAAATGGCAATTGAACCCTGAAGACCTTGAACCAATGTTCGAACTAAGATACCACAAATTGTGGTTACAAAATCAGATACCAATTTTACATCTTGCATTATGGGTTATTGTTCAGAAGTTGTAGACTGCTGTCCCGTCTTCCTATTAACAAAAACAAAGATTCAGTGCCTTGTGAATCTCATCATAAAAATCATAAACCGACTAGAAATTGGTGCTCGTGGGGATTTGTGGTTGCTACTCAAAAACATTGAGTCAGACATAAATACACTAAAAAAATCACATCACATTGATCAAAGTTATTACTTATTTTCATTTTATTTTAAACAAAAATATAATTTCAATAAATACTTCTTCACCCAAATGTTGCTTTTTGGGTGTGTAATTTTTGTACTATTAATGCATTTAAGTAGGTTTTTTTTTTAACTGGGGGTCTTGGGGTAAGTTTTGACTATAAAAGAGGTCTGTGGGTCAAAAATGTTTGGGAACCACTGTTTTAATTAATGATGGTAAAGTGTTTCTTCAGGCAACCCATACAACGTCCAAATTGCAGATGGGAAGAAAGAAAACTTTTATTTGTTTGTTCTTGCATACAGAATAAGACAGGTGTTTCTATGCTTGTGTCTATCTGAGGGTTGTATAAAGTTATCTTTGTGTTTTATTTCTAAATTAGAATTAATTGCTTTAAGCATAACTACTCTTGTTCGCAAAACCCTTTCCACAACCCCAACTGCCAGATGGGAAAGTTGTTTTATCCCTATGTCTATTATATTTTTATTTAAATTTAAATAAAGCATTAAATAAACTGAATGCATGCTAAAAAAATTAAAACATGTATTCATGTATACATAAATTTTTAACAATTATAATTGCCATAATATTATATGTTCTTTTTATTTAAATAACAAGATAAACACAAGCACAATCTGCTTTTGAGTCTTAATTGTGTTGAAACAGACAAAATTAAATTTTAAATATAGATTGAAGTTGCTCACAGTGACGCCAATGCATGGTCAGAACAACTCTCAGGACATACTCCGGCAGCTGTGTAATGTCATTTAGGATGCCGGTTTACCATGGCAGAAATTTGCTGGAATAACAACAGACAGAGCACCTTAAATGACAGGGGGGGGGAATGGACTGGTTGAACTTGTTTTTAAAAAACACACAAAACTAGAAGAGGAGGGTGTGGAGGAGGCTATCGCTCTGTCTGTCATTGTGAAATTCATCAACCGTATAAGATCCAGGGGCTTAAGCACAGGAATTTTAGGGCTAAAAAAAAAAAAGTTAATAGATTCAGCATGTCAGGATGGGCTCTACTTTACTGAGGTGCGTTGGCTCAGCATGGGAACCTGCTTGAAGAGGTTTTTTGGAGAACGATGGGATGGCTGTTCCTGTACTAAATACTAAGTGGTCCCAAATGGCCCATGGACTTAGTTTTCTTGTTGACATCACACAGCTGCTGAATGTACTGAACAAGAAGTTACAAGGACAGGAGCAGCTTGTGGATGCTGCCTATGAAAATATGAGAGCATTTTCCACGAAATTTATTTGATGGAAAGCCCAGCTTTCTCGGAAAAACCGCTGACCTCTGCGATTTCCCAGCATGCAAGGCACTCGTAGATGTGGACATGCCATTCGATGGTGAGGAATATATTGATGCCATGAAAAAGCTACTGGATGAATTTGATAGCCGATTCGCAGACTTAAAGAATCTTTTTTTTTTTTTGCTGACCCTTCTCTTTCGTTGTCCAAGATGCCCTCCTGTGTTGTAGATGGAACTCATCGACTTGCTGTGCAACTCTCATCTGAAAGCTAAGTTCAGGGTGGGAAATGGAAAAGCAGACAAGCTTTGGACAGTGTTTGAGATAAGTGCCTTGAACTTTCTAGAATTTAAGCCAGCCTATGTGCCTTTTTGGGGCACATACATGTGTGAAAAGTTGTTCTCCACCATGAACTTCAATAAATCCAAGTACAGGTCGAAACTCCCTGATGATCATCTTCAAGCTATACTGAGGGTCTCGACTGCTTCCTCCCTCAAGCCAAATGTAGCCAGGAAACGCAGCCAGGTCTCTTCCAGCAAGGAGCAGTAGGCAGGAGCGGCGTTTGAGGGTGGCAACTGGGGCGACTGCCCCAGGCCCCGCGCTTGGGTAGGCCCCGCGTTTCGGTCCTGAACATGTCTCGTCCTGGTTAATAGCTTATACATGTAGAACCAAATAACCGTTGTTTATAGACCAGAGAAAATAATGAAATTGTAATAATTTAATAAAAAGGTGACACGCGGTATTAAAATACACAATAATCAAGATATTTCATATTTTTAAATACCATAGCATACTGGTGCTTAGCGATTTTTACTCGTACTCTGGCCCCGCGGGATCATTGCTGGCACTAGGCCCCGCGCTTACCTAACGCCGCCACTGGCAGTAGGTATAGCAAAGTTAGTCAATGCTTAATTCTTTAAAAATAATAATGAATAAAGATTTGGGAGACTAAAAACTTATAATTTTTTGTATTAACTTGATGCGGCCCAGCATAACCCGGACTCTGACTCATGTGGCCCCAGGCAAATTGAGTTTGAGACCTCTGACCTCTGGTCTATAGTGTTAGGTCTATAGATAGTATTCATAGACGGAACAACACCAAGGAAATGACGTTCAGTTGTGTGAGTAAAAATGACTACCAATAACACATTTGCCGAGCGGTACCGGGTAATTTTGATATGAAAAGTTGTTCTGCAATTTTTAAAAAAACGATTTCAATTATGAGTCAATTCTAGGTAAAGCCTAATTCCAATGTATTTATTTTAATTAATTTTGTTATGTTAAAGCAATAATTCTCGGAGACAATCTTATTTAATTACTACTACTACTGCTACTAGACTAGTAATGTAAATAGTAGTATTTATTAGTAGGTACTAGTACTAGACTAGTACTAGTAGTAGTAGTAGTAGTAGTCTTAGTCTTAGTAGTTAGTAGTAGTAGTAGTACTAGTTAATTAGAATTGGTTATTAAAGGACAATTAAAAGTTATAAATTATAATTATAGGCCTTTATAGGCTATAGTTTAGAAATTTGTCTTTAACTTTAGTCACACTTTGTGTAAATAATATAGCCTAATTAGTTATTTATTATTAGTTATTAGTTATTAAGTTATTCTTTGACTTTCACTGAGTTTCTTAAAGTTTCTTAGTGATTCTTACACTCACTGTCACAGTTTGTGGTCTGATCAGTTTGTGGGATCAGCTTTTTGTAACTAGGAGAATCAGTTTTAGGCATTTTAGCGTTACGACATGTTGTTGTTGTAAACAATTTTCTGTATTTCAATTGTGTAGGCACTTCAATGCTTGTTCGCGCATCGATCTGTGCATGTCATTTCAATGTCATAAATTTACGGAAATATCTTTTTCAGAAAATTTTTATTAGCTCTACGGAGATCCCCGAATTAGTCGTTTTACGTCACAGTAATAAAAAAACAAATAAATTTGGGCATCGAGTGTGTCAATTAGTAGGTTTCCAGTGACGCTATTGCTATCACTATTCATGCAACGCAGTATTCGCTGGAGAATTTTCTGTGTCTCTTGCAACATCGTAAAGCTACTAATGTCTTAAATATTCTGTATTTAATTAACATAAGTTACTCTGACTAAAATATAAGTAATAATCATATTAATATTAATTTTGTTTGGAAAATAATTGATTTCATCAATGTAGCCTTCCAGCATAAGCGGTAGACCTCCACTTATATTTTAACCAAACATCGGCACCGTAAAAAACAAATATTTTTTCTTGTTCACCGGAGTGTTAGTTTTCTAAGAAAGACCTTAGCACTATAGTTTACGCATAATTGCAATCATTTAACATCTGAATAAATACAAATAAAACAAAGTTATTTATATAAAAATAATGTAAAAGTATCACTTTAAGAAAGCCAATATTGATCTATGATGGATGAAAATAAATAGATAAAATTGAAACGAACAACCACTAATATTCCTATTCTTAATAATAATTAAATCACTATTACTATTATTAACCATTAATTATTAGTAATTTTAAAATCAGTTTACAAAGAAATACAGGTCCAATTAACATTATACCATAATACTAATACTATTACTATTAGTTTTCTTGTATATAATGCTTTAGTACTAGTCACAGTATTAGTATTATATATATTAAAATTACTTAGTAATAATTATATTAATTATAATTATTATTATGTGGTATCATATTAAAATTAATTATAAGAGCATAATTAGAAATTTTCACTAATGCTAAGTCCAAACTGATACTTACCTTAGAATTAATATTGATAGTAGTGATACTGTTGTAATCCTTTTATTTAATGTTTCATGTTTAACATTTTTTTGTTATATCTTACCATCTTCATCTTCTTTTTACAAAAGATGAGGACATGACATATACATTTGAAAAACAATTAATATTTTTTACATATATAAAAAAAGAAATAAAAGTCAATTAAATCAGACATAGGAATCAGGAATAATTAAAAGATATAAAAATAATATTTCATTGCAGAACTCTGAATATCTTCCATTGCTAAATATGTATTTAATAAGTTCAGATAAGGCAAGGACCATGACACATGTTATGAATGACATTTTTAGAAATGTGCATGCAATAAATAATACAAGTTATTTACTTGTGACGGTAAAAAATGTTCTTATTATCATTTAATGAGATACTTAAATCTTCAAATACAAATAGAATTTAATTTTAATTTGAAATTTCAGTAATCAGGTTTCAGGGTGTAGGGTATTTCCAAAAATAATTTATTTTAACTCTCATTCAGTTTTATTTTAAAAGTCAAATACTTACCATACAAACATATAATCATAGTTATTGATTTAAATTTACAATATAACTAATTAAAATACATTTGGCATGCAACTGTTTTTACTGATTTGTATTTATCTATATATATAAATAATATAAAAGCCCAGGTCACTCACTCACTCACTGGATGTGGAACGCTGAGGAATGATGTACAACAGTCTACAGCAGTTAGTTGAAAAATCGTATGGTGATCAGCGCTGAAAAAATATTTAAAATGACGTCATAGTTGGGTGTACATCAGTGCGCAAAATACAACCCCTATTATTAAATACTTTGCGCACATTTCAGAAAGTTAAACATTTCGTATTTATCAAAAAAGGACAAGTTAGTTGGGCTTTTGAAAAAGGTTGACGCGTAGGCGCCCTAAAAAAAGGGGGCGCCAGCAGGCACCCCGGCACAATCTAGTATTATATATAAAAATAATTATTTTCACTATGATTTTCTTCAACAAGCTTTCAAATATATTTTTACAAAATTTAAAATCTTGATATACTTAAAAAGTTCCTCCATCATTGTTTTGTAAATTGGATTGTGAATGTCTCCTGAAAATTTGATAACCATATCTCTAAAATTGAAAAAGTTGTGCTGGAAAAAGTACAGAATTTTGAAATTTGGGTCACAAGTTTTTAAATAAAATATATAGGTTATACAAGGGGCAAAAAAAAATTATAAATCCACTTCTACAAAAGATAGAAAGACAAAACAAGTGTTTTTGAAAAGGTCTTAGCAAGTCCTTTAAAATGATATATATTAGTTAAGCATATTGGACTACATTTAAATTTTCTGTCAAAGTACCTACATTGTGCTATTACTAATACTTAAATACTAAACTATAGTTCTCATAATGAAATATCATGATCACTAGATAAGCTCATTTATGAATAAGGTTTAACAAAAAATCTAGATTGAGCCATTAAATGAAAAACAGTTATAAATTAAAAAAATTACACTTTCTCAGCAGCTTCGCAAGATCAAGTGATAGTCCGGTTGCCTCTAAAATGAATTGACACTATAGATGGTATTTTTATTATTTAAAAAAAAAATTATCATAAGAGTATGCTGATAATTTTTGTTATTATTCTGAAAAGCAGATATGTTGAATAAATCTGTTAAAATAAACGAATTTAGATGTTAGACTAGTCGTAACACTAGCCAATCCACATATGCTTGGCTAGCGTTACGACATCCGGTAGGGTCGTCTGCTGCTATGACAGTCGTAAAAATTCGATATGTGCTTACTTACAGTTATGACTAAAGAGCTGCTGTATTTAATTATGCTAATACTATTAATTTTTTTTCTTTTGATTCGCGAGTTGACACTCAGTCGGCACCAACGAAAACTGGTGAGGCGTGAGTTTAAAAAATGACTATAAACCATCACTGTTATTTAATTAATTGGAAGATATTTTTGAAAAATTCTCTGAATTGAAGGCATTGCGAAAAAGTGCTGAAGCAAGCGGGGGAAGTTAGATTTAAAGCCATTGTCAGACGAAGGAGGCTTAGCACATCATGCTTGCAGACTTGCTCATCATAAATAGTGCTAAGAGAGGCGGGGGGGGCGAGAAAACGGACACAAACAGCAGCACGAAGTAATGGGGAAAAAAAGGCGAGTAAACGAGGAGTCCTGGGCTGTTATTACCACCCCCCCCCCTATAAATAGAAATAGTATTAGTAATAGAGTAGAGTGAAAATGAGGTAGAAGGATGAATGGAATGGTTTCCTGTGACAAGTCTGCACATGGCGCATTTTATTATTCCACACGAAACGAATTATTTTAGGCCCACATTCTTGCAATTGTGCGCAAATCAGTTGCTTGAGGATTTTCATTTACCGCTTTAGGCTTTGGCTTTACAGTATAATAAATTTTAATGCATTGGCATCACTTACACAAGTATACTATAGACCAGGGGCGGATTAAGACTGCACGGGGCCCCGGGCTGCAATCAAACGGGAGCCCTAGCCGTATCCAGCCAGCGTCCCTTAAAATGAAATTGATTGTTAACAGCTAATATAGGACTGTAACTAAATATTAATAATGAAAAAAATAAATAAATGAACACGAAGAAATAACCTTTTGAAGTGTTTGTGAAATATTAAAATTGAGTGTGAAAAGAAATTTTTTATCTTCCATTGATGGCAATCGAACCCCACATCGGTTGCATCATGCGCCTGTACTCTCTCCACACAGCCAGCGGAGCTTGACTAAATAGTGAAATTTTTAAAATATAAACTATACTTCATACTATGTACTCTAAGTGAGCCAATTAAATAACTTTTATCGATTATTAACTCTATCAGAAGTATTTGGTCTTATTCGCGATCAGTTGTATAGTTAATATCTTAAAAATTTTGAATTGTTTATATTTTCAAGGGTTCGTGCAAACATTTGTACACTTTTATTATAAATATAAAAAGTTGGGGGGCCCCTGGCTTTAGCCCACTCAGCCCCCCCCCTTAGTCCGCCATAGCTATAGACTATAGTATAGCAAAATCGGCTGATATATTTATAATCGGTAGACCAATATTAATCTATTTAAATAATTTATTTAAATAAATTTAAATTTTAGAATTAATACACACACAAATAATGTCTTATTATAATATATATGCGAATACAATATAAAGAAGAGTTTAAGATTTAATTCTTTCCAGGTGTTTACTGCAAAGAGTGATTAAAACTAGTTGTAGCAGAAGTTGCGTATGTCGTAGCACTAGTTTCCTGACTAGCGCTACGACATGTCGTATCGCTAGCAACATCCGACCGGGTCCTCTGCTGCTACAACAAAATTGTCGTAGCGCTAGCCACATCCTTTTTCAAGTCTAGGTTCGTTTATGAAGTTTATGAACTGAACAGATTTTAGCCTTGGCCTTAGCAACATCAGCATCAATGTTATCACTTCAGACTTAACTTTCAAAATTAAACAGCATTTCTTCAATGAATGTGAATATCATTTTGTGAATGTAGCTTGCCTTGCCTTACAATTAATAGTAATTTATACTTATTTGACTAATGTGTAATGTACTGTCAAATTTATGTGGATGTTAGGCTAGGATATTAATGTTATTTGAAGGCATTGTTGTTGTGATTATACACTTATAATTTATATGATATGTATGCTAATAATGTTATTAAATTATTTGAATGTAAGTAAAGCGCTGTGAACCCAGTTCCCTGAGGATCAGCACGATATTATTGAATGTATAAAGTCTCAATTTATCATTATTAATTTAAATTTAATTTAACATAAATTTAATTTTTGTTTTGTTTTTGTTAAATGTCCTTTTTTATTTTCAATTGAAGTTTAGCAAGTTTTTCTTGTATGAAAAAATCTTGCCGGTCAAGTGAAAAAGTAAGGGAGAGATTATTCATCAATTATGTACAATTTTTAAATGTTAAAAATTGCTTTAGAAACCAAAATCAAAGGGAATGTTAGCGCAATCAAATTGAATGTTAGCGCTGTATTAGCTAAATATATTATTGCAGAATTTAACTGTATACAGGTTAATCGAATAAAGATAAGATTATCAAGCAGTGTATAAGACTTATAAGAAATTTTGAAATTAGTTCTGTGTAATATATGTATGAACCCAAAATTACATGCTGCATATTAATGGGGATAAAATAAATTATCCATCATTGCTTCAAAATAAATGTACAAGCTGAATGAGATCATATTCTTTTTTGAAGTTTTAGCTCTAACCATCTATTGACTTTATTTGATATATCTAGATAATTCAAAATTAGACTTTAGCTGCCAAGTATTACAGTTGGGAAAGGAAGAAATTCAAATTTTCTAAACTTACTTTCAAGCTATATAATTAAGTAACACCCTCCTTAGAATTACAAGTTGTTCTAACTTCTAAAAAAAATCTATTTTCATAATATCTTTTGCAGCCCTGTTAACATGTATGCTTTACTTATCATTTTTTAAAACTTGTTGAGGTATGGTTATGAATAAGACAAACAAAACAAACCAAAAAAAAAGTAAAAGGTTTGACATAAACCTCCACACCTGGAGTGAATAATAGATACAGTAGGACACGCTTAACGCTGTTTTGGTTTAGCGCTCTTTTATTTCAACTCAGAGATTCCCCGAAATTGCTCACAGCTCAAAGGGGATTCCCCAAAATTGTCTGCAGTGCTAAGTTTCCAATCCAAACGGAGATATTTTTATCATTTGAAATAATTGTTAACATCATTGTAAGTTTACAACGCTTAATACAGTAACAAATATTATGATCTTTATAGTTTTTATCATGGGTGATAATGAAAAACAAGAAAAGAAAGCAACTAGAAGATGCATTTCACTAGAAACTAAAATGGAAGGGATTAAAAGATTAGATTCTGGTGTACGTCAATCTTAAATTAATGCTGCATTGAATTTGGCAACTTCAACAATAAGGACAATTCTTAAGAAAATGCTGACATCGGCAACTGCAACTACGTTAAGCTCTGCAGCTAGAATTACCAGTTCTAGAAATAACATTATAGAGGAAAAGGCAATCTATCATAATGGAAAAAGCTAGAAGAATTTTTAATCTGACTGATTTAGAATTTTATTTGTTTTTTTAAGTATATTCGTTTATATTTTTTGTATTTTTGTAAGAAATACCTTATGCCTAACCAATTTTGTAACCATCTTCCCCAAACCCCATTATTTACATGGAAAAATAGCTTCGTTTAGTGCTGTTTGGCATTATGCTCTACTTTGATGGAACGTATCTCCCGCTTTCCCGCGGGAAGTGGGGTCTTACTGTGCATGTATTATATTTCCTATTTTAAACTTTACTATTTTTTATAAGTAAATAAATATATGATGCCTATAATCTACCATAACTCCTATTTTTATTTTTAAAGATGCTGAAAAGTTAAATTAATTATTTTTTTTTTTTAAAAAAGGTCACAGGAATCATCACCACATAATCATGCATTGCATGTATAAGCAAATCCATCCAGCCACTGGAATAGAGCATTGCATATGTGCCCATTTCTTTAGTTGGGAGGAAAAAAATCTGATTGTTGCTGGAGTAAATCAGTTACATGTCTATCGACTCAGTTCTGAACCTGAGGTCAGTTATATTTTGACAGTTTAAATGACTGTTTAAGCTTGAATTACTAATACACCAATTGTTAAGTAGTTAGTTAACTGAACAGATAGGGGTGTGCCGGATCCATTTTTTTCAACCGGATCCAGTTCTGGATTTTCTTATGCGAAATCCGCCGGATCCGGATTATTCCGGATTTTGTCTGTTTCTATTTATATTAAGTATAGTCTGTGTCTCATAAACACAAAGAAAGCTATAAAAGCATATAACCCCGTGACCTATCGGCATTTTCTGATCACCGGTTTATAGTCTGTTTCAGGCATTCTACAAACTTATCGGCGCATGCCACTTAGTGAAGTGCATGTACCTAAATTACGATAGGTATTTGAAAGACGTAGCAAAGATACCGGGTGATTAATCGGCCCACAAATTTGAGTTCGGTCTTTTAGTGACACTTTTCCTGCTAGTAAAAGGCATTTGATTACCACATTAATAGTACAGCGATTGAACAGAAAAAACGGGGAGGGGAAACGTGTGCTCAGCAAAATTCAATTATTCTGACGAGTTGGCGATAGAAAAATAATGTTTTTTAAAAAATAAATTCCATTTTATCATCATTGTTTACTCCGTAGGTTTATAATTTTATTATTAATTTTAAAGCGCGATTTGACTGAGCTGACCGACATCACACACAAGAGAGGTAAACATGACATCACAACGGACGGGGCGAGGCGTTGGTTTTTGAAACAAATGAAAAATGCCTCGCTAACTTTAACGAGCGATTGAACCGGTTCTCATATTTAGACTGGTGAACTACGAGTCCTCAAAATAAAATATTAAAAAAGACTATTAACCATCACTGTTAGCCGGTCCTAAAAAACCAGCGGTCTTAACAACCTTAGTATAAACTCCACCTCAATATCAAGCATTCAATGTAGCAAAATATTTTGTAGAGCGCCGCGGGCCGTGCCAAAGAGCGTTAGGTAACCAAGTGGTAACCAACCCGCCCAATCAGAGATGGCGCAATGTCCCTAAAAGTATTTATAGATAGGCTAGGTCAGCACAGGCCTGCTGGCTTGACGCAATTTGATGGTCGTCTGCCGCGCTTGGGCAGTATAGTTGCTTATTATTTCTGTTACAACGTCATTGGTGAATGCGGTTAAGATGACGTCACGAATAATAATTACTCATCATCCCCGCACTATCATGTTTGGGATTGGGCCGATTGGCCACTATTAGCGGTGCTAACTCTAGCCTCTGGTATGTTCGGAATATTAAACATTAAACAAGCTAAACGCTCGAAACAATCGATAAATGTATCGTGATCGTGTGGAATTCGGGAAAGAGAATCACTTTTATTTCAGATTATGATCCGGTGATTCACAAAATCTGGAAAATTCTGAAATCCGGATTCCGGTTGTTCCGGATACATGTAAATACGGCGGAACCGAATTTCACCGGGTAGTGCAAAATCCGGCAGAACCGGATTCCGGCACACCCCTATGAACAGATTCAATCTATCAATTTGAATAAGGTTTACTTGAAAATAATTACTTAGGTGGTAATACATAAATCATTGATATTCACCAACAGCTGGTCACTCCAGATGGCTTACTTGTTTCTGATCCTGAAAAAGGTTAGTAGAAATTAACTATTTTGTTATTTTTCTTATATAACAGATTCATGCAATAGATAACAGATGTCATAAAAAATAGTAAAGAAATATTTTCATGTTTGAAACAGTGCCCAGATAGATATATCAATATAATTCTTAATTAATTAAAAAAAAATTTTTTTTTTTTTATTAACCTCCAAGAAGAGGCAAAGACTCGCCTTGAGTGCTTGGCGTCATACAGTGTCCATGGGAACATACAATCCCTTGCTGCTGTCAAGCTAGCTGGTGCAAACAGGGATGTCTTGCTTCTCAGCTTCTTAGATGCCAAAGTGAGTTGTTTGTTCATAGGGGCAGATGAAACTGTTGCCGTTGTCCCTACCTCAGCTTTCCACATTTTTTCTTCTTCTTCAAATACAGGCTTTCTTTTTCTTCCTCAATCTCCACCATCAAGAAACATTATCCATTTTTGTTTAAAGTATCATGGTTTACGGCTCAGAATCTCTGAAGTCAGTTTATTCCAACTTTCTTCTGCCCTGAATAGTTGCATGTAAAGAATGCTAAAGACTGATGAAAGTTGTATTTTTTAAAGATTTTGGGAGAGATATAGTTCTTTTCCAATAGAATTCAACTGCCACTAAATTTTCTTTTATGTGTTAATTTTATTTTAAAAATTTTCAATAGCTGATGGCAGTTTGCCACTTTGTTTGGTAATTCAACTCATTGTATACATTGATGAAAAATTTTTGAGCATTGAAAAATAAAACAACATAGAGTATAAAAAGGCTCAATTACATAAAATTGAAATGGTAATAAAGTAATATTTAAAGTTTTGCTGCAGAAATTATTAATTCATTTCTCGATTAATCGGTAAAAAAAATTTATCGGTTAAAATTAAATTTATTAATGGTATCTATTTATTAATAAATAATTAAGTATTAATAATTAACAATAGTTTGATTTTTTTTACGTACAAACTTCGCAATTAAAAAAAAAAAGATTTTTAAATTGTAAACTTTAGAATAAGCTGTTTTATAAGGAAAATGATATAGAAAATGTAACATTGTTTTTTTCTTAATTAACAATAACAAAATTTAAATTCATTGACATTATATTGAACTACTTATATTTAAGTACAAAAATGTCAATTGCCTGTTTTTTGTTTTTTTTTTTCTCTTGAAATTTTCAGTTTAATGACATCATTCATTTTATTTTTAGCTTTAAACAAATTTATTGATTAATTATTCAGTAATTTTTCAAAAGTTAATGATTAATTTTAAATTAATCGAAAACAGCCCTAATTTAAAGATATGCTACATCTGCATGATTTTCAATACATCTACCTGTCTTTCTCTTGTAATTATTTGTGTTGAATTTGCAATGAGCATTCATTATGAATGAATAACATGAATAAATTGTTGTTTATATCAACATTTTAAAATTCCAAATTTCTACACTTAGTTTATTTTAAAAAATTGTCTTCTCTTTACCAATATTAAATTCTAGTTGTCAGTTGTGGAGTATGATCCCAGCACACATGACCTCAAGACTTGTTCATTGCACCAGTTTGAAGAACCTGAACTAAAGGTATGTCTAAAAATATCTCTTTTTAAAATTTTCTTTTCAAAACTTAATAATACAGAACTTTGTATATATTATTGGTTATTAATTTCTACAGAATATAATTATATAAATGTGTTGGCTATGCTGAGATATTAATGAATACATAATAAGGTTGTTAACACTGCTCGTTTTTGAGGAGCGGTTAATCATTCAAAAAAAGACCTGTTAACCGCCAGTCCCTATATGCCTTATGTTTTAAGTACTAATAAGAGAATGCTTTTGCCTTGCGTCGACTGATGGAGGCCATTAAAGCGCCCCCCCCCCCACCAGTAAATTTAAAAAAAAAAAGAATTAAGTAAACAGTATTGATTTAAAGTCATTTTTTTAAAAGGGCTGTTCTAAATAAGAGGACCGGTTAAACTATTTGTTAAAGTTGGCGGTTAACCGGTCCTGATTAAACATGACTGGTCTTGATCTGAGGACTGGTTAACCAGCTAACTAGTTAACCGTTAACAACCTTACTACATAAATTGTAATGTTTTTGAACTTGACAAATTTTTTATTACTTGTAAAAATTATATTTCGGTGGTAAAATTTTCTAACATATTAATTTTTTAACAACTTGTAATAGTGGATTCATATTTTTTTAAAATCCACTGGCTATCAAAATGTTAAGTTTTTTTTTAAAAATTGATGACTTATGTAATCAAATCAGCATAATTTTTTAAATGCATTCACCAAAAATTGTATAGCTTCATTCATTTTTAGGGTGGTTACCACAGTAATATTCATCTACCCATTGTTCGCACTGACCCTGATGGTAGGTGTGCTGGTATGCTTATATATGGGACACACCTTGTTGTTCTGCCATTTAGAAAGGATGTCTTGATGGATGACCTAGATTCACTTTCTGGTGGAGTTGGGAAGTAAGAACCTTGTAAAACTTTTAAATATATTTCAAAAGGGAAATTTTATCACCCTAGTAACAGTGTATTTAAAAGATATTTTAAATAAATCATATTAAATTTTATTTTTGTCTAAAACAGTGTTGGAGTAAATTACCACTACACAAACGCCATGTCGTACGAAACACTATTTCATTAAGCGTTCTACTTTTCCTATTTGATTTGGAAAACTCTCTTTTTGGTATTGCATAATCACTTACTAATAAGTCAGTAACCACTCTGTTAAACTTTGCAATGCTTTTTAATAGTAATGTTCTTTTCAAAGTGGTGTTTACGACGAAGTAAGTTTAACGTTGGATTTTACTTTGTACAAAACACTTTTATTTCTGCAGAAAAAATTAAATATGGGACAACCGCTTGGCCTCTAGAGTTATTTGAAAATAGTAATGTTTGTTTTGAGGGCATGTTCACATTGAAGTATATTTGTTTTATTGTAGGATATTACTTCGGGACAAACACTTTTTCATGAAGGAAAATTAAGGAAAAGATCTAGGTCTAGTCTATATCTAGACTCCTAAATTTTATTAGGATGAAAATTAAATAGAATATAATTATATTTCAGATTTAAAGTAATGTCTAGATTAAGAACAAAACAGAGCCTAGGTGTAATCAATGCGGCGTTGGCTAGTATTAGGGAAAAGCGACTCTATTAGAAAGGCTTCTAAGGACTTTGGCATTCCACTTGCCACTCTTTACGACAAATTGACAGGCAAGCAGCCTGTCATAGCCTATGCAAAGACCCTACTCACGCCTCAAGAGGAGGTCAAATTAACTAACTGGCTAACAGAGCTAGCCAAGCGAAAAACTGGTGATGAGGTGAGACAAATCGCCAAACATATCTTAGATACCAGGCACTGTTCTTCAAAGAGCCAAATGGAAATGCCAACATCATCATGGCTAAATAAATTTTTTAAACGCCATCCTGAAATGACACTGCGTTCTCACCAATCACTTGGAAAGGAGAGAGCACTAGTTACAACAAAAGCTATTAAAAAGTGGTTTTACGATTTAAAATGCTGTGTCGACAGCATTGATCCCAGTCTACTTAGTGACCCCACTCGCATTTACAAAGCAGACGAACCAGGTTTTTCTTTTGATACCAAAAGCAGGAAGGTCATTGCATGCAGGGGGTCGAAACATGTGCACAATGTTACTGCAGGTGTGAAGTCACAAGTGACAGTTCTTACATGTGCCAGCGCAAGTGGACACTTCCTCAGTCCCCTGTTAATATACCCCTACAAGAGAATACCATCCAAAAATGTATTACATCACTTTCCAGAGGCATTCCTACAAGTGTCTGATAATGGCTGGATTGCAGCACAGATTTTTTATTCCTGGCAAAGAGATAGCTTTATTCCAGCCACAGCCCATATACAGAAGTCTGTAGTTCTACTGGTAGACGGTCATAGTAGCCACACTGCACTGGTTGAGACATCACATCAGACAACCATATAGTGTTATATTGTTTGTTGCGCATGTGAGTCACTTGATTCAGCCTCTAGACCAAGCTTTTTTTTGGTGCAATTAAACCAGCTTGGTCAGATGCCATACGACACCATATAAGTGAGCGTGGGTAGGGAGTAAATCTGGAGAGCCTTGCAACAGTGAGGGATCACAGTTAATTCATAAAAATAGAGCTTGACATCGCTGCTGATTACAATACACTATACTTTAAATATAGCAGAGGATCACTTGTTGGCAGGAATGTGTCAAGGGTGCAAAAAAGGGGGAGGGGCAGAGGTTTGGGTCCAATTTGATGTGTGTGATGGCTGGTAGCATGCACAGTGCACGCAAAATTGTGCACCCTTAAAACAATACACTTTTGTTTGCAATGTTTGCTGCCCTGACCAGTGACTGTAGACTATGTTATTTTATAGGTTATGTTATTGTATTTCTAAACGTATTTCTTTTTTTTTTTTAAATTAGTTGCTATAGATCTACCTAAGACCTAAAATTTATTTTTTTTTAAAAAGTTTATACTGATATTGTCAGTCTGTTATGTTGTTCTTTGCTTCTGTGTGCTTTATTTACAGAACTAAGTTATTTGGGCTCTAATTTCTTTAATAAAAGTTTTTGTATTATTATTGACATCTCAAGTGTTATTTGTTGCCCCCCTTAACTTAAAAATGATTATTTGGTGATTTCTGTTATGTGTTTCCTTTGAAGTCAAAGTGTATCCTTTGAAAAAAAATAAGCAAAAAAGTGTTTCTCAGGCGGTAGCTCACTGGGTCAGCTAATATTGTTTTTACACTCTAACCCCACCTAGCAATACAAGAATGCTGTCATATTATAGTAGCCTTGTGGTCATACTACTTGTAGGTGCTTTCATTTTTACTCCATGTCGAGCGGTTTAGAAACTAAGCCTGGACAGCAAGAAATGGTGCTAATTTTAGCGTAAAGCGTTTGCAAAGTGGTAATTTATGCAAAGTGGTAATTTACTCTACTGTTTTAAAAAGAAATGATGAATTATTACTTATGTAGTTGAGAAATTCAGTAATTATAATTTATTGAGTGCATTGACTTTCTTGAATTCAATTCAAATGTAAAATGTAATTTAAATAATATTTCTTCAAGCTATTTTTTAAATGAGTAAATTTATCCTTTATTTGAATATTTTATTCAGGTCTCCTATTATGTCATCATATACAATAGACCTAAGAAAAATGGATGAAAAGATCATAAACATTTTAGACATCCAGTTTCTTCATGGCTACTTTGAGCCCACTGTGTTTATACTGTATGAACCACTTTCAACCTGGGCAGGGTAAGAAGCTTCTTGCAATATTGATATTAGGATATTTGTAAGTGGCTTTATGATGCAAGTAAGTTAGTTTGAAATCTTCATTTTTAAAAATAGATTTTTTTAAAAAAAGAAAAATTATGTAAATAAAATCATATTGTCTATGAAAAGAAATGGATCATATGAACTCTTCTTGTGCCAAAAGGTTTTCGGAAAACTTCCACCTCAGTGCCGTAAAAAATTCGAGAATTGCGATCAACCGGTTATGAAATTAAAAAAATTGAGTAAAATCCATATATATTATTATTGTCATACTGACTTCATCTTTTAAGATAAGAATGGTTATTTTATGTATTGAAAAGACATTATTGAGTTTAAAAACAATATTTACCCTTAGGTTAGTACTATTATTTTAGTAATAAACTATAGCAAAATCTTATCTTTGAAAAAAACCCATAAAAACGACTTAAAAACTTTGAGAATCGAGCGATAACCCAAGCGAGGGAAACAGCCGCCATTGTTGGAAGTTGAAAACATTGTTTTTCACGCACTGAAGAGTTTTTATTTTCTGTAATTTTGTTTGTAAAGAGAGTTCTATCGAGTTGTAAAGGATCGCGCTTTGGTAAAAGACAGTAAATCGCGCATTATCGCGCTTTGACACATTAAGGGTTAAAGCTGTGTGAAAGATGAAGTGATATTCCACTTTTTGGTGTTTGTATCAATAGCAAAATTGAATGTTGGCAATTTTTCAAAGTTAACTATGTAGAAATTCTTATAATTATAGTGTTTCTTATAAGTAAGTCTGAATATTTATTCTTATAATTTCTAGGAGAACAGCTGTCAGAACAGACACATGTTGCATAGTTGCAATCTCATTGAATATTCAACAAAAGGTGCATCCTGTCATATGGTCCCAGGCCAGTTTACCATTTGATTGCTTTAGTGTGGCACCGATACCAAAGCCCATTGGTAACGTTGATATTAGATTAAATTTTTCACACACATCAACTTTATATATATTTTAAATATATAGAAAAATAGAATTTTATAGAATATTGTTCAGGGTGTAAATGGCTTAAGTTTATGTTTGTGAGTTTTTAAAATGTTGCAATCAGTATGTGTATTAGCTACATTATGACACAATGCTAGTTTTAAGAATAAAAAGGCAACACCAAGAACAAATCTACAAATATTTAGTATTTTCCAGAATATTTTGTTGTCAAATTTTTGTCTGCATTTGCCTTGAAAATCTTAAAGCATTTAAAGTTCTGCAAAAAGTGTTTTTTTTACAAGTGACACACATATAATAAATATAACAAATTCCTATGATGTGTTTCAAAAATTATGTGAGACACCTAAATTTGCAATGCTTAGATTATTTGCATAATTTATTGCATAGTTTAACTTTCCTCCAGGGGGAGTGCTCATTTTTGCAGTTAATTCTCTGCTGTATCTCAATCAAAGTGTGCCGCCATTTGGTGTTTCATTAAACAGCATTGCCGAATCATCATCAGCCTTTCCCCTTAGTAAGTTTAAATAAATACATTGGTTGTCTTTCTTAGCATGTACATTTAAATTAGCTGAAAGAGTGGTGTTGGTAACCTAAGAAGTAAGAAGTTCACATCCAAAACTACATTTATGATTGATTACATGGCTCTTGTGAAATATTCTTGTTCCCGAGGCATATATTCAAATATTCATAATACATTATTCATTTGTATGACTGCTGTAGATTAGAAAACGTTTTTTCTTCTTTAAATAGAATCTCAAGATAATGTACAGTGTACATTAGATTGTGCTCGCTTTGCTATCATATCCAATGACAGGCTAGTACTGTCTCTCAAAGGAGGAGAACTGTGAGTATAAAGTCTAAGAATAAGATTTTTCAGTTATTGAATTAATCATAACTTGTGACCAACTATTTTCTGAATGTTAGCTCACGAATCAGCTCTTGATTGTGTTTAGGGTAGGTAGTCTCCATCTATGATCAGTGCATTCTTCAAAATATATTTTTATAAAGAGAAACTCTGAGTCTGTTCCTTTGAGTGTTAGGGTTAAAAGAATATATCCATACATTATTAGTTTTTTGAAAAAATTCAAGGAAACAGCTTTTGTGAATTTCCCCATAGATATGTCCTGACACTGGTTGTTGACAGAATGAGATGTATGAGAGACTTTCATTTTGACCGTGCTGCTTCAAGTGTCCTTACTACCAATGTAAGTTTATTTTTTGTACGGCTTTAGATACACCTCTTACATAAGTTTTTTTTAGGGCTGCGGAAATTACCGATTAATTTCTCGATTAATCGGTAAATTATTTTATCGATTAAAATTATTTTAATCGATGAAATAGTGATTAAAAATAGATTTAAAAATTATTTTTTTTAAATTTTAAATTCGATTTATTAATAAATAATTAATAATAGTTCATATATTATTACTATTATTTTACATACAAACTTCTACGGAAAGCGAATTCAGAAAGAGTATACTTTAAAATAACCTGCTTTATAAGGACAATGATATAAAAAACCATTGTTTTTAACTATTTAACAATAACAAAATTTAAAATTCATTGACATTATATTGAACTATTTATTTTTAAATATATCCCCTAACAATAGTACGTGTTTTAAATTTAATTAAATTAAATACTTACGTTATGGGCATTTTTAAAAATGTAATAAAAGGCCACAAAATATGAAGGAAAACGAAATAGTGAAAAAGAGATTATGAGGTCTTAGAAATAAATCATAGCTTTCGAACCACTTGGGATAAAAATATGATCTATATGTTTTTACTAATCATCAAACAATTTCTATACAGCTGTATTACTTTTATATTTATAAAATTAATTTGAAACATTCATTCAAGAGCCTCAACTTTAATACGTTATTTAACTTGTTTTCAGTGCTAATTGTTTTAAAAATAACTTAATGCAGATACTAATTGCCTGTTTTTATTACTTCCCTTGAAATTTTCAGTTTAATGACGTCATACATCTTTATTTTTAGCGTAACAAAATTATCAATTAATTAATTGGTAATTTTTCAAAAGTTAACAATTAAATTTAATTTAATCGATAACAGCCCTAGTTTTTTTATTTTTATTTTTTAGTTGTTTTTTTTTTTTTTTTGTGGATGGGGGGGGGATGAGGAGAGTAGAGCTTTTGGGTAAAAGAAATAATATAAATCTACAACAAAGAGTGTCCTTTCAATTTTTGAAAATACACTGTCCACTCATTGTAACAGCTTTTATAATATTATTTCTGTTATTATTACAATTTAAAATGATTTTTTTTAAAGTTAAGATAAACATTTTGATAAATAAATAATGCTGCATATTTACTTAAGAATTATAAACTGGTTCAATGGTTCAACACTACAGCATTGCCTTTTGGTAAAAAAAAAATATCCTGTAAATAAACTGATGTACAAAAACATACTCCATAAATATAAGCCAGCTAACTGGAAGCACCCAATTTTAATTGAAAGATTACTTTAATTTTTTTATTAACTACAAAACAGATTAAAGCATTTAAGCCAAAATCCTGAACGGAATATTTATGTCTGTGAAACATAAAAAAGCTAGTTTCTTCAAAGCCCACTGCTGAAACGAAATGCAGCAAATTATTCTACCTATTTTAGATGTGTGTATGTGCTGATGGGTATCTGTTTCTGGGCTCTCGACTGGGAAATTCGCTTTTGCTGAAGTACACAGAAAAGTCCTCTGGGACCGTGATACAGGCTGAAGAGAAGAGATCGGGTGTCTCAGCTAATAAGAAGAGGCGAGTGGAAGGTCTTGAACAGCTAGGTATTTCATGATCTTTTTAAAAAAAAATTAAGTGTAATCCAGGACATTGTAAAAGGGGGCAAAAATAAAATACTATTCCCCCAAAACATGTATTTATATACATATCTATATATGTGTGAATCCATATCTATCTATCAGTTTGGGAAGAGGGCATTTGAAATTCAGCTTGCTCTCCTTTGGCTTGTCAGGAGCCTGGTGTATCTGTAAGATAGAAGTTTTTTTATGCTCTGCATAAGTGACTCGAACACTTTGGGATTTTGAAAATTCTTTAGTATCTTATATGTTATCCCTATAAGGATTTCACCCAAACCTTTAATAACTTTGAAGGTTATAGCTTTTTAAAGATTCCAGTCTTTGAAATAAGGGTGGGGATTGGGGCCCAGAAAATGTGATGCAACTGTGGGTGCCTGAGTTTTTAATCCAATTTATTTGCTGCCAGCATCTGATGTGTCTGAAATTGAAAATGATGATGAACTTGAAGTTTACGGAGCATTTGAAACCCAACCAGGAACCAAGATTGCATCTTATACTTTTGAGGTAATGAATTTAAAGTTAGTTTATATTTTAACTTATGCCCTCTATTGAGTATCTATGGATATCTGTATCATAGTGTCCTCCCACAAATTACCTACCTGATAGTTGTATAAAAGATAAACTATCTCTTGGTGTAATGCCATAGTTCAATTTTCTAGTTCACTTATCTTTTCCTAAAGCAAATTTTTTTATAGAAAAAATCATATGTATATTTTGTTATAAGTTCCTATCCCCATCTAATTTTTTTTGTTTACATTTACTGTTTGAGCTAATTATATCTGTTAATACTGTCAAGGTTTGTGATAACATCTGGAACATAGCCCCCTGTGGACAAGTTGCCATGGGAGAGCCTGCTTTTCTTTCAGAGGAGTATAGCTCTCATATTGACCCTGACCTGGAGCTAGTCACCACATCTGGGCATGGTAAAAATGGAGCCATATCTGTGCTTCAAGTGAGTCCAGACTAAAAGGCTAATATTAAATCATCTTTTAAAAAAAAATATACTTGATTGATAATTTTACTAGGCACAGTTTAATGGGTAACTAAAATTTTGAAACATGTTTATTGGTTATGTTTCATAGATTGATTTAAGTTAAGTAGGTATTTGCAATTTATCAATCAATACAGCTGACAAACTTTTTATTATTGCCAACATCACATTTCCCGCTCATTCAAATAAATAATTAAAAAAAGGAAGACTCTTTTAGTTCCCTTTTCAGACTATGATGACCTGTGGGGGGCAAGTGAAGTAGAGTTCACAAGTTTTTATTAGCCACCGCATATGAGCGAGGGATTGTGTGGCTAGCTCAATGCCAAGCCCCCTTTAGTTTCCCCAACCCAAGCTGGGTGAATTCGGGGAACTTGCCAGCACTGTTGCTCGAACCTTTGACTCTCAATAGTCTCTGTACAACATCCCAGCGCTAGCGCTCGACCAATGCCCCTGATTCAAATACAGCATGACAGATATATGTGCTTATGTTTATAACAGGATTGGCCTGACCCGTAGTAACTGAGAGCCATTTAAAAATGTATAAAAATTGTTGAGAGCCGCATTAAAGCAGTAATTAAACATAGCTTGTGAATGTTCCAGTAATCCTTGTAACATATCTTTCATAAATTATATGTGAGCCGCAATGTGAACACAGAAAAGCCGCATGTGGCTTGCGAGCCATGGTTTGGCCACCAACTTCTATTTGTAAAGTTTTGAAATTGTATCTGTTAAGTTTTTAGACTTCTGCCCTATTCAATGTGAAATTATTGACTTAAGTAAACCAAAAAAATGTTAAAATCTGTATTTACGATGCTTTTTTTTTTTTTAAAACTTAATATTTATTTATCTGTATGTACAACTATCTTATCTTCTGTTCTACCTAGGCTATAAAACTTTTTTTTTTTTAAAAGAACATCCCTAATATTAAATACAATCCTTGTAATTGTTCACGTTATTCATTCCTTAGCGTAGCATTCGACCTCAGGTGGTGACAACGTTCTCACTCTCTGGTTGTATTGATATGTGGACTGTTCACTCAGCCACAAACCTAAATGATGTAGATCAAGATGCACAGGAAACAAAATCTTCTAGTACTGACAATATTCAGGAATCTGCTGTTGGTGCTGGCCATGCTTTTTTGGTGCTTAGTAGACGAGAGTCAAGTATGGTGAGTATTTAAATTTCAAAGGTGATTTTTTTTTTTTAAGAAAAGGGAAAAAATGGTTTATTGTCATTTGTTCATTCTCTTTTAAATATTTAATGTATAACGTTTTTAATCTGTACTAATGCAGGGTTGGCAAAGCTTTAATTAATTTCAAAATTTCAATTATTGCTGTGTGCTAAGTAGGCTGTTGTGTCTCAGTTTTGCATGTCCTATGTTTTCTGGATGCCTAAACACTATCTGTCCGTAACTACTGAAGTCATACATGTAGTCAATCTCTATTGCTTCAAGTCAATATTTTTAAATCATGTAATCACTTAATATAGTTACAACAGTGGTATGTATAATCCAATTACATAACCAAATACTTAACACTTCACACTCACTTAGTCCATTTCTATAAAATACATGAAGCATAACATAGCACACATTTCATAGGAATGCCACACCTCTTAACGTTTAATGCCCCCAAAAAATTTAGGTAAACTTCGGCTCAATCCTGTAAGAATTTCCCATATTGCAATCAACTGGTTATAAAATTTTAAAAATTGCATAAAATGAATTTATATTATTATCGTCACACGGACTAGATCTTTTAGAATAAGAATGATTATTTTACATATCCAAAAGACCACCTTTAGCTAAATACTATTTTACCTGTAGTTTAGTACTATTATTTTTATAATAAATTGTAGCAAAAGTACATATTCACCACAAAAAAAAAAGTTAAAAAATACTAAAAACTTCTCAAATCGAGCGATAACACTAGTGAGGGAAATAGCCGCCATTACCGAAAGTCCTATACATCTTATTTCACGCACTGAAGAGTTTTTTTATTTTCTGTGATTTCGTTAGTATAGAGCAGGGGTGGGCAAACTACGGCCGGGGGAAACCTGCATTAATGAAAAAAAATCAATAAATTCATGTTAAAACTGGATGTTTGTACTAAAACTGAGGCTACATTTTGATTAGGTTGATGTTTTACTTCTTACTAATGGGGCCCGCTCCTTAAAATGTTTTCCCACCCCTACTATAGAGAGTTCTATCGAACCAAGCATTATCACGCTTTGGGGCATTACATGTTAAGTACCATACTAATATGCAAAAAACCCAGTTAAATTTTGAAGCCCAATTTGAGAATCATAAAAAAACTGTTTTCTGGTCAACATTCAAAACTAATAAAAATTCAAGATATTAACCATGAATAGATGTAGGATGCATATTTACCCAGACAAAAGACATGCTTAGATATGCTTTACACTTTCTTATTTTCAGGTTTTGCAGACAGGGAATGAAATTAATGAACTTGATCACAGTGGATTCAGCACCCAAACTTCAACTGTGTTTGTGGGGAACATTGGCAATAAGCGATATATTTTACAGGTTTCACCTGCTTCTATGAGACTTTTGGAAGGAAGTAAGTCAGTTATACCAAAATAAGGAAATTTTTTTATCTTTACATTAGGGGATAAACTTTTGGAGACTCCGAGGGTTACATGTGATCCACTCTAATTTTTATGCTTTTAACTCTTAATCTGCCATAAGTTTTTTGGGAAACTTCCGCCTCAGTGCCGTAACAATTTCCCAAATTGAGATCAACCGGTTATGAAATTTAAAAATTGTGTAAAATTTACGTCATTTTTTAGGATAAGAATGGTTATTTTATGTTTCCGAAAGACCGTTTTTACCTGTAGTTTTGTCCTATTATTTTAGTAATAAATATCGCAAAATCGCATCTTTGAAAAAAAAAACATCCAAAAAACTTTGCAAATCAAGCAATAACACTAGCGAGGGAAACAGCTGCCGTTGCTGGAAGTCGAAAACATCGTTTTTCATGCACTGAAGAGTTTTTATTTTCTGTAATTTTGTTTCTAAAGAGAGTTCTATTGAGTCACTCACTATTGGGCTTTGGTAAAAAACGGTAAATTGCGGATTATTGCACTTTGGCACATTAATAGTTAATATCCTTTGTTCCTATAATTGTTCAAAATGGAATTAATTATGTAGTCTCTTAGTAATTATTTTAAGATAACTCCCTATTGCATCTGGCACAAAAAAAAAGCAATGAAAATAATACATATTTATAAAAAAAAGTTGTCAAAGTGGTGTAGTATTGCAATTTTCTTTTTGGTTGATGTTTTCTTGAACTACTTACTGCAGATAAATTTGTCTTTATTTTAAAATGTATACTTTCTTTTGTTAATGTTTCTTCACTTTTGCTAATACATTGTTTTATTACATCTTTTTCAAGCATATTATTCCATAACATTTATTTTATGTGTTCATTGAAACTCTAAGGTTACCGTTTTTGGTACACCCAAATGTGGGAAATTGGTAATGTATGGATGAGACAAATGTCCATCTATCCAAAATTATACAGTTTCAAAAAGTAAATTTTACAATTTATTTAAAAAGTCAAAATACAATTACAAAAGAAAACCCGGAATTCTGTCATGCCATTTTTATGCTTAATTCTGCCCATTAAATCTTTTTTTAAAAGCATTTCTATACACCTTGATAATTATTTTTAAAATCCTGTTGTTTCAGTTAAACAAATTCAACACATACCCGTTGACTTGGGCTCATCAATACAAAGCTGTTCTGTCTGTGACCCTCACGTTGTAGTGATGGGAGCTGAGGGGCAAATGATGATGTTTACACTAAAAGATGACCGACTTATGGGAGGTGCCAGATTGTCTGCCAGTAAGATGCCTATACCACAAGTGAGTTAATTAAAGGAAAGATAAATGGCTTAATGACATTTTCGGATATTAAGAACATTTTCTTCAGAAAAAATATTTCAGTGGGGAAAGGAAACTTAGAAATTATTATATTGATGAAATTAAAAATTTAACTGCTCAAAAATGTTTCAGGAGTCTGGGTCTTTGTGAAAATTTCACTTGGAGTAGACCTTTACTGTATTCTAAAATATATTTTGAAAAAACATGGGTTTGATAAAAGGAGCTTAAAATAGATCTGTGAGAACAGTAGTAATGAGTGTAATTTCAATTTATCAACCGTCTGAAACTTTTATAGTCGCTCTTTAGAGATGTACCTGTCAAAGCTGTTTTGATTAATAGAATAATATGCAAAATGTCATAAGTCCTACTCTTTAAGGTTGAAAAATAAATGGATAAATAAATCCCATCATGCTAAAAACAGTTACTCATGCAGAATAAAACATTTTTTTTTTAAAATGTGGAATAAAAACAATCCGTAAAAACAAAGTTTTTGACTATAAATCCCTTATAGATGAGACAAAACTAAAAGTATTGGTTATATTCAAACATTTACAGACTAACGTGACCGAACTCTCTTGAGGTAAAAAGCGGACGGGTGGGGATGGGGTGTGGTCACCCATGGCTGGAGTGAACTCCAGCAAACACCTGAATGTCAACAACAGATGTTACCATACATTTATATAGAGATAAACTAGAAGTGCATTATTTTAATTATGGTACATCGACCTGAAATTTTGATACAATGCATTGTTAGGTGACACGAGTCTATGTTCAAAATGTCAGCTCGATAGCATCATGGGAAGTTGGTCATTTTTTACTTTTGTTTTTCCCGCCCGACGGATGACCTGACCAACGGACCAAAACAGAGCCGGGAGTGAAGTTAATATAAGAGATTTAAAAAAGGTTTATTATTATAAGCAGTGTGGCAGATATGCAAAACACCCTATGTTCAAGGAATGTTAGTGGACTAATAGTTAATAGGATGTGTTTTATATCTATTTGTGCTCTTGCAGTGAACATTTTAACATGTATTATGACTGCCATTATAAAAATAGAGGAAAACTATCTGTAAGACATTGCTGCTTTAATAGATAAAGTAGCTAAAAGTTCCTATTTAACTCGTTGCCCTATTGGTGACTTGTTTCACTAATAATTTTCTTGTTTAAATTGTTTGCTGTTCCCCAGAAGCCACGAATCTTAGCAGTGACCACCTATAAAGATTATAGTGGTCTGTTTGTTACAGAGACTCCTAAAACTGAAGATTTAGCCACCAAAATTGAGCAAGTGAGGCCAGCTGAAAAGGCTCCAATTTTCAAACCAGAGTAAGAGTGACTACAAGTTTAATAATTAGTTTTGTTTGCTTCAGCCCAAAAATTTGGTGGTAAAATGTGTTCTTAGAGCCTGCATGCTATTGCACAAGAACTTAGAAGCAAAATTCACATTATTGATGAGATTATTTATATTTGTTACAATATTTAAAATGTCTGTTCTCTTTTTTCCTATAATTATACAGAGAAGTAGATGATGAAGATGAACTGTTGTATGGTGACACATCCATATTTACTGTGCCGGAAAAGAAACCTAGTGGAGATCCACAAGATATGTATGTTGTCACTCCCCTATCATACCTTAATATTTTGCCTGCATGTTCCTTTTTTAAATTATAAACTTCTCTAATTATGACATGACATATAATCATCTGAAATTCTTTTGTCTTGTCTGTTTACTTAAATTTCCAGCCAGCAATAAATCCAATTCAATAATTAATAACACAGATGGAGGTGTTGAGGGAGTAGATATCATCAAATTCATTTATTTCTTCCAATATTTTGCTAATTATTCCCTGTGGCCGAAACATTAATTTTGGAATGAGCCAAAATTTGATATGTCTACAAAATTTGTATTTATGTTGTTTTTTTTTTAAACAAATGATAATAAGATGTAGAGATTTATCTGTTTATAAATGGAACAGGGTGTTACAAATACTAACATTTTGTTCACACTTTTCATAAATTAATGCAATATTACTATTAGACAAGGATAAAAAATATAAAAGTAGAAAATAATCTTTAAAACATATTTAAGGCATAAAGATTAATTTTGATAAAAATAGGAAGCTGCTGTTTATAAAGGTGAAGAAAATGACAAGTAAAAAAACAAAATATTATTAATTAAAAGAAAGAACATTGATCATACCAAGAAAGTTTAATGCAATAAAAATGAAAATGTTATCATCAACAATTACGGTGCGAAGCGCCTGGTTGGAAACAGTAATTACAGATCCGCATAAAATGTTGGCCACTTCACTGCAAAAAGACACTTAGTGCTCTAAGTGTTAATTTTCATGCCCAGAGGGTAATGTTATCCTGTTAATACATCAATGATCTTTATTGACGTCTTTTAAAACTTTTCAAGAGGCTTACACAATTACTATACTATAATTATTATACACACATTTTTTTAACAGACAACTTCAGGCAAAGAAAAAAGAGATAAAAGTATCTTCATGGCTACTGATATCAAGAGAAAATGGGCAGCTTGAGGTAAATCCAAAATAATTTGTGTTTGAAATATCCTATTTTTTTTAAAAAATGGACTCTCACTCTTGAATATCCAGTATATTATGTAAGAAAGTTGGAGTAGATAGCCTGAATTCTCTGTATGTAGAGTAATTTTATAACTAACACATAGGTAATTGTTTACTAGTGTAGAAAAAGATCACTTGCAAATGCAAAAAAATAAACAAAGTGAAATCTTTTCATACATAGTATATATACTCTTTTGTTGATAAAATATTTTCTTTAGGTGTTGTCTTGAAAAAAAATAAGTCATCATTCATTGAAACGAGACTTAGCCATACATCATCAAATGTATGTATACATCAATTACTGATATCTTAAATATGTTTGTTTGTTTACAGATATACAGTTTGACAGAGTTCAAACTGGTTTACACAGTGAAAAGTTTTCCACTTGGTCAAAGGACATTAGTAGACAGTGGGCCATCTTTTGATCCTACCAAAACGGGGTGTGTCTTGCTTTTTTAACTGTTTTTTCTATTATCTTTTTAAATCTGTAAGTGAACAAAGTCTTACAGCTCAACATAAATAAATAAATATAGTGTGCTCTATAAGTTTAATAGTCAATAAATGGTGAATTTTTATTTATAAAAAATTGAGTTATACAAGTAAGATGATTAGATTTTTCAACTCTTTCAGGATAACTTCAGAGAAAACGAGCACAGGAGAAATGCCTGTTGTGAAAGAAATTCAGATGTTTGGTCTTGGCCATAATAAATCACGCCCTTATCTCATGGTTGGTGCCTTCACCATTTATCACCCAATTTATCCATAATATAAAATAATTTATAGGCCATGTTCTAAATTTAAATGAATTTATTATCAAACATTCTAATTTCCAAACAATTTTTGGCTTAGAACACCACCTCCAACATCCATTTTATATATGATTTTAATTGGATGCATCTGTCAGTTGCAATTTATTTAATTTGAGATTAAATTATCCATTTTACAGGCAAGAGTTGAGGAAGACTTGCTCATCTATGAAGTCTTCCCAAGGGTTCCCAGTGCAGCTGACATTCAGATGACAGGAGAGCATCTTCGCATTCGGTTTCACAAAGTAGTCCATGAGCTAATTCTACGAGAGAAACCCTCGCATGCACAGAAAAAGGGTGAAGACGAGGAGGAGCCACCGGATGAGAACACTCCCCCTGACCACATCCAGCAGCTGCGATACTTTGATGATGTGTCCGGTTACTCTGGGGTAGGATCAATAGAAGGGAGAGATCTTTCCAACAATTTAGTTGACATTCTAATTTAGAATATGAAACAATGTTTCAGCATCAGTTCATTGTTGATCTGATAGGAAAGTTGATGTAACAATTCTTGATTCTTTCACAGATGCAGGTATTACTCCAAAAGGTTTTGATAATTAAATTTGCCATGTATAATGCAATCAGATAAAGTTCATCTAGAAACCTAAAATAAATAAAAGACTTTTTTTTACCTTACTGATTAATTTTATGTGTATTATTTGCTAGGTATTCATATGTGGCCCTTATCCTCACTGGATATTCATGACAAGTAAAGGATCTCTTAGGATCCATCCCATGGGGATTGATGGATGGGTCACCTGCTTTGCTGCATTCCACAATGTCAACTGTCCCAAGGGATTTTTATACTTCAACAGAAAGGTATTTTTTAACTGCAATGTAAACATTTAGATTACACTGTTACTTTAGTGACTTAAGCTGTTAAATTTAGACAATTAAAGTAAACTAATACTAGGTGAAAATCATGATTCAGGTCAGTTGGCCATTTTAGCATGTGCCCAGCGAGTATGATGAAGAATTTAGCAACTCTTCCGTGTTTGTTTAAAGGATGTCAGTGTTTTTGTTTGGTAGTTATGGGTCAGTCATGAAATGCAGTCAGTGGAAAAGGTGATGTGAATATGGCAATAATCAAACAATGAAAATACACCGTTGAAGTAAACTATTTAGCTAAAATTATAACTCATTATTAACTCATCTAAAAAATAACATGTTCAGATGTTTGCATATGGCAAATATCCATCAAATAAATCATTTCCACTAGCTAAAGTACTTTTTTTTTTAAAGAGTGACCTGTGTATATGTGTCCTACCAACTCATGTAACATATGACGCTCCATGGCCCATTCGTAAAGTACCTCTAAGGTGTACACCACATTACATCACTTACCACAGTGACAGCAAGGTGAGCATCAAGTATTCAATTATTTTATTTCAGAGATGTTATGTGGGTAAAAGTAATTAATTTTTTAAAAGTCTGATTTCTATGGGGAGTTAGGGAGAGGAAATTGGCAATAGATTTTGTTTTTTACTTTTTTAATGTATTTCTGCATTTACAAAAAACTTTTTTAACACATTCATAAGTGGAATGTTAGTAAATAATCCGTTGGAAAAGGAAGATGATAGAGCCCAGAATATTATAATAATAATAATAATAAAATGATAATTTATATAGCGCTGTATCCCAGCAAGGAGCCAGGCTCACAGCGCTTTACATGGAAACAACAATACATATATAAATAAAAAATATAAATATCCCATTTCTTCTATTCAATATATACAGGAGAATTTGTTTGCATAGAAAAGAACACATTTTTATATCTGATATGTGCTTTTAAATTTGAAAGTAATTTATTTAATAAGTTTGATCTATTTGTTGAAACAGCTTTATGCAGTGGTGACAAGTATAGAGGAAAGCACCAACAAGTTTCCCAGAGTTATGTCAGATGACAGGGAGTGGGACTATGTGGAAAGAAGTAAGGTGACATCTGTGTTCATGTTTGTCTTGTCACACCAGCTGCTTCCAATCTATCAATGCAGCCCCAGTGACCACAGCCAAACTATGACAACAAGAGTGTCCTGTTTGAAAATGTTTCAAGATGATTTGACTTATTTTGTTTTGATTTTTATGGATTCAGCCAAACCAAATCTTTTAGATTCACTTTGCTGAGATAAAAATATTGATTTATTTCACAGATGAAAGGTTTATATACCCCAATATGAGCAAGTACACGGTCCAGCTTTTCACACCAAGTACATGGGAGGTCATACCAGACACAAGGTATTTATTATTTGTAGCAGATACCAGTATATATTATTTGTTATCTCTCACAGTTACCAGACATTCTCAGGTACTTAATTAAGCTGGATGCCAAGTATTAATTACATAAATAATATTCTTGATTCAAGTTTTACCAAATTTGGGCATTAGATATTTATGACAAAAGTTATGCTTCTGCCTGGCTTTGGCCAAAATTTAAAAGTTTTGGATGAAAATGATTCAGACTTTTAGCTCGCTAATGCAAGTCAGACTGTCAGTCTGAATGTTTAGTGAGGATACAACCACATATGAATCAATGGGAGAATAAAGCCATTATAAGAACTTAAATTCATTTGATTTAATTTAAATTTACAATGAATAATACATTCATACCCCTATACCTAGATTAAAAACATTCAGTGGCTTTGATTTCATAACGACCCCCCCCCCCCCCTTTGCCCCCTTTTTCTTTAATAAGATACGACTGTGAAGATTGGGAACACATCACATGTTTGGAAAATGCGCAGCTGAAATCAGAAGGCACTATATCAGGTCTGAAAGGGTTTGTAACCATGGGAACAGCTTACTGCATGGGAGAAGACGTGGTTGCACGTGGACGTGTAAGTTTTCAATGGAGTCAAGTTTAGCATGTCACTTTTGCTGAGGGAACAACATTAAAATGTCATTTTGAAATTTAGCTCTACTCATTTGGAATATAAGAATATATGCTGATAGCTCAAAAGATATCTTAGAAGGCTATTTGTTACACATACAATTCATTTCAATTTCCAGATCATTATATTGGATGTCATTGAGGTAGTTCCTGAGCCAGGACAGCCACTTACCAAGAATAAAATCAAGGTGTGTACAGTGATGTACACTATGTATCAGCATTGAAAAGGGGTTTAAATGTTTTATAAATTTACTTTCAAAATTAGGAAGAGGTCTTAAAAACAAAACAAAATAGCAGTTGTGTCTGCCTTCTTCAACAAAGATATAGTTCCAAAAGAAACAAAGTGCACATTTAAAATTTAACTGCAATGTAATTGTTGATGGCATGGCAGCTTCCCTGGTCAATAAATTTCTTTTTCGTTAACCCTTTAAAAGAAAAAGACCAGTGAATCGTCCTTTAGTGGTAGCAAGATGTTACTTTTTTAAGCTCTCAGAACCTGAACTATTAGATAATGTAAGATATTTTGTAACATTCACTGACACAGTATTCAAAGGGACTAGCACCAGTCGTCCGTATCTGACAAAAGCCCTATGCTCCAACCCCCACCCATGTTAGCCCAGCACCTCAACAAAGACAGTAAAATAAAATAAAAATCATGAGCCAGACTTATGGAGAAAATAGTTAAATGATGATAAAAGTGATTTTTAAAATACATAAATTAAAATAACATATTATTTTTCAATTTCAACTGCTATGGAATTATTTTGAACTTAAAATTTAATGTTTGTTTTTTACATTCGACAAACAAAAAAATCAGTTTATGGTCATACACTAATACCAACAAAGTAAAGATACTATTAAACACTCCAGTTGAAACAGGACCAGTTAACAACACCAATGGCTATTTCTTTTTTAAATCCCTTATATTAAATGTGGTGAGAGAAGATAGTTATTGTTCATGGAAAAAACATGTCAGAGGTTAGCTGTTGTCATAATTAATTGACTGTTTTTTAAATTTCTAGTAAAAAAAATTTAATCTTCACATTTTGAAGGTTAATTATAAATTTAATATAAAAATCATTGATTTATCAATTTAATTCTTTGATGATATTCACGGAATATAATGATATCTAAGTAGGTAAGTCTCTCCCTCTTTAGAATAGCAATATAATGAATTAATAGGTTTATTTTCACCTTCTACTCCCAAAAATAAGCCATTTGTTGATTATATTTCTATTTATGCTAGTTAAGAAAGTCAAAGAAGACATAAGTAAAAAAAAATTTTGAGTGGATAGTTGAAATGAAAATCTCAGCATTTTTATCTTATTACATTGTATGATAATTATTTGGGAGAAATTAAAATTCAAAGAATGCCATTTGTCAGGGTTATGAGAATCACTGTTTGTTAAGATTGTATTCTGCCTGGTCACAAGCTCGTGTTGTTGATGTTTGTGAGCAACATTCACGTGGGGCGTGGATCAGTCCATGCAAGGTCTGTCCAGGCCCACGGGCATAAAACTCAGGTGTGTCTCGATGAGTAGGAGACATGTGGCGAAGTGACAAGCGAACACGAGGAATACCCGAGCTTTTAGGGTTGTTGGTCCGCTGGACTGTAGGGCTGAGATATGTTGTAGTTAGGAGACAAGGAGTTGTAGTGAATGAGAAAAGTTGTACATAGTTGACAAGTGGCCATCAGAATAATAAAGATTGGTTTTGGTAAAAGGACTTGTGTCATTTACTGTACGCCAGTTGTTGGTGTGCGAGCCTTGGACCAGAAACCCTAGACAACGATACCTGACACCATTCCATAAATCAATATTATAAAATTAGATCATGCTTTCTTGTTATAGTACATAGACGTACACTGGTAGTCATTAAGACATTTTTAATTTCAGAAAACTTTGTCATATAGCTATAATTGTATTTTTTAAACTATCTTTATTCTCGATAAATGGTAATTAATTTCAGTAAAAGAAGTCTGAAAATTTTCATAAGAGGAGTTGGCAATCTTAACATTAATCCAGAAAAATATTTTAAATATTCTTTTTAATGCTAATCATTTTCATATTTTTAAAAGATCTCAATTTTTTAAATCTTTGCAACAGGTTTTGTATGATAAAGAACAGAAAGGTCCTGTTTCAGCAATATCTTACTTGAATGGCTTATTGGTCACAGCTATAGGACAAAAGGTAAACCAATTAACTGTATAGAAACAGAGATTTGACTGCCTTTTAATGGCCGGCTTAGAATGTTAACACCAGCAATATAAGAATCATTTAAATTATAGAAAATGATTAAAAATTTGTGACCCATGGTTAATTTCAAGCAATTTAGAGGTAATGTGATGAAAGAGAATGGTTGGAGATATATTTGTAAAATAATGTTAAAACTGAGTTGATCATTGAAAAGTACTTTGTGCTAAGCTTCATTTATCTTCCCTTATTTTTTATAATTATTGTCTAGTGCTAAAATGGCAGACCAGCTCTCTGTCACATTATTTTAGATTGTCCAGTGAAATAGCTGGTTGTATTTCACTGGTAGTTTATCACTCACCTTAATTGGTTGACCTCATGCAAGTGTAGGGGAAAAAGGGATCTGCCCATCAAATATGTGTCATTTTATTTTACTGATAAGTTTCAAGTAATTTGAACAAAGCTATATTTGTTTTTGTTTTTTTAAAAGCACTTTATCTTTCAGTTGTCTGAAAATATTGTAAATAATCATGTTTGTGTTGTTTTTTTTAATTTTAAAGTACATTCTAAGGTCTAGAAAATAACCCACCAATCGTAACAACAGGGTTGGTATCTGCTTTATCATCACAAGCTTCTGAATCCTATAGAGATCATAACAGTAAAGATTTTGACGTTATTCTTTCTATCAATCTTTGCTGTGTTATTATGTAAATATTAATGTGGACCCAGAAACAAAAGTCTATTAAAATTAATAAATGGTTGGAAGGGATAAATGAAAGCAAACAAAAACCTAAGTTTGTTAAAATTTGATAAAAACCATCAAAAACAACAATTAAATTTGAAGCAAACATCTTGAATTTTTTTTAGAAAGCAGTTAAGGCAGCAACAAAATCCAATAATTAGTTATTTGTGGATTGTTCAGTAGAAAATCTCATCACACATGAGACAAAGAATGGCTGCTGTGTCAGAGAATAGTTTGTGATGAGTTCAAAAGTGCACTAATTTTTTACTGTCATTGTATCAATTTCCCCAGATATATATTTGGTCTTTAAAAGATGATGATCTGTCTGGTGTGGCCTTCATTGATTCACTCATCTACATTCACTCCCTTCACGTTATAAAAAACATAATCATTGCTGCAGACGTGCTCAAGAGTATTGCTCTGTATCGATTTCAAGAGGATCTTCGCGTCTTGTCCTTTGTTAGCAGGGTGAGTAAAACTGCTTATTTTGCCAGTGTTTTAGACTCATGTTTACAGTTTGAAAATGTTGTAATGATGCATCACAAATAAAAAAATTCCAATTTAAATTTTTATTAAAAAAACTAACAGAATTTGATCGGTACACGCGTTTATATTTATATAAATTTTTGTACAAAAATTGACACAATTGATTTTGTACACACAGGATATCAAGCCACTAGAGACTTATGCTGCTGAATTTATGGTAGATGGGGACACACTCAACTTTGCTGGTAGATAATTTTTTTAGCTTGCTTATTTGTGCCCATTGTGCTCCTGCTCACACTTATTTAAGAAAACTAGCATGGGTAGCTTAACAAATTTATCCTTTAATTAGTAACCTTTCATCCACATTTTAGAATATTTTGGAATACTGGTTAATAAATCTAGTAGTGTTGTGTTTTACCTTTATCCTTCCACAGTTACAGACAGAAATAAAAATGTAGTCATTTTGGCTTACTTGCCAGAAGGTAAAACTTTGTATTTTAACTTTGGCCTTTCAAGTTAAAACTAAAAATTTCATAAACAAAATGTAAAATATTTAATCTATTAAGTGAAAGTATAATATAATTTTAAAAATTTATAGTAGATATGTTCATAACAGGCATTGATTTTTTTTTTTACTAGCTGTATTTTTTTTATAATCTCAGCCAAAAGTATGCAAAGAATATCTGTGTAATTTTTATTTCTAAAGAAAATGTAAAGCACTTAAATTTAATGAATACTTCATTATTTATAAATTTGATTGAAGTTCTTTTTTAACCTCATGTAATTCAGTGCGTGAAAGTCATGGAGGTAGTAGGCTCTTGAGGAGGGCTGATTTTAACATCGGTAGTCATGTCAACACAATGTTTAGAGTCAGATGCAAGATGGAGGACCCATCAACCAGCAAGAAGAATGCTGCTGCCTCTGAGCACAAACATGTGACCTACTTTGGTAAATTTCTTTCTATTTTAGAAATATATTCCTTGTTTTTATTGCTTGTCTCTATCAAGTTAAAATGAAGTACCATATATTCTCTTCCTATAGCTCATTTGTTCATAAGCTGACCAATGTTCCCTTTAAGCTGTGCGGCCGTGCAGATATTTGACCGATTCCGCGCTGCAGTTTAGATTGCCACGCAACAAATTTTGTAATCTATTGCAGAAAAAATGGATGCTGCGCAACTTTGCACACTAGTTTTTTCACTTTGCGCACTGACCAACAAACCTTAGAGGGAACATTGAAGCTGACCCCCCTATTTTTGGAAGAGAATAGTATAGAAATTGTGTAAGCCGACCCCAAGAGTTACTAGTATTTTTTATTCTTTGATAAAAAGTATCAAAAGCGCAAACATTAAAATTCATAGTTAAAGACAAAATTTGTAAACAATTTATTAAAACATTCACAAAAATAAATAAATTATTAGATATGGTAAGTGCAAATGTTTAATAATATTTATAGCTTCTAGTAGAGCAGTCGAATCTTGTAAAATGTAGGCAAAAAACTTGAGGATCTGCAATAACAACACCGATATTCAATGAACATGCAGAAATTTACTATGACCAGCTTGTACTCCCTAGATTTTGTCCAAAAAAAAAGTCGGCTTTAGAACGAGTATATTTGGTAATTATCTTAGCATGTTAATAGTAACCTTCTCAGTTAATAATAATAATAATAATAAAATAACCCCTTTCAGACCATAAAGGCCTAGGGGCAAGTGAAGTAGAGTTCACAAGTTTCATTGACCACTAACGAACAGGGGATTGTGTGGTTAGCACAATGCCCCGAGGGCCTTGCCAGTACCGCGGCTCGAACCGGTGAATCGAGTTCTTGCAGCAGTTCAGTAGTCCAGCCCGCTACAACTTAGACCACAGCGCCCCTAACCATCTCAGTTACCTTTTGGTTTTTCTATCTATTAAGGCTCAGTTGCATTTTATTAGCCCAATCTTAACATAAACAAAACCATACTTTCAGCTTGCATAACGAACGTTAATCTTCTAATTGAGGGGTAACAAAGACTCTGATACATAAAAAGAAAGTCTCAAACCCTTGTTCTGTCAGGGTTTGGGTTTGGTGGTTGTGATTGATTATAAGTGAAGGTAGATCATATAAAACTGCAGATATGTAGACTGTCTTGATGCAAACTGATGTTGACGCTGATTCCTTCCGACAATTTAATCCTATCATCCGTGACTGGGAAGATTCAATGGATTGTATTCAGCATGCACATACTGGGGGTTCTTGTTGGGGGCTTGAACTTTTCTTTACTTGCTCATTTGCCACTTGACCTGTTGGTTCAGTCATTTGTTGAAAAGAACATTGACAAGAAATGCTTCAGCAAAAATATCTATGATCTGCATGGACAAAAGCACTATTAAAGAAATTATCAACTGTGAAGGGAGTTTTCACCTTTGGTCTGCAAGAACTAAAAATAAATTATGCCACATTATTTTTTTAACAAAAGAAAGATAAAATCTATTTCCTGTGATTGAACACCAGGGCCCAAATTTGAGAAATATATTTCCTTAAGGAGAAACACTAATTGGCACCAACAATAAGAAAAAAAACTTTTTTTTTAATAGTTACCTAGGGCCTAAATTTTTTGGCCCCCTCTTCTTGCAATGTGTCAGGAATCATGATAAATACATTTTCCCTTTATAAAATGTGGACTTTTGCCAGGTACAGGATAAGAAATCTGTAGCCAGTGATCGAGTTGATATCCTAAAAAACGGTAACTATCTTGATAAATCTAACTGGTTAAACCAGTTCAACAGACACTGACATCTTTGGTGTGACATGCTCAATGCCAACTTTTTTATAGTATATAAAAGTATCAGTCTTTTTTAAAACTGGGTAAATAGCAGACTTTACATATGAAAATAATATGTGGTAAACTTGTTAAAATAGAATTTTTCCTTTACTTGATACTGAAGCTCTGTTGTCTATATAGAAACAAGCAATTTTTGTCCATATTGTAATTGTTTTAACAATCAGTATTTGTTTCTTCACTTAGCAACACTAGATGGCAGCATTGGTTATCTGCTCCCTATTCAAGAGAAAGTGTTCAGACGTCAGCAAATGTTGCAAGGGTCAATGATCTCTCAACTGCCAAGTCCTGCTGGTCTCAATCCCAAAGCTTATAGGTAATGTACTATTTTATTTTTCTGAAATAATAATATTCTTATCCGTATCTAATTCATTATCACACCTGCCAACCCGGTAGATTTCTTTTATTAATATTTATGTTAATCCCTTATTCCGACTTTTAGACAAAATTCATAAAATTCCAATTTTCCAAACAAAATTTTTTCACTAGTTTAAAAAATCCAAAAGCAACAAGCAAAAAAGGAAATCATGTATGACAGGAAGTTTTATACAATTTGATGATGCCACTTCATATTTTTCTACACTTCCTTATCAAAGCTAACTGCAATCTTCAAATCATTCTTAATTCATCAATTGATATGATCTTACATTTATCCCTTCAGTAGGCTTAAAAAATAATGCAGTTGTGTTGTTTGTTTTTTGTTGTTGTTTTTTTTTTGGGGGGGGGGGGGTGTAAACTTGTTATAATTAAATGGATAAATTTATAAAGACATCGCTGAAAAAAACTTTTCCAATGGCTTAGTTTGAGAGTGAAAGTGCCTTAAACAAATTTCACATTCGACATTTTCAAAAGGGTTATTTAGATAAAAAAAATTTTGGCCATCATTTTAACCCAATTTATCTATTGAAAGTGGTTGGAACAATGATATTAATAAACCATACAACTGCAGCTATTAGTAGTGAATCTACAACATCCTTATCTAATTTATTCACTAAGGCAAAGGAGGAGGATTCAGTTATCTGATAGGAAGTTTTATTTACCACCTTTCTTATTTAAGGAAATATTTTTCTAGCCAACTCTGATCTATTAAAAACCAGAGTCAAATAAATTTGAATGTTTCCAGGCTTGCAAGATAGAATCTGCTCAAGTCTTTATCAACCATAGCCAAAGACAGGATAATACTTTCTTATAATATATGAGCCACAGAGAAGTTGCTACCTTCACTGACCTTCTTTAAAAGAAAAATTATGATTAATTACAACCACCTGTTTTTGACATGCATGAGCAACCATTCAGAAAGTACAATATTAATAATATTATGACCAACAGAAGTAAACTCAAGCAAGGGAGATAAAGTGGCTAAAAATCTACAAACCTTTGAAATGGTCAAGTGGAGTTATACCATTTTGCTGGAGCTATGCTTGCTTGCTGTTAGCTGCATTCCGCAGCAATGCAAGCCTTTTCTAGTTTGACTACAAATGATATTTAAAAATCTATGGAGTAGTTATTTAACCATGATCTCTCTTTTATTCTCTAGAACATTTAAGAGCACCCGAGTGGACACCAACAACCCAATTCGTAATATATTAGATGGAGAATTGTGTTGGAAGTTTCTCTATCTCTCTGCCATGGAAAAAACAGAAGTAGCTAGAAAAATAGGTACCACTGTTGATCAGGTGAGAAATTTTTGTTGGAATTATCATATAGTTACCAACTTTAATTAAATATACCTACCATTTGATAGTTTATAATGACTTAACCAACCAACACGTTTATTTCTCAATTTACCAAAACTAACTGATTAGGAGCTCTCTAGTTTTCTTATCATTAATGAATATTACCATTGATTGTGCATTTTTTCCATATTTGAGCCTTTTATAAAATAATCTTTGTTAAACTAATATTTTCTGTCTTTGCAGCTCATTGATGATTTGATGGAGTTTGATCGTTTAACAGCACACTTCTAGTTAACTATGGCAGCAATAATTTGTGTCAATTAAATTGCAATGTTAAAACCTGTTGATTGCTACAAATGGTGTTGAAAGTCGTTGCATGATAGATTGATGCAGACAATGTAAACTTCAATATCAATGGCTTTGCAGGCCAACTTTTCTTCTTTTTTTTTTTCAAGGGGTGGTGTTTTATGAAGATTTGATATGGTCATGACTGTCGTTTGACTGAGATTGGTTTTTGTTTTTTTAAGGAAAAATAAATTTAATTAGGCATTCTTTTTGGCTCATAATCATAAATCAAGAGAATTTTTATACTGTATGTAAATAATGTTACATATTTACAATAAAATTCACATCATTTCTGTATCATTAGGATTTAACATAATTCTGAAATTCATTTAAATTATAGCCTTTCTTAATGTCAGTAATGTATGTTACTGTAACTGACTCATATAGTTTTTTGTATTGATTCTTTTATAATCGTTTTACTAGTTTCATGTTGACAACATACAAAAATAATGTTTAAAATGAGTTTATTAACATGATGGAAATAATTTAAATAATGTTAACTGCATTTGAGTTTATTAATATATTTAAATATTTGTTCTGTGAAAAAGGTCATTTGTTATCTTTCATTTCCTTTTAAAGCTTAATCATTGAAAGGCCTTCACCAATTTTAGGATACAGTTTAGTTTCCATAATAAGAGTGATGCAGAAAGTTAATAGTTAATGGAATTTTAAAAAATTTGTAAAACTACTCTTAACATTAATTTTGACAGCACACCATAAATAAACAACAAACTTTTAAAAAATTTATTTGAAATTTAGTTTACTCATCTTTTTTTTAACCTATACTAGAGTCAGTAGAGGAATCATGTTTTTGTTCCATTGTATATAACTTTTTCTTTTGCTTACTCAATTTCAACTGTTGCTTCTTTAATTGGCTCAATGAGTCATACTCTACATTAATATGGTAATCTGGTATTAGAAGATCCAAAGAAGCCTTATGAGACTCAATGAGGGAAAGTGAATACTTTTCAATAGTGTACTGAGAAAACTGGGTTGCAAAATTGTTGTCTTGCTTCACTATACCCAGTGCCATTTCTTTATTCAAATTTTTAAATATCTTGAATGGGACGCCGACATCTGAGATAGCCACCTTGTTAACCTGTAGATATATATATATAGTAGTTTATTGAACAAAATATGTGTTAATAAAATATACACCACACAAATATTATTAAAGGAAAAATATTTTAATTTAAGGCATTTCTTTATCAAAGTTATATTATTACCATTATGGTTAAAGGCATCAAAAAATCATCATCTATTTTGGGCCAATTCTGCAGAAGAACACCCTTTTCCTGAAAAGTAAAATAAATTTTTTTTAATGTATAATGATCTTAAGTTAAAATATAGCTTAATAAATATTGCACTGAGAGTTTGAACAATCTTTGAATGACATAACAATTGGATATAACATCCTCTGACTTTTAATTAGCTACCAATTTGATAAGCCAACTTTTTTCTTTAAGTTTAATGTAAATATTTTTGTTTATGCTCCTGGCTAATGTGTTTATTTTACTGGTACATTTTACCTAATGATGGAGAGTTGTGTAAGCTATTCAAATCATGATTGTGATAGAGTGTTGCGTAAGCAATTTAAAATGTGATAGAGTGTTGTGTAAGCTATTTAACCCTACCGCACTGAGTTACCGAATATAGGTAGTTTATTTAATTCCTATATACCAAGTTACAGAATTCTAGGTACAATGTATTTGGGATATCACCTGAATAAGTTCTAAAAATGACACCCAATCGTCGATAAATTTTGCATTTGTTACAAGATTAGTATTTACAAATGGTATCCTTAAATAAAGCAGTGAGTTGTGATTACAGTTGATTTTTATAAAAAAATAACCATGAAAATATCAGCAAATGAACCGAGCACTTCCACAGGAAAAAGAGCAAGGCAGTTAATGGAAGCGTTAGACCAGACAGCAATGAAGCAGTTTTGCTTGATCAATATGATTGTTTTAGTGACGACATGGATTGTGATCTTGATAGTGACAGGTTGAGTGATGATGATAGATCCAGAGCTAGACAAACTAATGGGTGGGGGGGGGTGTCCATCAAACAAGATTTTTGTGGTGACAATGTTCCAGATGATGACTGGACTGCAATCTTTAAGGCTCCAATAGATTTGAAATTTTTGGTACTCTTAAATAAAATAGAACATTTTTTCCAGTGTCCTTGAAGAAGGTTGTCAAGCTTGGGAGAAGTGAAAGTCGCTATCTATGTCAGGGCAGCATAATTTGTATGATATGGCAGAATTGGTGGCCAATTACATTCATCTCAAACTTTCGTGACCCAACACAAACAGAAGCAACAAAGATGGAACATTTGATGAAGTTCCATTGGCACAGCTTGTACAGGACTACAATCGCCACAAGGGTGGTTGTGAAAAAAATTGATCAAATGACGCGCCTCCATAGCTCATGCTGTCATTACCGGCGGCGCCGTCGCCTTTTAATCAAATTATTCACGTGGGCCTGCTACAATTAATTTTTGTATCTGGTTAAACTAGAAACAGCTGACAGAAACCCAAAGTTTTACACTAGATATATCCAGAAACTCTGCATTGACCTGATTGGCAATTATCACTCAACAGCCATTTGCCGAGGACAAATGGAACCTTACCCCTAACGCCACACAACAGGCCTGAAATTCTAGAAACAACTGCTTCCAATCATGTCTGCATGGAAAAACACCTACAATACAACAGAGCACACAAGAAGGTCAGACCAATGTCAGGTGATCTGTGTGCAAAAAGTACCTCTGTGTAAAGCATGGCTCAACCTGCTGGGAAGACTAACACTCCAAGGCCCAATACTGGCGGATGGAAGCAATGTTCAACTAATTAAACAATTATCCTCTAAAATAAAATATTTAAAAAATTGTGAAAAATTTTTTTTAAAAGAAAATTTGCAGCGCAGTAATTCTTAACTGCTGCGCTGCCTCTATCAAAAACCTTTGAAGCCATATGGCTGTGCAGCTCAGAAGGAACATTGGTGCAAAGTTGCACAGCATCCATTTTTGTATATAATTTTTTTTTACTAAATTTGACGCGCTGTATTTATAAACTGCAGCACACAGTCAGTTAGATATCTGAGTGGCCGCACAGCCGCTCAGCTAATATGGAACATTTGACAGAATGTAGGCCTATTTCCTGCTATATTTAACAGTTTCATATCATTCTGACCACTGGTTTGCATGATACTTGCAATTTCCTAACCTATGTGCATTTTCTTTTTTTTTGTTGCTGGGGAGGCCAGTTATAGGCGCAATTTAACTTGGGGAGCTTGGATCTGGTAGGGTTAAGTGGTGATGGAATGTGTAAGATATTTAATCGTGAGGGAGTGTTGTGTAAGCTGTTTAATCGTGATGGAGTGTTGTGTAAACTATTTTAATTGTGATGCAGTGTTGTGTAAACTATTTAAATTGTGATGGAGTGTTGTGTAAGTGTAAGCTATTCAAATTGGTTCCTACACATGATTTGCTACAAGGTGCTCATATGCAGCAAATCCCATCCAAATTAATGCCTATAAAAGAGAATCAGCCTTTCTTGAAAGCAATCATTAGCTTTTCATTTTAAGCCCTTGGGAACAAAGTTTCATGTTGGGAAGGAGTCAGGTCACTATCTTCCTACTGGTTCTTAAAGCAGTAATATTTTTTTTACCATGAATCATTGACACTGCATGGATTCTAACGTACCCATGGATGTGTCTTATATTTTTGCACATTTGCAAGACCTGCCATTCACACTGCATGTTAAGGTTGTTAACGGTTATCTGAGGACCGGTCCCGTTAATCAGGACAGGTTAACCGTAAATTCAATTAGTTGGCATTGGCTTATTACCCGGAGTTAATTTTTTTGTTGTGTTACGGCAGGATACCAGAGCCAATATGCGAGCGACCATGTCATCAAAGCAGTTTCTTAATATTCGGGTATTTAATTAATATAAAAATACTTGTCATCACTGTTAGTGGAATTGGGCGAGTGGATGTTGTTGGTTTTTTTTTAAATTGGCTTAATTGACAAGCATAGTACAAGAAGAGAACTACACACAGTGCGGCGATGCAAAAATGTGAATGATGGTCAGGGCTGCAAGTGTTACTATTTATATTAAAAAAGGAGGCCTAACAGTACTAACAGAGTGTTTATCCGTCCTCAAATTTGATTTCAGTCTTATATCGACAATTTTGACGTGCACATCGAAGGCATTAGACTTAAAATTACCACATTCACATAATTCACATAATATTTGATGTTTCTAAATATTTATTTCATGTGCGTTGGAAAAAGAACACAGCGCATGAGAGCTAAAGACAGGCGGGCTGTAACGTTACATGTTCTTTTAAGTCACCATCAGACGGTGCGAGGCAAAAATTTGACACACACTCTCTTTGTTGGTTATTAAAAAAAATTAAGGAAGAATATGGACAGGACACTAAAACTGTCGTTTTTTAACGGTTAACCAATCCTCCAAAACGAATTGACTTTACAATATTTGATAACATGCCATTTCAATACATAAATTTAAAAATTGAATGATAATCATTATGGTTTACTTCGAAGATTTTAAAAAAATAACAGTTTTAAATAATGTTGTTTTTTTTTAGTTTGCTGTTTTGACGGTTGGACGACAGAGGTAAACACTAGCTTTGGTACATAACAGGTGCTTGTAAGTCAAATCAGATGACACGGGCAAAAATTTGGTACATTCTCTAGTTGGTTCACAAAACATAGTAAAATACGGACTGCCGGAACCAGTCTTTTTTGAGCGGTTATCCTGTTTTCAAAAAGGAGCAGTCAAGCCAACCTTATTATATTTTATCATATCTGCAAGATCTACCAATTTTCATTGCATGTAATATAATGTATCCATGGATGTTTCTTATATTTTGGCACATCTGTAAGACCTGCCATTGACACTACATGTAATATAACGTATCCATGGATGTTTCTTATATTTTGGCACATCTGTAAGACCTGCCATTGACACTACATGTAATATAAC